>CM035113.1:71173923-71773923 GCA_020205505.1 Panax japonicus | reverse complement strand
TTAATCAAAATAAACTCTTTTATTTTAATTAATTATGGAATCCAATTCCAAGTAAAAAAAAACTCTTTTATTTAAGGAAACACAAATTTTCGTTCCTATTCACAAATAAACTCATTTATTTTGAATAATATGAAATCTTATTCCATATATAAATAAACTCTTTTATTTAAGGAAATACAGATTCTCTTTCTTATTCACAAATAAACTCTTTTATTTTGAATAACATGAAATCTTATTTCATATATAAATAAACTCCTTTATTTAAGGAAACAGCGAATCCAATTTCAACTCTAATTAGTTATCAGGGAATTCAATTCCAACTCTAATTAGTTAGCATGAAATTGAATTTTAAAATTAAAATAAACTTTTATTTTAATATTAAAATAAACTTTTTATTTTAAGATTAAAATATTTAAAATTATTATATATATATATATATATAATAACAGTTTTATATATATATATATATATATATATATATATATATATATATATATATATATACAACACGGATCAGGTCCGGGAGTCCGGACCTGATCCAAAATCCGGACCCAATTTTTTTTTTTTGGTAGAACAACTAAAAAAAAAAATTATGGAACTAAAATTTTTCCATAATACAGTGTTTTGGGTGTGTTTTTAATACCTACACCAACCAATGTATGTACAGTCTGCCCAGACTATACAGACATATTTTGTTATACGTATCCAAATCACACCAAAAACACTGTATTATGGAAAAATTCAAGTTCCATAATTTTTTTTTGTTGTTTTAAAAAAAAAAGGTCCGGATTTTGTTAAAATCCGGGAGTCCGGACCTGATCCGGACTCTATATATATATATGTTAAAATCCAGGAGTCTGGACCTGATCCAGACTCTATATATATATATATATATATATATATATATATATATATATATATATATATATATATATATATATATATATATATATACAAGGATATAAGCTGCAAACCTTATTAACTTATTAACAAAAAGAATCTCCTGGCAAGTTTTTAATAATTACGAATTCACTTGAAGGTGAATTAGCAGGGAGATCATTTGCAACATACATTATAATATATATATATATATATATATATATATATATATATATATATATATATATATATATATATATATATAGGGCTATATGTATATACACAGCTGTGTATTACACAGTAGGTCTATGGCTACAGATTTTTTGGGCTATAGCGATGATAAATTGTCGCTATAGCCCAAAATAGCTATGACGACGGATGAAACCATCGCTATAGCCCAAAAAACCGTCGCCATAGTCTACTGTGTAATACACAGCTGTGTATATATATTTTTCCCATATATATATATATATATATATATATATATATATATATATATATATATATATTTACGGCTTGCAATATATTGGAATCCCACTTTGGAATCTCCTGATAACTTCATGTGATTTAAAAAAAACGCGAATTGATTACGGCTTGCAGGAAACATAATATATAAAACATTAATGAGAAGCATCAAGATCAAATCAGCGAAATCAGCGAAGTTAAAGCAGCGTTTTTCAAAACCAGGACTCGCGAATGGAATTTTTTTTTCTTTTATGAAATAAATTTTATACAACAAATCATGTCCAATTAAATGGTTTTAAACACATACCAATATACATATCAAATTAAAATAATTAATAATTCGCATAAAGGTTTGGCTCTGATACCACTGTTAGGTTTATAATATTTATGAACGCAATCAAATTGAACAAAATAAGCGAAAACGTTTAAAAATCAGAGTTTAAAATTTTACAAAACATATACCCGGATAATCTTTTATGCACAAATATTAATTAAACAAAAAAATATGAAGAACACGAATCATACCCTTGAAGATTCGAACTTCCTCAGGTACAAGTTCACCTCCAATCTTTTTCGCGTTCAACTTGAATCCACCGGGTTTGGTTCCTTCATTTGATCAACGTTAGCCACCCAAGTGTTCGGCCTCTAGAGGTGATCCACCAAGGAAGAAGAAATATTCAAGAAGAAGGGTGGTTGGCTAAACCCTAGTTTTCTATCTCTATAGAAAAGGAGTGTACTCTCCAACTTTTGGAATCACGTATGTTGTGAAAAAGTCAACAACCACTCTGCACCCATAATAAGACTCCTCTTATTTATAGATGTAGGCAACCCTCCTGAACAATTAAGCAATTCAATTTTATTTCAATTAATTAAACTGCTTTAATTAATTAGGCGTCTAATATTATTAGGATTAATTAATTAAACTTTTAAATAATTAGCCTCCTAATCTTATTAGACATAAATGAGAGTACTTTTATTAATTAATTCCCAAACTCCTTTAGGAATTAAATAATAGTAATAGTAATAATAATAATAAGACTCCTCTCATTAATTTATATTTAATATTTCTAAAATATTAAATAATAAATATTAAGCTATTTAATTTATTCTATCATCATATATTAAATTAAATATACTTAACTTATTATTACGATTATGCCATTAACTTCTTAAATAATTATTCTTCCTTTTGTGGTGTGACCCTTTAGGTTCTCCATATTAAACCGGTTGTGAATAAATCAATTAGAACAATTCTAATCTTATTTAAATAAATAAATTAAACTATTAATTTATGTAAATAAATAATATTTATTCTACAATAGGGATAAGCCTCCCTAGCGATCAACGACTTTTCAGATAATATAGATGTTAACATTAATCATAAAAGAATCTTTGAGTAAATAGTTACCGTACAATCCAACCCTTCCACCATGCAATGTCCCAATTAAATATAAGACATGGAATTACTGTCAAGTCTTATTTTATTTAATTATATGTATTTCGACTCTTAAATGCACAATCCCAAATAATGCAAATTAGAAACTCATTTCTAATTTCATTCTACCTTGGCCAAGGACCATTGGGTTGTCATTTATCGAATCACATAGGACATTTCTCTTCTTTTACTAGAAGTGATAGATTCTTTATTGATTATACATTATCTCCATGTACAATTTATTATACCCAAGCATAACCTTTGATATACCCTAAGGGTCTTAAGGAATAAGTCAAAGTATAACTCATCACACACAAGATATTATGATGATCTCAATTCCAAGGATCACTTGTACTACTATCACTACAGGAATTCCTATTGACATGCAAGTAAAACTACATTATGTATTCCTTAGCGAGCCACGTTCAGTGAACTTATTCTCCAATAAGCATCTACATACTTGCTTTAGTGTCTCCACACAAATGATCATGTGATCAATCATCCTCATCCAATGAGCAAGGAACGTATGTACCAATCTATCCGAATTTACTAATCCCCAATTTAGTAATCCAACGATTGGGAACTATTTTAGTTTTAAGTTTTCTAAGAATTTAGATCTCATTAGAATGATCATCATCATTATTCTAAAAGAATTGCTTAAAACTATGGGTTTATCACATATTATAAAATAACATCATATATATAATTAAAAGCCTTTAATAAATTAATACTTTTTATTAATAAATGAATAAGATTGTTACAAAGTATATGCTTTATCATAAAACATTATTGGCTTGTGTGCATACTACTTTCAAACTCAACCAAGAGAAAGCAGCCGGCAAAATGATAATATCAATGGTAGCAGTCATCGAAGCGGTGACAACAAACGTGGAGGGAATCAACAGGCCAGAAATAGTAACCACTTCGGTGGTAATCATGGCCAAGACAGTAAAAATGGATATTTTAAGAAAAGGAGATTCAACAATGATGGAAAGACATCAGCACCAGCACCCGTTGTTAAGGGAGGAGAACGACCACCTATCATATGCTTCAAATACGGAGGGGAGGGACATATCAGTCCAAACTGCGCGATGCAGTCCAAAGCGTGTTATAATTATTGAAGAGAATGTCACCTAGCCCGATTTTGTCGTGCACCAAAGACAAGTCCAGCTGGGATGGAGGCACCAAAGGCCGTCCTAGAAAAGTTAAAGCCGGTAGTTCAAGGGAGAGCGTATGTCGTAACCTCCTAGAAAGCAAGGAACCCAACCGAGGTCATCACGGGTAAGCTTATCATAAACTCTAGCGAAGTCTATACCTTATTTGATACCGGTTCTACCCATTCTTTTATTTCTCCTGCTTCCGCTCAACGTTTAAATTTGACTCCGGAGAAATTAGACTTCAACTTATCGGTTCAAACTCCATTGGGAGAAACCTTTATTACATCCATTATTTATAAGTCTTGTTTGATTCAAATCAGTAATCGCAAGTTACCTGTCGATTGTATTTTTTTAAAAATACTTGCATTTGACGTGATTTTAGGGATTGATTGGTTAACTACTCATCATGCTAAAATTGATTATTTTCGTAAGGTTGTTAGCTTTTACATTCCTAATCAACCTATTATGCGAATTCAAGCGACCAAACCATTAAAATCAATCACAGTCATCTCAAGCCATAAAGCTATTCGTTTATTGAGAAATAGATGTCAAGCTTTCTTAGCTCATGTCACAGATTTAAACAAAAATACGTCAGATTTGAAAGATATTTCTATTGTTAATAAAAATCCTGACGTATTCCCTAAAGAACTTTCTAGCCTACCCCCAGAGCGTGAAATTGAATTCTTTATCGACCTTGAACCCGGTACAAAACCCATTTCCAAAGCCCCATATCGAATGACTCCTATTGAACTTCAGGAGTTAAAGACCCAATTGCAGGAATTGTTAGACATCGGTTTCATTCATCCTAGTACGTCTCCTTGGGGTGCTCCTATTCTATTCGTAAAGAAGAAAGATGGAAATATGCGACTTTGTATTGATTATCAGGAGTTGAATCATGTCACTATCAAAAATAGGTACCCATTGCCTCGCATTGATGACCTGTTTGACCAGTTGCAAGGCGCCAAATTCTTTTCAAAGATTGATCTTCGTTCCGGATATCATTAGTTAAAAATTAAAACTGATGACATTCCAAAGACTACTTTCAGAACTCGGTACGGGCATTATGAATTCTTAGTAATGTCTTTTGGATTGACTAATGCTTCTGCTGCCTTCATGGATATGATGAACTGAGTATTCAAGGAATATTTGGATCACTTTGTGGTCGTCTTTATTGATGACATCCTCATATACTCCAAAACCCGTGAAGACCATGAGCAACACTTGAGGCTGATACTCCAAAAGCTTCGTAAAAACAAACTATATGCCAAGTTGAAGAAATGCGAGTTATGGCTTGAGGAAGTTGCATTCCTTGGGCACGTGATATCAAATCATGGGATATTTATTAACCCGACAAAGATTGAAGCAATTCAAAGCTGGGAGCAACCTAAATTAGCAACCGAAGTACGTAGCTTTCTCGGATGAGCTGGTTATTATCGAAGATTCGTAGAAGGGTTTTCTCGATTCGCTACTCCATTAATTCAGCTGACTCGAAAAGATATAAAATTCGGTTGGAGCGAGGAATGTGAGAAGAGTTTTCAAGAACTCAAGAGGAGACTCATTTCAGCATCTGTTCTGACAATACCATCTGCCTCGAAGGGATTTGTCATCTACAGTCATGCTTCATGCAAAGGGTTAGGATGTGTTCTCATGCAACATGGGAAAGTCATAGCCTATGCCTCACAAAAACTCAAAGAATATGAGAGGAATTATCCTACTCATGATCTAGAGTTAGCAGCAGTCATTTTTGCGCTTAAGATATGGAGGCATTACATGTATGGAGAGAAGGTGAAGATCTATACGGATCATAAAAGCCTCAAATATTTCTTCACTCAAAAGGAACTCAACATGCGGCAACGATGATGGCTTGAGTTGTTGAAAGATTACGATCATACCATTCAATACCATCCTGGAAAAGGGAACGTAGTAGTTGATGCATTAAGTAGAAGATCATATATGGGTACGATTGCATTATTGTCAACGTAAAGGCCCATTTTATATGACTTATAAAGGATAGAGATAGAGTTAAAGACTCTAGGAACCCATGTGATGATGGCGAATATACGAGTAGAACTGACTTTAATCGATAAAGTTAAAGTTGCTCAAGCTACAGACCTGGAGCTGATGCATATGAGGAAGAAAGTGCAAGAAGGTGCTATGTCTAAATCAAGAATCGATGAAGAAGGAATACTTCGAGTCAACTCCAAACTTTGTGTTCCTAACAACCCTGATTTAAAGTATAAAATCATGATGGAGGCGCACAACACACCGTTTGCAATCCATCTTGCGAGTACCAAAATGTATCGTGATCTTCGACATACATTTTGGTGGAGCAATATGAAGAGGGAGATAACGGAGTTTATCTCAAGGCGGAGCATCAATTACCAAAATGTCCATTGCAACCACTTGAAATTCCAGACTGGAAGTGGGAGCACATTACCATAGATTTCGTTAATGGTCTTCCTAAGGTTTCTCAAGGAAAAGGTGCAATTTGGGTCATTATTGATAGATTGACCAAGTCTGCTCATTTCATACCTATACGAGAAACATATACACTTGAACGTCTTGTTCGTATGTACATAAACGAGATTGTAAGACTGCATGGTATGCCGGTATCCATAGTTTTTGATCGAGACCCAAGATTCACTTCAAGATTTTGGGTTAGTTTGTAAAAAGCTATGGGCATGGATTTACAATTTAGCTCGGCATATCATCCTCAGATGGACGGGCAGTCATAGAGGACTATTCAAACTCTTGAAGATTTATTAAGACTCTGTGTCCTTGACTTCAAAGAAAGTTAGGACAAGTTCTTACCATTGGTGGAGTTTTCCTACAACAATAGTTATCAAGCAAGTATTGGCATGGCTCCATTTGAGGCATTGTATGGAAGATTGTGAGGCCCTAAATTTTATGAATAAAGATTTAAATTTCTCGAAATATGTTTTTAAATATTATGGTGTGGATTTGATATAATGTTATAGTTGTGGGTAATATTTATAAATTTTTGCAAAGTATGCAAGTTGTTATAAAATATTTGTTTGGTCGGGGAATATTCTTTATATCGGGGAATATCCGTATGACGACACAATCATTGGTGGACCCCACAATGGAATTATTGTCGTAGTTAGAAAACGACAGAATTATCTTTTTATAAAAATAACGGCGAAAGTGTTACAGTTAAAACTGTTGAACTACCCGGTAGTAAAAGTACAGTAATACGTGTGGTTGCATAGTAGCACACATTATTAATTATTGATGCTTACGTGAGAAGTCACTCAGTTATACTCAATTATTGCTACAGTAATTATTGCATCATATCTCTCATATTATTGATTCAATTATTGTTACAGTATCATCTCCATAATATGTTATATTAATAAATCAATAATTGAGACGGCAAAGTTATTCATATTATTATTTTCAATATTGACAATGTCTAAAAGTTCTGTCAAGGAGAGGTTTGGTCACCTAATTACGCGCCAATAAGGAAAAATCCTTATCAGAAAGCCCCCTCTTTCCTGGGAACGACCTGGTTGTTAAATATTGTGAATTATAATATTAATGATGAATAAAGTTCGTGTTAATTAAAGATGAATTTGATAGTTCCATTGTGTTGGAATTATTAGTGTTAGTAAAAATTGACATTTATTTCGATAATAAATGATGTCTGGAGGTTATGTTGACCAGTCGGGTAATTACCGGATAAATGAGTAATTAATTGCTATTAATTCACATGATTATAACTATTTTTTTCACATGTGCGTACTATTGATTCACATTCATTTACTATTAGGAGAGTTGGTGCAAGATTGATAATACTTGTATGACTAAGTTAAAAATGGAGGTATAGATGAATGTACTATACTGTAATTATTTTTTCACATGTTTAGAACTATTGAGTCACATGTTTTACTATTGATTCACATGATTTACTATTAGGGGAGGTGCTGAAAGTTTGATAATACTTGCAGGACTAAATTAAAAATAAAGAAAAAGAGGAAGGTATTATACTGTAATATTTCGAGTCCCAAAACGTACAATTATCGAAACTATATTTTCCTATAAATAGAAGCTCATTCTTCCTTCATTTCTCACTAATTCACTAAAGCTATAGAGTAATTATTATAGAGAGAAATTATAGAGAGAAAGAAGAAGAGAAGTCTGCTACCTCACTATTCCAGTATCCAGTCTTCTTCTAAGGTAAGGGGTATTATTTCTTTCGTATTCATGAAGAGAGCTATTGTTATTCCATTCCTTATTATTATGTTGGAATAACCTGTCTATGTAAAATACAGCATACATGGTGAAATTCTTCTGTTATTCCATTCCTTATTATTCTGTTGGAATAACCTGTCTGTGCGGTCTATCGCATGCCTGGTGAATTCTGTTGTTATTCTATTCTTTATTATTCTGTTGGAATATCCTGTCTGTGCGGATTATGTATGACCTGGTTCCATTCTTTATTATTCTGTTGGAATATCCTGTCTGTGCGGATTACGCATGACCTGGTTCCATTATTTATTATTCTGTTAGAATAACATGTCTGTGCGGTCTATCGCATGCATGATGAATTCTTCTATTATTCCATTCTTTATTATTCTGTTAGAATAACCTGTCTATGTGGATTACCGCATGCATGGTGAATGATCCTTCGTATCCATTCTTTATTAAATTGTGGAAATGATCTGTCTACGTGGATTACCGCATGGCGGGTGAAAATCTATTTGCAGTTTCGTATATTCTATTATACTTGTATGAGATATCATTTCTTTTGTACTCGTCATAAAATATCATTTTCTTTGGTATTTTTTTTCTTTTACGAGTTACTATATATGGTTTATTATTCACCCGGTTACTATTCACTCTGGTATTATTCACTCGGGTATTCGGGGCACTTTTCGTGTTGGAGTACTATTCACGAGTTACTATTCATCCAATTACTATTCACTTTAGTATCATTCACTCGGGTATTCGGGACACTTTTTGTGTTGGGGTACTATTCCCGAAGTACTATTCACGGGATACTATTCACCCAAAAAATATATTTCTTTTAAGTCCAAATTATTTTTGGTACATGAATATTATTCTTAAATTTTACTCTTCAAAGTAGTATCATTTTGACAATTTAGACGTTATCGATTTCAGGATATATTAAATTATAAATCTTTAAAATTTATCATTGAACTTGTTTTTATTGAATTATTATGTCATTGTCATCATCCTCATGTTTATATTGTAATGAAAGTTATCTTTGGCTTACATGCATAGATGGACTTGGTATGATTATGACCAGAGATTATTTCGTAAAATCATGATCGTAATGTAACGAATGATGTGGTAAAAGTTCTCAATGGCCTGTAGTTCATTAATGGACAGTTGTTGATATGATTATGACCAGGGATTATTCGGTATAATCATGACCATTGATGATTACATGAATATCCTTGGTCGTGGTGCAGGGATGATTCGATGATGTGATTTATTTATTAAGCTGAGTCTCAATGATAAAGTTGATGAAAAACTTTTTAAATCATAGAAGATAGTAGATTTTATTCTCTACTTGACTCTTCTAATGAATTACTTATTTCCGCTGCAGTTGTTGATCTAAAACTTGTTGTCTATTATATTCTATCATTTGTTAAACTGTTGAAGGCTAAGGAAAATTTATTCTACATTATCTTAGTCATAATATTTCTTACTGGGGTAGTTGAGCTCACCCTTTCTTTCATTGTTCTCTTCAGGAAATGAGAATATAGCTGGGACAAGTCGGAGAATGGAGTGATGGCCCAGGATAAATGGCTTTAGTAGTCCTCACTATTCTACGAAATAATGTGATAATAATTGTAACGAGGACACCATTGAGTGTAGATATTGTCTAGATGAAAATATTCTTGTTTAAACTCTCAGCTATATTTTGTCGTATTTTACACGACTGTTGTATAATTAAGTTGTATTTGAATTTATGTACCTTGTATCTGGCGACTCAAGATGGGTGATGTATACCTGTTTTGGGGGCGTCACAGTTGGTATCAAAGCTTAGGGATATGATCCCTGGCTGAGATGTGAGACAAGAACTAGGAGGGGAGAGACGGGGAATTCCTTCGCTAGTATGACCTACATAAGTTTATTTGGTATTTAATTGGTCGGTCAGAGTATAGGGATAATATGTGATATGTCAATTAACCCTTGATTTGTGAAAGTGTTTGAAAATGGCATATAAAAATGTTGAGATAAGCAATGAAGCACATGAGACCGTTGAGTCAACACAGATTAATACCCAGGATAATGTGCAATAGGAAGATAATAATCCTCAGGTAAACAACACGATAATAATTGTACCTGTGGTAATGGCCATCGGAATAATGATAACCATCGTGGGAGAAATTATCAGGGAATAAATGGTAACCACTTAGGTGGTAATCATGGTCAACATAATAGAAGTGGAAAATTCAAGAAGAGAATATTTAACGATGATGGGAAGACATCGGCAGCAGCACCAACACCAGCAACAAATTCTAGTGGAGGAGAACGACCACTAGTTAGATGCTATAGATGCGGAGAGGAGATACACATAAGTCCAAACTGTTCACAGCCTTCCAAGGTATGTTTTAGTTGTGGAAAAGAAGGTCACATAGCTCGATTTTGTCCTGTAGTGAAATCAAGTCCAGCTGGGACGGTGGCACCAAAGGCGGATACGGACAAAACAAAGTTAGTGGTTTCAAAAAGAGCATTTTTCGTGACTTCTCAAAAAGCGAGTAACCCGAACGAAGTTAGCACGATTTAGTTAATTATAAATTCTTGTAAAGTCTATACCTTATTAGATACCGGTTCTACCCATTCTTTTATATCTCTTGCTTGCGCTAAACGTTTAAATTTGACTCCTGAGAGATTAGACTTTGACTTGTCGGTTGAGACTCGGTTAGGAGAAACCTTCATTATATGTTCTATCTAAGTCTTGGATGAGAGTTACAGTTTTGAATGATATTTCTATTGTTAATAAATTTCCTGACGTATTCCTGAACACTTCTTAGCTTACCCCTATAGCGTGAAATCGAATTTTGTATTGACCCCAGTACAAAACCCATTTCTCAAACCCTAAAATATTTCTTCACCTAGAACGAACATAACATGCGCCAAGGACGTTGGCTCGAGCTGTTGAAGATTACGACTATACCATTCAATATCATCGTGGAAGAGCGAACGTGGTAGCTGACACGTTGAGTAGAAGATCATATGCGTTTACGAGTACGATGTTGTTAACACAAAAAACCCATTTCGTATAACTTACAAATGATGAAGATAGAGTTAAAGACTCTAAGGACCCACGTAGTGATATCGAATATACGAGTAGAGTCGACTTTAATCGATAAAGTTAAAGTCGCTCAAGCTACACATCGAATCTGATGAATGTGAAGAAGAAGGTTCAAGAAGGCGTTATTCTAGAAGCAAGAATCGATGAAAAAAGGAAATCTCAACCCTCGATTTTATTGGCCCATTTGAAATCCTTGATCGAGTAGGAACTGTGGCCTATAGACTCATTTTACCGCCAAGTATGTCGCGTGTTCATAACGTTTTTTTTCACGTATCGATGTTATGTAAATATGTGGATGACCAGAACCACGTTATTAAATTAGAACTAGACGAGATAGCAGAAGATTTAACGTATGAGGAGATACGTGTTAAAATCTTGGATAAGAAGGATCTTATTCAACACTCAAAGGTTATACCTTAAGAGTTAGAATCTGAAATGAAGTTAAGGTATCCTCATCTCTTCGGCATACCTGGTACGTACATAAATTTCGAGGGCGAAATTTCATAAAGAGAGGAGATTGTGAGATCCCAAAATTTATGAATAAAGATTTAAATTTCTCGAAATATTTTTTTAAATATTATGGTGTGAATTTGATATAATGTTATAGTTGTGGGTAATATTTATAAAATTTTGCAAAGTATGCAAGTTGTTATAAAATATTCGTTTGGTCAAAGAATATTCTTTTTGTCGGGGAATATCCGTATGACGACACAATCATTGGTGGACCCCACAACGGAAGTATTGTCGTAGTTAGAAAACGAAAGAATTATCTTTTTATAAAAATAACGGCGAAAGTGTTGCCGTTAAAACTGTTGAACTACCCGGTAGTAAAAGTACAGTAATACGCGTGGTTGCATAGTAGAACACTGTATTGATTATTGATGCGTACGTAAGAAGTCACTCAGTTATACTTGTTACAGTAATTGTTGCATCATATGTCTCATATTATTGATTCAATTATTGTCACAGTATCATCTGCATAATATGTCATATTATTAAATCAATAATTGAGACGACAAAGTTATTCATATTATTATTTGCAATATTGATAATGTCTAGAAGTTCTGTCGAGGAGAGGTTTGGTCACCTAATTGCGCACCAATAAGGAGTAATCCTTATCAGAAAGCCCCCTCTTTTCTGGGAACGACCTGGTTGTTAAATATTATGAACTATAATATTAAAGATGAATAAGTTCGTGTTAATTAAAGATGAATTTGATAGTTCCATTATGTTGGAATTATTAGTGTTAGTGGAAATCGACATTTATTTCGATAATAAATGATGTCTGGAGGTTATGTTGACCAATGGGGTAATTACCGGATAAATTAGCAATTAATTGCTATTAATTCACATGATTATAACTATTTGTTCACATGTGCGTACTATTGATTCACATTCATTTATTATTAGGGGAGTTGGTGAAAGATTGATAATACTTGCATGACTAAGTTAAAAATGGAGGTATAGATAAAGGTACTATACTGTAATTATTTTTTTCACATGTTTAGAACTATTGAGTCACATGATTTACTATTGATTCACATGATTTACTATTAGGAGAGGTGGTGCAAGTTTGATAATACTTGCAGGACTAAATTAAAAATAAAGAAAAAGAGGAAGGTATTATATTGTAATATTTTGAGCCATAAAATGTGCAATTATCGAAACTATATTTTCCTATAAATAGAATCTCATTCTTCCTTCATTTCTCACCAATTCACTAAAGCTATAGAGCAATTATTATAGAGAGAAAGAAGAAGAGAAGTCTACTACCTCACTATTCCAGTATCCAGTCTTCTTCTATGGTAAGGGGCATTATTTCTTTCGTATTCATGAAGAGAGCTATTGCTATTCCATTCCTTATTATTATGTTCGAATAACCTTTCTATGTGAAGTACCGCATACATGGGGAAATTCTTCTGTTATTCGATTCCTTATTATTCTGTTAGAATAACCTGTCTGTCCGGTCTATCGCATGTCTGGTGAATTCTGTTGTTATTCCATTCTTTATTATTTTGTTGGAATATCCCGTCTGTGCGGATTACGCATGACTTGGTTCCATTCTTTATTATTCTGTTAGAATATCTTGTCTGTGCGGATTACGCATGACCTGGTTCCATTATTTATTATTCAGTTGGAATAACCTGTTTATGCGGTCTATCGCATGCATGGTGAATTCTTCTGTTATTCCATTATTTATTATTCTGTTAGAATAACTTGTCTATGTGGATTACCGCATGCATGGTGAATAATCCTTCGTATTCATTCTTTATTAAATTATGAAAATGATATGTCTACGTGGATTACCGCGTGGCCGGTGAAAATCTATTTGAAGTTTGTATATTGTATTATACTTGTATGAGATATCATTTCTTTTGTATTCGTCATGAAATATCATTTTATTTGGTATTTTTTTCTTTTACGAGTTACTATATACGGGTTACTATTCACCCAGTTACTGTTCACTCTGGTATTATTTACTCATGTATTCGGGGCACTTTTCGTGCCGTAGTACTATTCACAAGTTACTATTCACGGATTACTATTCAGCCGATTACTATTTACTCTAGTATCATTCACTCGGGTATTTGGGACACTTTTCGTGTCAGGGTACTATTCCCGAAGTACTATTCACGGGATACTATTCACCCAAAAAATATATTTCTTTTATGTCCAAATTATTTTTGGTACATGAATATTATTCTTAAATTTTACTCTACAAAGCAGTATCATGTTGACAATTTGGACGTTATTGATTTCTGGATAAATTAAATTATAAATCTTTAAAATTTATCCTTGAACTTGTTTTAATTAATTATTATGTCATTGTCATCATCCTCGTGTTTATATTGTGATGAAAGTAATCTTTGGCTTACGTGCATAGATGGACTTGGTATGATTATGACCAGGGATTATTTGGTATAATCATGACCGTAATGTAACGAATGATGTGGTAAAAGTTCTCATTGGCCTGTGGTTCATTGATGGACAGTTGGTGGTATGATTATGACCAGAGATTATTCAGTATAATAATGACCATTGATGATTACATGAATATCTTTGGTCGTGGTGCAGGGATGATTCGATGATATGGTTTTTTTTTTAAGCTGAGTCTCAATGATAAAGTTGATAAAAAAAAAATTAAAATCATAGAAGATAGTAGATTTTATTCTCTACTTGACTCTTCTAATTGATTGCTTATTTTCACTGCAGTTGTTGATCTAAAACTTGTTGTCTATTATATTCTATCAGTTGTTAAACTGTTGAAGGCTAAGGATAATTTATTCTATATTATCTTAATCATAATATTTCTTACTGGGCTAGTTTAGCTCACCCTTTCTTTCATTGTTCTCTTCAGGATATAAGAATATAGCTGGGATGAGTCGGGGAATGGAGTGATGGTCTAGGATAAATGGCTTTAGTAGTCCTCACAATTCTACGGAATAATGTAATAATAATTGTAATGAGGACACCATTAAGCGTGGATATTGTCTATATTACAATATTCTTGTTTAAACTCTCAGCTATATTTTGTCGTATTTTACACGATTGTTGTATAATTAAGTTGTATTTGAATTTATGTACCTTGTATCCGGCGACTCAAGATGGGTGATGTATACCTATTTTGGGGGCGTCACAAAGAAAGTGTCATTCTTCAGTACGCTGGGATTAGGTGGGTGAAGCAATGTTGTTGGGACCAGAGTTGGTACGTATGACTACGAAAAAGATTCAAACGATCCGACAACGTATAAAAACCTCACAAGATCGACAAAAGAGTTATGCTGATCTTCATCGAAAGGACGTGGAATTCGATATTGGAGATTATGTGTTGTTACGTGTTGCTCCATGGAAGGGAGTTACAAGATTTGGAAAGATAGGAAAGCTCAAACCTCGATTCATTGGCCCATTTTTAATCCTCGATCGAGTAGGAACTGTAACCTATAGACTCGTCTTACCGCCAAGTATGTCTCGTGTTCATAACATTTTTCACATATCTATGTTACGTAAATATATGAAAGACCCGAACCACATTATTGAATTAGAACCATACGAGATAGAGGAAGATTTAACGTATGAAGAGTTACCTATTAAAATCTTGGATAAGAAGGATCATATTCTACGCTTTAAAGTTATACCTCAAATCAAATTTTTGTGGAGAAACCGCGATGTTGAGGAAATGACCTGGGAGTAAGAATCCGAAATGAAATCAAGGTATCTTCACCTCTTTGATATACCATGTATGTACCCTAATTTCGAGAACAAAATTTCATAAGAAGGGGAGGTTGTAAGACCCCAACTTTTATGAATAAAGAATAATTTTCTTGAAATATATTTTTGAATATTATGGTGTGGATTTGATATAATGTTATAGTTGTGGCTAATATTTATAAATTTTGAAAAGTAAGCAAGTGGTTATATAATATTCGATTGGTCAGGAAATATTCGTTTTAACAGGGAATATTCGTACGACGGCACAATCATTGGTGGATCCCACAACGAAAGTATTATCGTAGTTAGAAAACGACAGATTTATCTTTTTATAAAAATAACGGCAAAAGTGTTACCGTTAAACTGTTGAACTACCCGGTAATAAAAGTACAGTAATACGCGTGGTTGCATAGTAGTACACGGTATTGATTATTGATGCTTACGTGAGAAGTCACTCAGTTATATTCAATTATTGATACAGTAATTGCTGCATCATATCTCTCATATTATTGATTCAATTATTGTTATAGTATCATCTGCATAATATTTATTATTATTAATAATTGAGATGACAAAGTTATTCATATTATTATTTGCAATATTGACAATGTCTAGAAGTTCTGTCAAGGAGAGGTTTGGTCACCTAATTGCGCACCAATAAGGAAAAATCCTTATCGGAAAGCCCCTCTTTTCTGGGAACGACCTGGTTGTTAAATATTATGAGTTGTAATATTAATGATGAATAAGTTGTGTTGATTAAAGATGAAATTGATAGTTCCATTGTGTTGGGATTATTAGTGTTAGTGGTAATCGACATTTATTTCGATAATAATTGATGTTTGGAGGTTATATTGACCAATCGGGTAATTAATCGGATAAATGAGAAATTAATTGCTTTTATTTCACATGCTTATAACTATTTGTTCATATGTGAGTACTATTGATTCACATTCATGTACTATTAGGGGAGGTGTTACAAGATTGATAATACTTGCATGACTAAATTAAAAATGGAGGTATAATTGAAGGTACTATACTGTAATTAGTTTTTTCACATGATTATAATATTGAGTCACATGAATGAACTATTAATTCACATTATTTACTATTAGGGGAGATGGTGCAAGTATGATAATGCTTACAGGACTAAATTAAAAATGAAGAAAAAGAGGAAGGTATTATACTGTAATATTTTGAGCCCCAAAACGTGCAATTATCAAAACTATATTTTCCTATAAATAAAAGCTCATTCTTCCTTCATTTCTCACCAATTCACAAAAGCTTTAGAGTAATTATTATAGAGAGAAATTATAGAGAGATAGAAGAAGAGAAGTCTGTTACCTCACTATTCAAGTATCCAATTTTTCTAAGGTAAGGGGTATTATTTCTTTCATATTCATGAAGATAGTTATTTTCTTTCAATACTCATGAGGGTTGATATTCCATTTTTTATTATTATGTTCGAATAACCTGTCTATGCAAAGTACCGCATACATGGTGAAATTCTTCTATTATTCCATTCTTTATTATTCTGTGGGAATAACCTGTCTGTGCGGTCTATCGCATGCCTGGTGATTTCTGTTGTTATTCCATTCTTTATTATTTTGTTGGAACATCCTGTCTGTGCGGATTACACATGACCTGGTTCCATTCTTTATTATTCTGTTGGAATATCCTGTTTGTGTGGATTACGCTTGACCTGGTTCCATTTTTTATTATTCTGTTGGAACATCCTGTCTGTGCGGATTACGCATGACCTGGTTCCATTCTTTATTATTCTGTTGGAATAACATGTCTGTGCGGATTACGCACGCCTGGTGAATTCTTTTGTTATTCCATTCTTTATTATTCTGTTGGAATAATCTGTCTACGTGGATTACCGCATGACAAAAAAAATCCATTTGTGGTTTCATATATTCTATTATACTCAGTTGATTAAAGTTTTGGCTTCTATACTCCATGAAATTAGTGGAATATTTTTGATATTCGTGCTTCATCTAGTATCTTTTCATGGAAATATTCTTCTGAGCATTCTTGAATTTTACTCCACAAAGCAGTATCATGTTGACAATTTGGACGTTATTGATATCTGGATAAATTAAATTATAAATCTTAACAAATTTATCCATGAACTTGTTTTATTGAATTCTTATATCATTGTCATCATCCTCATATTTATAATATGTTGAAATTCATATGTGGCCTGTACTGCATCGATGGACTTGGTATGATTATGACCATGGATTATTCGGTATAATCATGACCGTAGTGTTACAAATGATGTGGTAAAAGTCCTCATTGGCCGTAGTGCATTGATGGACATTTTTTGGAATGATCATGACCATTGATAAATACACGAATATCCTTGGCCCGTAGTGCATGTATAATTTGTGGTCGTGATACTAATGAATATCCTTGGCCGTAGTGTAGGGATAATGTGGTTTATTTATTAAGCCATGTCTCAGCGATAAAAGTGATGAAAAACCTTTTAAATCATAAAAGATAGTAGATTTTATTCTCTACTTGACTCTTCTAATGGATTGCTTGTTCCGCTGCAGTTAAACTTGATGTTTATTATATTTTATCAGTTTAACACTATTGAAGGCTAATGATAATTTATTATGCATTATCTTTGTCATAATATTTCTTACTGGGCTAGTTGAGTTCACCCTTTCTTTCACTGTTCTCTTCAAAAAATGAGAACGTAGCCGGGACTAGTCGGAGAACGGAGTGACTGTCCAGATGATAGCATTAGTAGTCCTCAATATTCTGTTAAATAGTGTGGCAATAAATGTAATGAGGACTCCATTGAGTGTGGATATTGTCTAGATGACAATATTCTTATTAAAACACTTAGATTATGTTTTGTCGTATTTTACACGACTATTGTATAATTAAGTTGTATTTGAATTTTATACCATGTATTTGGTGACTCAAGATGTGTGATGTATACCTATTTTGGGGGCATCACACCATCCACTCGGGATAGTCAATCTCAAAAATAAAATTTGCCACCAGTAGCTTCGCTATCTCTTCGTCAATGATCTTCTTCCTTTCTGGGGCAAAAATCCTCTTTTTTGTGGAACCGACTTTTTAGCAGGGTTTACATGCAATCTGTGCAAACCCACCTTCTCCCCGACCTCGGGCATGTCGCTAGTAACCCAATCAAAGATGTCTGCATAACCCTGAAGTCGATTTATCAAACTCATTCAGAAAGGTTCGTGTAGCCCTGACCCTATCTTAACTATCTTGTCCTTTTTTCCCCAAAATTAACTCAATATTCTCTGTTTCCTCGTCAGGCATGAAGAGGGGTTCGGTGTTGCCTTCGGTGAATGTTTCAATTTCTATAGCCATTATTTTCCTTTGCTTGCTGACCCTTACCCCCAAAGAGATCATTGTGTTTGGAATCTAATAACAGATTAGAAGATTGTTTAATTAAGGGGAAGTTTGATTAAATCCCTGATTTGATTCCAAATACATATGATTTAATGATGTCCCATGTATATGACTAAAATTATGAAGCTTATAAAGTTTAATTGTATGAATGAGTATTGTACAGTCCTTTACTGAGAAATTTATGTACAAGGACTTAGAATAGTATGATTAAACTGGTTAGGTTGATCATTGCTTTGAATGTATATGTAATAGAGAGGATCATTATAAAGAGACTGCTTTGCATGAAAGAAGAATTGATTGCAAAGTAAATCTACATATGTTTAATGTATATCTGAACAAGTAGGTTATGTAAAGTCCTTCAAAAGAATAAATGTACAAGTACTTAGATTAGAATTATCAAAAAGTGTTGGGTTGATCTTATGGGAATAAATCTGATGTATAGAGGAAAGGATTAAGTTAGATCCCAGAGGGCACAATAGATCTAGAAGGGGGGGTTGAATAGATTCTTTTCTTTTGAAATATTTTTCTGGTTTATGATGTATTGTTCATATTAGATTATATGACAAACATAGAATCTTTTCAAGCACAGCGGAATAAGTAAAAGATTCCCCTCCTTCATTGACATATTCATAATCATACAAACATTGTTCGTTGGGTTAGTTTAGTTGTAAGCAGTTAAAACATACATAGCAGTTATAGCAGTTATAGACATAATGTAAATGACATAATGTAAAAGACACAAGGGGTTTTAAGTGGTTCAGAGACTCAAGCTCCTAATCCACTCTTCTGCTTTTAACTAGCAGGATTTCCACTAAGGAAGGGCAGCACCCTGAATCTCTACGATTCCTTCAAGGCTAGCAGCCTTGGGACTTCTCTAGTTCCCTGGGAACTCTTCAAGCCTAACAGGCTTGGAACTTCATTTAGTCCCTTTGGACAAGGACCCTTTGGCCCTGTTTTGTTTAGTCCCTCCAGACAAGGACCCCTCAGGCCCTGGCTTCTTTGAGTTGTTGTTGTTGTTGTTGGAGTCGGTGCTGAGCTGCTAAGATGTCTTCATGCTCTGAACATCTTCTATCTTTAGCAGCTTCGGCTTGATCATCCTTGAAGAGCAGTTGAGTGTTGCATGATGCTCAGCTTCTTAGGTTGCTCAACTACTCCGGATGACCCCTTGATGAACTGTCTTGAAGATCATTCTCCTTGGTACTTGATGGCTGCACATGAGAGACTTCTAGGATGACTGTAAGCTCTTCTGCAAGGTACCTAGAAGCTTTCTCAAGCTTGACACCAAGATGGCTTTCGTGATCTCCCTTTTTGCTACTCGATGCCTTCCCATGATGGACTTGCTAAGATGATCGTAAGCTCTTCTCTATTGTACTTAGAGTCTTCCCATGATGGACATCCAGATGGCATGATGTTCTTCTTTCTCTCGACAGTTCAGAACACTCTTCATGTAGTAGAACTCTCACTTCTACATAGTAGAACTCACACTTCTACTTCTTGCTTGATCTGACTTTTGAGTGTTCTTGGTGGATCGTAGAGTGAGTCTCTGGACTTACTATTACTTGATTCGATCAGTCCACCTTCTCTCCAAAACTCAACTCTATCAACTCTCTTTGATCTTTGAAGCTCTTCTACATTTATACACCTTCCCAATCCTTCCGTTGGAAAGTAGCCGTTGTAAGCTATTCAAATTGTTAGAGTTTATGCCCTAGAGGCCAATTATTTGATATAATTGTTTAACGTTTTGATATTATATTTGATTGAATAAATATATGATTTTATTATGGTTTTATTTACTGCGTAATATAATTGTTAACATAATAAAATTCCTTAGAATAGTGATACAAATTATATAGTTTCAAGTATGTGACTTGAACATGAGATTATATATTACCATTAGTATCAGTGTTCTTAAATGTCCCTAGTCGAGTATCATTGTTGATGGGACAACAATGATGCATTGAGACTAGTATATGGATTGACTGATGACCAAATCTCATTGGTCATAAATATATGAGATATTAAGTCAATGCATAGGTACATGTTAGAGAACGATGTACTGGACAGATCCACCATGAGAATTCTATATGGAGCATTATGCGAAGTGTCATTAGCAATTCTCATAGTGACAATGATGTAATGGTCCTCCGACCTGAAATCGCTATATTACTACACGAGAATTTATGTACTTTGATATCATCAAATGTCACCTTTAATCGGGTGGACTATAAAGGTGATTATTGGGTTCATCATTAATCATGTGAGAAATATGAGTGATCTAGATGGAATTTAACCATCCTATATATTATGGGTGATATCCATAGGCCTCTTGATTGAGTAGGACTATGAAATGCATGGCCATGCTCAAATAGTGATTTGTTTCATATAGTCTACTCATTGATCAAGAAAACTCAGATTAAATTATGAAGAGTATGACACATTCCATGACTCGAGTTTAATCTAGGATATTAAGGTTAAAAGGATTAAATTGCATTGAAACATTGGTCACAAAAGGTTGCATCGAATCATCGATCTTATTATTACTTGAGTAGCAGTGATGCATTACTAGATGCCGCTCACTGTTTATAATTTTATAATATGATTTTAAAATTATTTCCAACGTAATAATAACCTATAGGGTCACACACATAGAACGTTATTAAAAGGGAATTAATTTAAAGGATTTAAATATATCAATATGATTGATAGTATTTAAATTACGAATTTAAATTAATAGGATAATTTATATATATATATATAGGTATATTAATTAAGTAAGACTTAATTAAGATATATATATATATATATATATATAAATTCGAATTTTACAAATTAGGGTTTTGAATAGTGGCTTTTATTTTGCTATATATATGATATGTATATACATCTCATTTCATAATCAAACCCTAGCCGCTCTTGAGAGAGAAGCTAGAGAGAAAAGTTCTGAAAATCCATCCTTGGTGGCTAGTACCATACTCCCTTTTCTTTTCTGCAGATCGTAGGACGATTTGTGCAGAGCGTTCGTGTGGATACCGTAGAGACTCAGTTCGCTTGAATTGCGTTGGAGATTCGACCGGATCGGTTCTAGCAAATCTAATCGGTAAAATTTCTACCCTCTGAATTAATTGATTTTCGCATGGATCCTGTTTTAGGGTTTCGGAAATTGCTTTAAAATTTTAATTTCCTCTGTGCGTTTCTGTGCCGAAGCCCTACAGTGGTATCAGAGCTACTTGCGAAACGATTGATTCAGATTACGTGTTTTAATTGTATTCGATATATATGATATATGATGATGCATGTTTACCGATATAAAATTGAATATATGATATTCCGTTGTATGTGTATTCTGGTAATATATATGATGATACTGTTAATCGTATCTTTAATCGGTGGAATAACAATATAACTATTCTAATCGGATTAGAAGCATGAAGAATCGTTTTAATATGATTAATCGAAACTGGAAATATATGATAAATTCTGGGTGTACTGTTATTCGTTTTAATATGATTAAATCGAAACTGGACATATATGATTTGTTATTATGGGTGTTTTTGGTGGATTAAGATGTATGATTCTGAAACTGTTTCAGAGATTCGTATGGAAAAATTCTGCAATACAGACCCCCCCTTGGACCACCGCCAGGGGGGAGACCCCCCCTTGGACCCCCCCCCCCCCCCGTCGTAGCGCACGATGGTCGTGTCCCCTATATTTTATATATAGTTTTCTTTAATTATATATAAATTGTTATGTGCTTATTGTGATATGCATGGTGCACAGTTATGGCCTTTTGACCCATAGGTTAGTGGTTTTTGGTTTTGAAATACGAACTGCATGTCGTGCCTTTCTATAAATTCTAATGTAATATTCTCTTCTCATCTAAATCCCCTCGAATGTAACTCGAGGTTTCTTTATGTCATGTAATAATCTGTAATTGATGAAGATGTCAAGATGGAGAACACAATGGAAAGATGATGATGGAGAGGAGGCGCATGCTAGAGGAAGATCCAAGGAAGTTATTTATTTTAAGATCTTTTACCACCTTAGATTGACCTTCAATCTTTCATTAGCTTGAAAAGATTGACAGTGGATTGGGCCATAACTGTGACACATTTAATTTTGCACTTTATTTATGCTTGTATATGATATGATATGATTAATAATGTGCATGCTTAACAAGATTAAAATTGGTGAGATCTAAATTAATAAAATCCCTCATTAAATTATTAAGTCTAAATCAGATGCCTTCCAATGAATAACACTCATCTAGACCTTGATCAATAGATGTAGGTTTGCCAAAGCAAAGTACCCTATTTATCTAGGTAAGATGCGATAGGATAATTGTGATATCCAAACTATCAAAATCATTGGGCCCGACTTAACTAAGTTATCTCAATAGGATTGTGGACTTAGAGGCATAGAGTTTGGTTGGTACCATTAGATGGACTAGAAACAAATGTTGTTTACCAAACTATCCAGGAGTTATATATGATATAATTGACAAAGGGTTGTCTACCTAAATAATTATGTTTTGAGAGAATAGCCAAAGCTAACTTAAGGCATAATGAAATATGGATCTTGGCTCACTAGAAAGATTTAATAGAAAATGCTTTCCGAATTAATGGTGAGGGCTATTAATTTGAATAAAATAGTGGGAGGTATATTTTGAATGTACGATTATCAATTATATAATATCAACTCTGTAATTTGACTTATTATTGTTGCACTTATAAATTGTAGATATCAAATGGCAAACAACAACAACACAAATAGTCTTTCATTACGATCAGTCCTTGAAAAGGACAAGCTAAGTGGAATTAATTTCCTTGACTGGCATAGGAACTTGAGGATTGTCCTCAAACAAGAGCGTAAACTATATGTCCTTGATGGGCCCATTCCTGCAGCACCAGCTGTCACTGCACCACGTGCGGAGCATAATGCTTACAAGAAGCATCAAGATGATGCTCTGGATGTGAGTTGTGTCATGCTAACAACCATGAACGCTGAGCTTCAGAAGCAACATGAGTTGATGGATGCTTATGAGATGATCGAGCATCTCAAGAAATTGTTCGAAGAGCGTGCTCGACAGGAGAGGTATGATACAAGCAAGGCGTTGTATCACTGCAAAATGGGTGAACGTGATCCAGTTGGTCCACATGTGCTGAAAGTGATTGGGTATATTGAGTACCTTGATAGGTTGGGTTTTCCAATCACTCCGGAAGCCCAAACTGACCTTGTTTTGCAATCATTGAACAGCAGCTACTCTCAATTTGTTATGAACTATCTTATGAATGAAATTGAGAAACCCCTTACTGAGTTGTTGAGCATGTTAAGAACTGCCGAGAACAACATGAAAAAGGCAGGACCTGCTCCCATAATGATGGTGCAAAAGGGGAATGCTAAAGGAAATTGGAAAGGCAAGAAGAAGATAGGATCTAAATCTTTTGCCAAACCCAATTCCAAAACCAAACAGGCTTTAAAACCTAAAGGTGGGGTGGCTAAAGAAGGTGAATGTCACTTCTGTGGAAAACCTGGACACTGGAAAAGGAATTGTCATGCTTATCTGGAAGAAGTGAAGAAAAGAAAAGGAAGTACGACTTCTGATTCAGGTATATATGTTATAGAAGTCAACTTATCTACTTCTACATCATGGGTATTGGATACTGGATGTGGTTCTCACATTTGTGTTAATGTGCAGGGACTCCGAAGGAGTAGAACTTTGGCGAAAGGAGAGGTTGACCTACGAGTTGGAAATGAAGCAAAAGTTGCTGCACTGGCCATAGGAACTTATCATTTATCTTTGCCCACTGGGCTAGTTTTAGAATTAGAAGATTGTTATTTTGTGCCTGCTATAAGCAAAAACATTATTTCTGTTTCTTGTTTGGACAAGAAAGGTTTTTCATTTATAATAAAGAACAATCGTTGTTTGTTTTACTTAAATGATATTTGTTATGGTGTTGCACAATTGTTTAACGGTCTCTATATTCTTGATTTAGAAATGCCTATCTATAACATAAATACAAAACGATTTAAATCAAATGATTCAAATCCGACATATCTTTGGCACTGTCGTTTAGGCCATATAAATGAGAAACGCATATCCAAACTCCATAAAGATGGGTTCTTGGATTCATTTGATTTTGAATCATATGAGAAATGCGAGTCTTGTTTATTAGGCAAGATGACTAAAGCCCCTTTCACTGGACACAGTGAACGGGCTAGCGATGTATTGGGACTTATACATAGTGATGTATGTGGACCCATGAGTTCGTTAGCAAGAGGTAGGTTTTATTACTTCATTACATTTACTGATGACTTTAGTAGATATGGATATGTGTATCTTATGAGACACAAATCCGAATCCTTTGAAAAGTTCAAGGAATTCAAGAATGAAGTTCAAAACCAATTTGGCAAAAGCATAAAAGCTCTTCGATCCGATCGAGGAGGTGAATACTTAAGCCAAGACTTTGATGACCTTCTAAAGGAGTGTGGTATTATATCACAGCTCACTCCACCTGGAACACCGCAATGGAATGGTGTATCTGAGAGGAGAAATCGAACCTTGTTGGACATGGTACGATCAATGATGAGTCATGCAGATCTTCCAATAAGCTTCTGGGGTCATGCCCTAGAGACAGCTGCATTCACACTTAACCGTGTTCCTACAAAGACGGTTCAGAAGACACCATATGAAATGTGGACCGGGAAACGTCCTAGTATGTCGTTCATGAAGATTTGGGGTTGCGAGGCGTTCATAAAACGTTTGAATTCTGACAAGCTCGGACCCAAATCTGACAAATGTAATTTTGTGGGATACCCAAAGGAAACAAAAGGGTATTATTTCTACAAACCTTCTGAGAACAAAGTGGTTGTTGCTCGAACTGGTATTTTTCTAGAAAGAGAATTTGTCTCTAAAGGAAACAGTGGGAGGAAAGTAGAACTCGAAGAAATTCGAGAACCACAAAATATCATTGAACCTGAGTAGGAACATGAGCAGGAACCACAAGAAATTATGGAAAGTGAACCTGCTCAAATTACACAAGTCATTCGTAGATCTGGTAGGACACGCCAAGGGCCTGAGAGATATTATGGATATCTTGTGACTGAAAACGGCGATGTGATGCTCATAGATCAAGATGAGACTGCTTCCTACTAAGAAGCTATGAATGGACCAGATTCTGAGAAATGGCTTGAAGCCATGAAATCTGAGATGGACTCCATGTATACTAACCAAGTATGGACTCTGGTTGATCCACCCGAAGGGGTAAAACCAATCGGGTGCAAGTGGGTTTTCAAGAAGAAAACTGACATGGATGGTAATGTACAAACCTATAAAGGCCGACTGGTAGCAAAAGGTTTCAAACAAATTCAAGGTGTTGACTATGATGAAACCTTCTCTCCAGTGGCAATGATTAAATCCATCAGGATCTTACTTGCTATTACAGCTTTTTATGATTACGAAATCTGGCAGATGGATGTCAAAACTGCTTTCCTTAACGAAAATCTCCTTGAGGATGTGTATATGACACAACCTGAGGGTTTTGTCACTCCAAAGGATACTGGAAAGGTATGTAAGCTGCATCGATCCATTTATGGATTGAAGCAAGCCTCTCGGAGTTGGAATCTTCAATTTGATGAAGCAGTCAAAGAATTTGGCTTTATTAAAAATGAAGATGAACCTTGTGTATATAAGAAGGTTAGTGGGAGTCACATTGTATTCCTAGTAATATATGTTGATGACATATTAATTATTGGGAATGACATTCCTTCCTTACAGGCTGTAAAAACATGGTTAGGAAAATGTTTCTCCATGAAAGATTTGGGCGATGCTGCCTACATTTTAGGTATCAAGATCTATAGAGATAGATCAAGAAAAATGCTCGGCCTAAGTCAAAGTACATATATTGATAAATTGTTGAAACGGTTCAGCATGCAAGACGCAAAAAGAGGAAACTTACCCGTGACTCATGGTGTAAAGATCTCTAAGGCCCAATGTCCTAAATCACAAGATGATGAGGAGCGTATGAGAAAGATCCCTTATGCTTCGGCAATTGGATCTATCATGTATGCAATGATATGTACTCGTCCTGATGTCTCGTATGCTTTGAGCGTGACGAGCAGATACCAGTCGAATCCAGGTGAAGGTCACTGGACAGCAGTCAAGAATATCCTCAAGTACCTGAAAAGGACTAAGGATTCATTCTTGGAATATGGAGGTGAAGACGAACTAGCAGTAAAGGGTTACACAGATGCTAGTTTCCAAACTGACAATGATGACTATAAGTCTCAGTCAGGTTTTGTGTTTTGCCTTAATGGTGGTGCTGTTAGCTGGAAAAGTTCGAAGCAAGAGACAGTAGCTGATTCTACAACAGAGGCTGAGTATATTGCTGCTTCTAGTGCAGCCAAGGAGGCTGTATGGATTAAAAAGTTCATCACTGAACTTGGTGTTGTTCCAACCATTGTTGATCCGGTTGCTCTATACTGTGATAATAATGGAGCCATTGCACAGGCTAAGGAACCCAGATCTCACCAACGATCCAAGCATATACTTAGGCGGTACCATCTCATCCGTGAAATCATTGATAGAGGAGATGTACATATAGGAAGAGTGCCAACAGATGATAATGTTGCAGACCCACTAACCAAGGCTTTGTCGCAGCAGAAGCACGACGGCCACACTAGTTCCATGGGTATTAGATACATGAGTGATTGGCTCTAGTGCAAGTGGGAGACTGTTAGAGTTTATGCCCTAGAGGCCAATTATTTGATATAATTGTTTAACGTTTTGATATTATATTTGATTGAATAAATATATGATTTTATTATGGTTTTATTTACTGCGTAATATAATTGTTAACATAATAAAATTCCTTAGAATAGTGATACAAATTATATAGTTTCAAGTATGTGACTTGAACATGAGATTATATATTACCATTAGTATCAGTGTTCTTAAATTTCCCTAGTCGAGTATCATTGTTGATGGGACAACAATGATGCATTGAGACTAGTATGTGGATTGACTGATGACCAAATCTCATTGGTCATAAATATATGAGATATTAAGTCAATGCATAGGTACATGTTAGAGAACGATGTACTGGACAGACCCACCATGAGAATTCTATATGGAGCATTATGCGAAGTGTCATTAGCAATTCTCATAGTGACAATGATGTAATGGTCCTCCGACCTGAAATCGCTATATTACTACACGAGAATTTATGTACTTTGATATCATCAAATGTCACCTTTAATCGGGTGGACTATAAAGGTGATTATTGGGTTCATCATTAATCATGTGAGAAATATGAGTGATCTAGATGGAATTTAACCATCCTATATATTATGGGTGATATCCATAGGCCTCTTGATTGAGTAGGACTATGAAATGCATGGCCATGCTCAAATAGTGATTTGTTTCATATAGTCTACTCATTGATCAAGAAAACTCAGATTAAATTATGAAGAGTATGACACATTCCATTACTCGAGTTTAATCTAGGATATTAAGGTTAAAAGGATTAAATTGCATTGAAACATTGGTCACAAAAGGTTGCATCGAATCATCGATCTTATTATTACTTGGGTAGCAGTGATGCATTACTAGATGCCGCTCACTGTTTATAATTTTATAATATGATTTTAAAATTATTGCCAACGTAATAATAACCTATAGGGTCACACACATAGAACATTATTAAAAGGGAATTAATTTAAAGGATTTAAATATATCAATATGATTGATAGTATTTAAATTACGAATTTAAATTAATAGGATAATTTATATATATATATAGGTATATTAATTAAGTAAGACTTAATTAAGATATATATATATATAAATTCGGATTTTACAAATTAGGGTTTTGAATAGTGGTTTTTATTTTGCTATATATATGATATGTAGCCTCCACTTTGAATATACATCTCATTTCATAACCAAACTCTAGCCGCTCTTGAGAGAGAAGCTAGAGAGAAAAGTTTTGAAAATCCATCCTTGGTGGCTAGTACCATACTCCTTTTTCTTTTCTGCAGATCGTAGGACGATTCGTGCAGAGCGTTCGTGTGGATACCGTAGAGACGCAGTCCGCTTGAATTGCGTTGGAGATTCGACCGGATCGGTTCTAGCAAATCTAATCGGTAAAATTTCTACCCTCTGAATTAATTGATTTTCGCATGGATCCTGTTTTAGGGTTTCGGAAATTGCTTTAAAATTTTAATTTCCGCTGTGCGTTTC
Organism: Panax japonicus; assembly: GCA_020205505.1. Classification (NCBI taxonomy): domain Eukaryota; kingdom Viridiplantae; phylum Streptophyta; class Magnoliopsida; order Apiales; family Araliaceae; genus Panax; species Panax japonicus. The sequence continues at coordinate 71,744,836 of CM035113.1, read as the reverse complement.
TGTGCCGAAGCCCTACACAAATGTCTTCACAGATCCCAAGTTACTTGATGTAGACTGCTTGATGTGACATGACATACTTTTTCTGACTCTACAGTCTACTCTTTCACCTACCCTGTCAGATGTATCACTTTACTGTCCTGGGCAGGTCGAAGACTTTATTTCTTCTGATTTCTTGATCAGAGATTGTCCTTTTGCATCGATGCTCTCAATAAGCACTTGTCCGAATTACCCTTCAGATTGAGCCGTTGCCAATGCCTCAATCTTCAGGTATCCGAGCTCTACGATTCTGATGCATGTCTTCAGGGACCTGATCGTAGTGTCTTGATGACTGGTGGAGACAACACTACGATCTAGAAGAGTGTTGATTGGATCTTCAATGTAGAACACCTCTTCCTTGTATTGTGCAGTGCTTCAATACTTCTGTTTGCTTCGACTGTTCTCAGATACTGATGGCTTAATTCCTTGCTCTGGTTCCCTTCTGAATATCAAGACACTTAAGATTTGTGGCGCGTCCAGCTTGCTTTCTCCTGGTGATCTTCCGCTCACTTATCATCAATGAACTGACCCTGCACTTAATCACTTTAGCCTTGCTCTTCAGAAGCTGACCAGTATCTCGGTTCACCTTCCATCAATTCTTTCTTTGTCTGACAAACACTACGATCCTGGTTGCTTCCAAGATCGTTGTCTTCTGTTTTCTTGATAGCAACTGCTTTAGCTGACTTTTCCTTAGTCAACTGCTGAAGTCTTCCTTCAATCATCTTGTGGAAGACTTCATCACGAACGGCCTTCCAACTCAATCTTGATGCTGATTGGTTTGGTGCTTACTTCTTCTGCTAGCCTGCATGCCATTCGTTGAGTGCTCTCTGGTTCCCTTCTGTGATTACATCTTTGCAGTGCCAACCAGAGGCTTCGTACCTTTGGATATACTGGGAGTGCTCATTCGTTGAGAACCGTATCTGCTCTACGATTCTGACTTAGCATTGTGAGCATTACTTTTGGAGTCGTAGTTCTGCACTCTACGATTCAGCTTCGGCTGTGCAGACACTACGATCCTGAAGATCAGATCTTGACACTCTACGATTTCTGCACTCTGTGATTCAGCTTCGGCTGTGCAGACTCTACGTTTCCAAGATCACACTATGATCTTTGACTCTGCACACTACGATCGTAGAGTTAGCTTGGTGACGTTGAGTCCACTCTACGATTGCTGACTTGAGCTTGTTGTCTTCATCTGATCTTGTCCGACTACGATCTCTGTATTTGTTCAGTGGACTCTACGATCGCAGAGTGTGGTCTACGATCCTTGTCTTTGACTTTGACATCGCTAGACTCTACAACTCTAAGCGTAGAGTGCATTTCATACTTAGCTTCGGCAGATTGTCGTTCGGCTTATAGGTAGGTTGTCCCTACAATTCAGAACATGACTTCCTCAGTACACTACGATCCCGAGGAGGCTCTTCTCGACACACTACGATCCTTCTTCGTTTCTCCTGGAAGTCTACGAACTCTGAGATCTCACTATCTTGCATACTCCTATTCTGCCTCGGTAGCTCCCGAGTTGACTCTGACTCTCCTGGCAGACTACGACTTCTGGTGCAGTGTTCGACGATCAGACAAGCCTATCTATTACATTATGAGATCAACCTAACAAGCTTGATCTTTCTATATTTATAGTCCTTGTTCATCATTTCTTTTTAAGGACTTTACAAAGTCGTTTTTCTTATGTAGGATCAACCTAACATTTTTGATCAATTCATTCTAAGTCCTTGTACATATATTTCTATTATCTATCAAAGGACTTAACAGCTTTTCTTCATGCAAACATACTTGCATATTCATTCATATATATATCATAATCAAATCATATATAAATAGGAATACCATTCACATGTTTATTCCTGACAATCTCCCCCTATTTGATTATGACAAAAACAATAAGTACATATGCATGTTATGAATGAATTTTAGATACAGTGAGAAGCTGTATTTCTAAACAGTTAATTATGAATGTCATTTATATTAATATGGCAATTATATATTCAGACATTCTAAATCCTGGATCCAGAACATACTAACAGGCTAGAGATATACCTCCTTGGCTCCATGTATGATTCCAGGATTCTTGTTGATCGGCTACTCATCAGTTGTTGCTTCTTGCTCTTGCTCCCCCTCTGATGATGACCTTTTCTCTTTGCTTGATTTCCCTTCATCATCTTTCTGATCTGGCTCCCCTTCAGCTTCTGTGATCTTGGTATCATCATCTTCAGGCTCCCCCTCAGATGATGATTGTCTATCTGCTGCTGCTTTCTTCTTCTTTGACTTTTTCTCCCTTAACCCTCTGCTCTTCTTTTGGTGCCTCTTGCTCCTCTTCTTTCTTCGCCTCTCTTTCTCCCCCTTTTTGTCATCAATCAGTTGAGAGAGCTGCTCCATGTTGGACATAAGTTGCTCCATCAGGTAGGAGGAGTTTGCAACTTCAAACTTTAGCTCTTGCTGTCCGAGTTCAAGTTGCACAGAGAAGGACTGTTTCAGATCGTCAATCTTGTCAGAGAGGGCTTCGATCTGCTTTGCATTGGCCTTCTGAACTTGTAGAGCTTCTGCCTTCTGATCTTGGATGGCCTTCTGATAGATGTTATCTCTCTCTTGGAGTTTGAGAGATACATCAGCCAAGATAGCTTGAAGCTTATGCTGGAAAGAATCATCTCCTGCTGCTGTCTGCTTCTGTGTTTCTTCAGTGAGCATAGATATCTTTTTGCTTAAATCAACAGAGCTCTTCAGTAGTTCCTGCTCCAAAGCAGTTTGATCATTTTGATTGCCAGCTTCAGGTGGAGCAATGGATTGGACTCTACGATTGTCATCTTTGGACAAATTTTCAAAGGTGTGGAAAATCTGAGCAATCGTGGAGTACCAATTGCTTATGGAGGATGATGGAGTGTTTGATAGCAGTGTATGATCATAAGAAGGCTTCTTGGATTGGGCTTGAACATGATCAGCCGTAGAATTAACAGACTCTATGATCAGCTCCTTGGTCATGATCCTTCTTCCTTCAGAGTCCATCCTACGATCGTAGGGGATGTAGAGATTTCCAGCATGTCGATAGATCTTGAAGTGGGGCTGGTTTGTGATCAGCTTGGTGGCAAACTTCTTCACTCTTGGAAAGTTCTGAGCCACCAGTTCCATGCTAGGAAACTGCTTATAACACCAACTGAAGTAGCTTCCATCTTTTTCAGTAATGGCCTTTAGCCATGGCATCCACTGGAAGAACCATCTCATTAGCAGATCATCAGGGTTGTAGAGAATGGTTGTGCAGTCCATTTCCATATTGTTCCAGTTCTTGACCAAGTCAAAAGAGGTCATTCTTACTATTCTGATTTGTTCACCTCCATGGTTTACCCATCTTTCAGGAGGAGTCTCTGATGGTTCATTGGGAACTTCTACTACTATTCTCCTGATAAATCTTGCAGGTGAGAGAACAGGGTGAAGTTCTGAATTTCCTGATTCCTGATCTTCAGAGTTGGAATCATTTCCAGCTTCTTCCTTCTCAGAACCAGAGCCATTTAGATCAGCTTCAGCAGAGAGGTCTTCTTGTTGCATTTCGTGTTCAGACTCTTCTTGAGCATCTTCAACAGAAAATCCTTCTTGCTGAATTTCATCATTTGAACTTTCTCCAGCAAGTCTTTCCATAGATTCTTCTTTTCCATTGCTGGCTTCTTCTTCAGAATCTTCTCCTGGGGATACAGATTCATCATCACTTAATTCAATGATGGCATTTGATTGGCTACTGTTCCTTTTGGAGGCAAACTGGGCTTGCAGCCTGTAACTCTTCTTTGTGGAGGTTCAACTATCGGAGAGACAGATTTTTCTTCTTCCTCAGTCTCTTACTCCCCTTCCTTATCAGATAAACTTCTTTGAATATCAGCACTGGCAGGGGCAGATTCTTCTTCCCTGTCCTTATTACTTTCTGAGTCATCATGAAAGCTACGGCGCAATATCCACACATAACATAGATAGATAGATAGATAAAGAGCTAAGAACACAATATCCACACACAAGCATTTTGTCAAACACTTGGCGTGCATCACTTTGTTCAAATCTCTTAACTCTCTTTATGATCATGGCGGCCACTATGAATTAGCAATACATAAATTATGCATATACATAATCACATAAAGAACCAATTCGCATGACACCAATCATAAAGAAAGCAAATTAGAAGTTTAATTCATAACAAATAAATCAAACTATTCCAAATATTAGGTAATCATCCAATGGATCATACAAGTATCAAAGAAAAGCTAGAAGTTTAATTCAATTCCTTGCCTCCATAGGTGTTACAAATGTTTGCACTAGATCCCCAAGAATGAGTTCTAGCCACTAGAGGAAAAAAGAAGAAAGAAATGATGGCTTCCCTAAGTTATTGGTTGAAACTCCTCCATTGATGTTGTTGAAGCTCCCACCATTGATGCTCCTTGAAGCTCTTGAAGAACCATGTCCAAGAGCCATGGCCTCCCTCTTCTCCAAGCCGCCACCTCTCTCTATTTCTCCTCTAGGTTGCAAGTAGAAGTGAAAGATTATGGATTTGAGTCATTAGGTTGAGCATTTAATAGCTGAAATCTGTCCAAAATTCGTGTCTGGCGCTACGGCGCCATGATTTGGCTTGAACGGGGCGCTGCAGCGCGGAAAAGGGGCTGGGCTACTGCTAAGTGGCGCTGCGGCGCGACAAATACTCTAGCAAGTCGCGCTGCAGCGCCGGGCCATTTTCTTCTTGGACATCTGTTTGGAAAATGGTCATAACTTCTTCATACAAACTCCAATTGAGGCGATTCAAGATGATCCGGAAAGAGGAGAAGTAGATCTACAACTTTCATTCTTTGAGTTCTTCGAAATAATGGCTAGAGCAATGCTCAAATTGGCCTTGAAGTGACTGCTATGCAAATAGCAATTGGTAGTTTCCAGATTTGACACCCGTTGGGAAAATGGTCATAACTTCTTCATACGAACTCCGATTGAGGCGATTCAAGATGATCCGGAAAGAGGAGACATTGATCTATAACTTTCATTCTTGGAGTTTGGACAGATAATGGCAGGAGCATGGCAAATATTGGGCTTTACGAGACTGCTATGTCAATGGCAAACCGAAAATGCGAATTTGGCGATTCCAACCATCGACCCAAATGACATTCCATCCAATTCCTACAAAATAAAGTAAAAACACATAAAACTAATACAAAAATACATAAAAGTAATATAAAACTATATTAAACAACAATACAATGAAAACACATAAAAACCAAACAAACTAGCTTAGGATACACAAATTATCAAACTCAAAAGTACCTAATTTTTGTATATAAAACACACTCATCACCAAGCTCAGTTTGTGTCATGGATATAAAGTAAAGATCACTGGTGAAGGAGGATACGGCAAGAATATATTTCTCACACGAAGAAATCTACAAAAGAAATCTAAAGGGCAAATGCAAGGACATTATATCAAATCACTGAACTCAAAACCGATTGCAGAGCAATCGAAAATTTAAAATAAAAGCTGCCAGTTCTTGAGAACAAAGAAGAACAACTTTCTCCAAAATGTGTAGCCAATTTCACAAAGCAGCCAAAGGGTCAAGAACAAGAAGAAGATTCTACCAAGCAAGTCCAAGAGCTCACGAAGCTATCCTAAAGCATAAGATAAAGATGAAACTATAGTATAAGTGAGGATTCAGAACAAAAGAATCAAGACATTCCTCACTATACTATCAACGATCAAAAGAACACAAAATCAAAAAGGGTTAAACCGATCATTAGGCTTAATCATCTAACTCTTGCAACAATCAAATTAACAAATGGAATGTTGCAAGATGATGATCTCAAGGCATCAGAAGATATTCTTAGAAGAAAGAAAAGAGGCATCCAATGGCAAGTTAGCCTAAAGCAAGCTGTCTGAAAAGCTAGAAAAGATACTAACTGATGTGACAAGTCCCAAGTCAAAAAGTACACTAACGCAGAGCCTCAGAAAGTCAACATCAGAGATATCAAAGTATCTTTTTATTAAATGCTCCAACGGATACTTCTCAATGGGAAGATTTTAGAGAAGTATAAAAGACAGTTTTATTCAAATAAAAAAGATGATGATGTGCACTATATTTCTATACACAAGAAGAATCATCATTGGATGATGAACATTAAGCTGAACAATAGAGAACGTAAAGCAAGGAAAACTCTACAAACAAAGAAATGCTCATAGTTTCCAAGTGAAAAGAGAAAGAAGATTAATGAGACAATCTTGGCAGCATCTCATCAGATCACTAGATGTTGATGAGAATATATCAAGGTTAGAGCCACAGAGCCAAAGTCCAGAAGAGCTAGAGAAGCTCAAGAGAAGATGAGCTAGAGTTGTAGAGCCTAGAAAGTGGAGGACATGGCAGATCTGAAGATCCAAATCTGAAGAAGCCATTCAGTTGACACTGATGAAGTTAGAGTGGCCGATCAAAAAGAAAACCTCAAGAACCACTATCCACTTCATCAGGAACACTCAGAATCAATCAACTGAAGATGATGAACACAAGTCTACGATTCTAAGATTGTTCAAAAGTTTTTAAGCACAAAGATGAGAAGAGCATAAGTTAATAGCTTAGAAGCACATCAACATTAATCATGAGTAGCTGCTGACAATCAGAAGAGTTCAAGCTTCAATAATAGACTTCATCAAGCATCAACATGATGATCAACAAAGCAGATACGTTCAACAAGATAAAGAGCGTTCAAGCCATCTTAATAGCACCTCTGCATAACTTCTCCATACAAGAAGAAGGGTCAAAGGATCCTGGTCTAAGTGACCGAATTAGGTTCAATCTTTGTGACCGAATCAAGGTCAGAGGATCTTATCCTAGGGACAAAATATCCAAGCCTATTGGGCTTAAAGAGGTCTGACTGTCATTATCTGTTTAGACTAAAATAGTCGAGTCTGCTTGGCCTGAAGAGGTCTTTATATCTTTGTCTGTTGAGACTAAAATAGTCAAGTCTGTGGAGGTTGATGAGGGCAATGTATCCTGGTCTAGGTGACTGAATCATTTAGTGGATTCCCTGCTCGTTGAGCAGAAGAGTGGATTAGGAGCTGTTTAGTCTCTGAACCACTTATTTGGTATTTCTCAAATAAGTAATTATAAAAGAAATTTTAAAGATCTATTCAACCCTCCTTCTAGATCTATATTGTGCCTTTTGGAAATAACACACTATGCTTCTATAACATCTTCTTGCTAAATCGAGGTCCCCTATCACTTCTCCTACTCAATTGGGTGTGCAGAACTTGATTTAAAAATGTGGAATCAACATCATCGCTTACAACATTATTAAGGTCGGCTTTCCAAGGATAACATTGTAAGTTGAGTCTACGTGTACCACAAAAAACTTGCAGGTTATCTCCACTTGTCTAGGAGTCATCCCGAAGACTACCAACAACTCAATAGTCCCTGCAACCTTGACTTGATCATTGTTGAAGCCTTACAAAGGAGGCTCCTGCCCAATCTTCATCTTTCTTCCCTCCAAGTCTATTCTCTTGTAGGCGCGAGCATACAAAATATCTACCAAAGAGCCATTATCGATCATCAACCTTTTCATACCAACCGATCCGACCTGTGCAATTATAACCAACGCTCCCTCGTGTGGCTTGATTGGTTCCGAAGGATAATCCTCATCCGTGAATGATATAATTATTACCGAATATTTTCTTTCACGCCTAACAGGCTGATCAGACACAGATAGCACGACGTCCAGTAGTCATCACCTCTTCTTTCTTGTAACCTTCCCAACTAACCCGCCTGTGATCACATCCACCACCCGACGTGTTTCCTAGGTCTGATCTTGTTGTTGGGGCATGGCCGTTGGATTTTTTACTGGGTTACCATTGGCCTGTTGTGCCCCCAAAGCATTTCGTCTCGTGAAATATTAGACTAACGCTCCATATTAGACGTTTTTCTAGACCAAATCTTTCAGACCCCAACATGACTTAATTGAATGTCCAACCAACTGATGAGAATCACAATAAATATTCTGATTTCCCCTATTCGACTTTGTATTGTTCTTAGTTGGCTCAAAATAAGGCTAGTCTTTTATCTGCTCCAGAATAGTGCCCAGATCTGTGTTGAGGAGAGTGTAAATTTTGTTGGTCCTCTGGTTCGGAATGGGCGAGCGTCCTCCTCTCAAACCACCATTGTTGTTGTACCTTTTCTGCTATCCATTTGACTTATTATTATTGTTATCCCCTTTGTTATAGTTATTTTCCTTGTCCTTTGGCTTTTTTGATGTACTCTGCTTCAGGATGCTCATCACCTCTACTACCACTATGAAACCTTCAGCCCTGTCAAACTCTTTGGACAGATCTTTCGGATGATTAAATATCAAATCTTTAACTTGCTTCTTTGACTTCACAATGTCCAGTCCATTCTGAAATAGTCTAACTGCCTGAAGGACATTTAAATCTGTAACCTGACCAATCGCTTCCCAAAAATTGTTTCGCATACTGACCTAAAGTATCGTTTGAGAATTGTCTGATCTAAGATAAGGACCCCATCAGCTTTCCCCTCCTCTTATTACTGTCAAACCTGTGACGCCCCCAAATTCAAACACTTACATCTCAAATTTGGTTCGTCACGTGATAATTCTAATATCATACTAAAATCATCAACAATGGAAAAATAGAATAATTTACATTGATATAATATAAATATTCTTGTCCCAAGGTACCATGAATGTTAATACAACATTCCTGTGATTAAACTTAAACATAACTTAAACATAATTTGATCAGCCCTTAATACAACATTATAATAATATAACAATAATAATTCTTTTACCCCTAAAGGACTAAGTTATTCTGTAGCCTTGCCCTTTCCTTTATCCTTTCCTGTTGTACCTCCATGCTCTGCCTTAACTGTAATGTTTTTAGGGAAGCAAGAATGAGCAACAAGTTTGCCTAGTAAGTAATATAGCAATAGGAGTAAGCAGTTATAACGTTTGAATCTCAAAGGTATAACAGTAAATGATAGTTCAAGAATATTAGGAGTTCTCAATAAGTATTGCTATAGACTGAAGGATATCAAAAAGATTCAACAGTTTATTCATTTCAAGGTTCAATGAGAATGAACACTGAACAGTCACTAAGGACTAAGAACTCTTACTAGAATTAATAGTATTATACTGCAAATCCAATATAAACGAGTACAACAGGTGATCAACCTAAGTACTCTACGTTATGCATAACATTTAAACATGCTAATATGTGCGTACGTTGGTTTCCTGACAATTATATAATTTCCCCTTCAATGAGAGTTGTTCATCTCAGTAGATTTACGAGAGTTCGCATCAAGTCAATTGGTTTGGATAGCTTTCTAACATATGATAATAGTCTAACTGAATCAAAGGCTTAGACAACTTTTATAATGCATTTAAGAATGATAAGTTCAATGCTTGAAACAACGTCAATGTATACAAATGATTTCCGAATAGTAATAGATATTTGCTCGATATAAATATGGTTGATATGGCAACAATTCGTATTATATAATATATACAGTGTAAGAATTAGGGAACTTGCATTCAATATGAGAATCAAATGAAGTTAGAGAACTTGCACAAAATCCAAAGTTATGTAAGTTCGGAGACTTACCTCAAGCGTAGTTTACCAACTTATAACTTATCAACACTTGCAATCCTATCGTAACGCAGTTACATATACAACATATTGTTATTAGTTACTCAACTTTATAAGTTAATAATCTCATACATGTTTGATCACATAAGTCAATGATACACATTCCTTATCATTTTAGCAACATGAATGGAAAATCACATTAACATGCTATCACACCATGTATCTATATAACCATCTAGAATAAAAGAAATACGAAAGTTTGTAAAACCTTAGATTCTTGATTTCATATAACCATTAGATGTTAGGACCATCTAAACATCATGGCAATCATGTATTAGGACTGAAATAGTATACCATACATGTTACAACTTTTACAGACGCGCCCTTGTTAGGCTTAGGGGACGGCGCAGCTGCGCTGTCCCCTGGCCAGACCAGAGTTGAGCTTTTGTTCTCCTGATGTCAATCCAACTTTTAGCATACCAAGACATTAATAATTATCATGTACCTATGCTAAAGGACTTTACATAATGCACGACCCTTCTAAGTTTGTCTTTACACCTCACGGTCTTAGTTTGGGATTCCTAAGTAAGTTAAGGCCAATTGTGGTTACGAATCACAAGGACAACTACGCCCATTATTCACACATATGGAATAGTCATGAAATCGGTCTGTATGCATGCTCACAAAGTTGTTCATCGTATACGCACAACTATCATCATTAATTTATTTAAAACAACCCTAACTCATGTTTGACTAACCTTCATTGTGCCTAATCAAGATGAACATACGTATGTGTTATGCGTGGTCACCTACTAAGTATAATCGTACATTCTTTGAATTCAGATAGTATACAACATTATGTTCATAATATTAGCGTACAACACATTCAATTTTACCTTTAAAAGTTATTTTAAGCCGAGCGGAGATACTCTTTTAGTACATGCATATCACTTTGAATTATATCTTATGTGAAATTAGGTCACGTGTGCATACTCACAAAATCAGAACTTAAGCACATAAGTTTTGTCAAGGTCTATATTCAAAACTATCATTTTCTTTAGTACATTTATACTAACACAAAGAAAATCATTCATGCTACACCAAGGAACCTAAATCCTCATGTTAAACCTATTTTCATGCATGCCCAAGTCATATTATTATGCTAGAATTAACCAGATTGAAAATAGAAGTCAGAATAATATTTTGGGGTCTGGCGCAGTTGCACCGTTCTGAACTGCAGGGAGCGCGCAGATGCGCCCTACCCTGGATAGTCCATAATTGCCTCTACTTCGGCAGAAACCAAACCCATATACGAAAAACTCTCAATTAGCATGCTCCATATCAATCACATTATATTTATAACATACATATAAGTTCAGATATACCATATATGACAACTTATAATTCAATTAACAAGTGATTACAAAAAATTCCAGAATTTGAAACACTTTGAATGTAAGAGCATAGTTTAAGAAACTACCTCAGTTGAAGCTTACAAATGGAAATTCTTTCAATCTCAGTTTGCTTCTCCTCAATTAATAGACTCACAGTATATTTGATCTTAGTAGAAAAACTCAGTAACGTGAATTGAGGAGAAGAACTTGTCATTTATAGAGAGTTTATTGCCCAATTTTTGGTTTTGCATAATGAATTAATCTAGGAGAAAGAAGAAGAATTCAATGGTTTGAGGGGTTTAGGTGAAAAGAAGTCACCAACTTCTTCTCCTCCATTCTCCTCTTCATCATCACAACTATGCTAGCCATCATCCACAACTTTGTTTAAGTAATTTAGACTTAGGCTACTGTGAAGCACTGTTGAGCCACTCAAACTGGGACAAGGAGTCTGATTGGTATGTAATAACAAAAAGGTTGCTAATATACTTAAGCTTTAGTACCTTTTGGGTATACAACACAATTTTAATGAGGTAATATTACTACAATGTGATAAGTTAGGGTATATATCCATACTCATAATTATATAACCCATGTACATTTGTCTGGTCCAATTAATACTATAACATATATGGACACAATTTAATTGGTTACATATAATTCAGTATTTCCTTTTATTATTTACTTACACATCAGTATTGAAATAAATATTTTAATAGTACATATTTATTTACTCCCATATTTTAGAATACACATTTAATTGTCTCATCACACATGATGAGGTAACAAAGCTTATCTAAATCAACTTTATGATTTAATTACTTTACTATATAGTTTTGCATAGCATTATCCACAATTAAGTGTCACACCTCATTTAATCTTATGCAGTAAGTAATTATATGATATTATTACCCACATATTTCTATATTACACATGGTGGTATGAAATAATATTAAATAATAATGTTCACATAAATAATAATAGTAACTAATCCACTATTTTACCCATTCTTTATTAATGCTAATAAACCATCTTTATAACTCATGCACATAATTGAAATTATTTTCCAAGTCTTGTTACCGGCGCAGCTACGCTGGTTTACAGTATAGAATTGGCGCAGCTGCGCCACTCTGGGAAATTCTCAGACTTAGTCACTGCAGAAATTAGATCACATTCTAAATTAATTATTCTCTTCATTTAATTAATAATACACTCATTTTATTGTCTTGCCACACTAGACAATTATCAAAGGCATCAAGCTCTCTGTATTCATTCCACCATAACACATACCTAATTTATTTGAGAAGAATTACTGTATTCCATGCTACAAAAATATTTAATTATATTCCAATATATATTTGTCTTTTATTAATTTATTCATTGATAATATTCAGATATTCTTGGGTATTACAGAACCTGGCGTGGAACTTATCACAGAACGCTTTCCAAGACGAACACAAGTTCTGAGCCAGCGTCATCATCCACTGCCGAGCATCCTTCTTTAGGGTTGTCATAAACATCTAACACTTGGCAGCATCAGAGTAGTTGTAGTAATCCATCAGCCGATCATAAGCCTGATTGTGCTCATAGGGATCTCCTAAACCATCATAGTTCTCCATGTGAGGGGGGGTTTGTTTCGATCAGCCTTTTCTCGAATAATCTCTAGAGAGAATGGTGATGATAATTTGACAGGGGTCCCTTTATTCTGATCCCTTTCGGTTAACCTTTTCTCCAACTCCGCCACTTTTTTTGGCAATGCATCCGTCTCACTTCTTCGGGGGGAAGGATCTCATCTATCTCGCCTTCTTCTATCAGGAGAAGGATCCTACCTCCTTTGGTCGGATCGTCCCCTACCTTCAAATCTTACTTCTCTCGAGCGACTTCGATGCCTGCTTCCAGTGTGCCGAGAACTATCCGGGATATCTATCCTAGACTGATTCCCTGGCTAACGATCACGTGAGTGGCTTCGGTGCCAGCTCCTGTCTCGAGAGCGACTTCGGAGCTTGCTCTCAGTGAACCAAGAATCATCCAGAGGATGTGTCCAGGACTAATTCCCTGGCGACCGCCCCCGCCTTCGGCTATGGCTTGAGGTACCGTCCTCATCCCCTATCAAGAGCACCATCTGCCGGTCGATCTCCTTCTTCTACAAGAGTAAGGCTTTTAATGCATCATCGGTCTCCTGTGCCTTTTTCACCAAGATCGACCTCCTCTCATCCTGGCAATCATTTTGGGGCCGTGTTTGGGTGGTGTGTCCCCGACACGGTCCTTATCTTTTGCTTCCTTACTGGCTGTTGAGAATAATCTTTGTCGAGGACCGTCTGCCCTACCCTTCGATAGGGCCCCAGAATTGGCCTGGGACCCCAACCATTCTGAAACTGACGGCCCTATCATGTCTTTGGCTGAACCCCTTGGTTGATGAGGAAGGGAGTCCACCGTTGACTAGTCACAGGCTAAAAATGTCTTCCTGCTATTCACCATGATTCCAACCGAGACTTTTGTGTCATTGAAACTTACGTACCACTAAAAAGCCCTCCTTCTAGCGCCAATGTTAACACTAAGATTCTTCCACGCGCTCCAATCACCAAAGCCCGTTAAATCCTTCATAAAAATAAGGTCACACCAAAAGTTTGATGGCTTAGGCCGCTGGGGGATAGCTCCGGTGTGAGAATAAGTACATGCTAAATAAGGATTAACAATGGAGACTTTTTTCTCTAGTGCTAAAATATAATGAATTATGTGTGTACCTGATGATTAGGGTATAGCCATGCATTTATAGTGATCACACATCCTTCCCCATATAGAATTAGGATTCCTCATTAGGTAAGATACCTTAATGGGATCAAACAGCATCTCCTTAAAGAAAGGAAGTCGGATCATATCCTAACACTTTCCTTAGGAGTTTGGAAATTAAATATAATTAGGAATCTTTGATTCCTTAAAATACTCAACTGCCCAAATAGGTTCCTACGTAGGGTTAAATACCTTCACGTGGACTTTAGTCAGCCATATAATTCAAGCCCGAATAATCATGCCCCAAAAATGATAATAAATTAAAAATTTTTAAAATATGATAGCACTGATACGGAAGGTGAATTAGAAGTAACCCACACTTAAATAATGAAATAACAATGGAATTAGATAAATATCCTTCAATGTTTTTTTCAGACAAATATATATACTGAGATAGCATATGCCAATTTCTTATCGTAGTTTGCTTTGTTTAAACTTTGAAGTATAAACAACATGTACATGAGTAAACTACTTGCCAAACTAGAACAATGGTAAATTAGGAGTTCAAGGAAAGGTTTGTAGTAAATTTCTGTTACATTATTTGGCTGCAGCACAAGTAAACATGGTGTGATTGAGGATTTCTTATACATTAGCATTCACTATTTAAAAGACGAATTAGGATCCTCTCCATTTCAAATGAAATGGACAGTCTCCATGAAATGGAGAGGATCCTAGTCCAAGAAAGTTAAGAAAAATGGTTTCATTAATAATTGGGCATGCAAGGTCGGGTTTTTAATATTAAAGATTCTTTAGCACGAATAATAAGAGCTACGACACAAACACTTCACTTAAACCATGTAGGATTTTACATAATAATAAGATCAAAGTCCCACATTATTTAAAAGAGAAAAGTCTTAAAGAAGTTTTTTTTATAAAATGGACTCTCAATCTGGGACTTTATTAGATAGTGTGGGCCCTCTAAAGACTGGTACAAGATTATATGGAATAAAAACTTAGCCCATCAGTTCTTCTTTCTATTTTAGATGTGTCTATATAGAGGGATATAGAAGGATTCAGACCACTTACGTCTCGAATTCGGTATATCACATATGACAAATCTAATGACTAAATAACATCTTAATGTAACGAAAATAACAGAATAGATTACATTTATATAATATAATCATTCATGTCCCAAGGGTTCGTAGGTATCTTCCAACCCGACATATAGTGCTATAGTTCACACATATATTCAATTGAAATGCCTTAAAAGAACGAATATGTCTTATATATATTCCAAAACAATATTCCCTTCCAAGGTTCTTTATAACCAATACATAAGTTCTTTGTCATAATATCAAATACAATGCAACATTAAACCTATACTATTACATAGACAGTTCAACGGTCTGCCTTAGCCTTTCCCTTATCTTTATCGGATCCTTCAGTCTATTCGATCTTAGCTGCATTCATATGGTTCAAGTAAGAGTGAGCATAACTAGCTCAGCAAGCATAACAATTCCAATTAAACAACATGCTTGAAATATAGGAATCATATATCTTCAATAACTGAACAATAGTTATGAAGTACTATGGATAATTCAAAATTACACTTCTTTTCCTTCAAAACATTTCACAATGAGTAGAATTCATTAAACATAGAACTCAATCCAAGACCTTGACCATTTCATACTTTCTTTGAAAACGACAACCCGGTACTAAGTTCGTAAGTCCGGCATATCTTACGAGCACGTCTAGGTGATCAGCTTATAGTACTCTATGTTGACCAACACTACATTCTTTAAACGTATGTACGTTTAAGTTGTGGCAACCTCAGGTGCCTGTCGTTTTACGACAAAATATTTTAGTATACTCAGTCTTCATTTGAAAACCATACCAACATAGTTTGGTAAAACATTGACAGTACTTTGATAGATTATAAGAAATCCAACATATCGTAAGTCTAGCCGAAAGATTTGGCTTTGACTTCATCATACACCAATTCATGCGTAAGAATACATGAATCACAAAGCTTGTCTAGATTGAACTGAAACAAGGATTAGAACACTTGCCTTCAGTGTCTCCTACTGTTATTACACGTTCACTTTAAGTCTTTAAGATCTCTACAGTAAATGATCACATAACATAACACATTAGGTCATGAATAAACATACATGGTGTCTAGTGAATCTTACCCTTCTTCTCAGTCTAATCATGACTTAGACTCAGTCTAATCATTACATTGCTCTAACATTTAATTAATCTTTCATCAACCTTCAGTTGCAATAATTAAGGTCTTTAAAATCAATTAACGATGTTACTTCAAGTTCCTTAAGGTTTTACTTCACTACTAACTATTTGTCTTTCTTTTTATCTTTATAATCATTCTTCATTATGCAAACCCTAAGGCTGACGCTACAGCGCCAGCTTCCCTTCTTTGACCCACGTCGCGGGGCGACTCGTCAGTAGGTTTACCTCGCTTCTGGCGCTGCGACGCCAACTTTAGTACATTGGGCCGCGCTACAGCGCCAAACTCCAGTAGGTTATGGCTTTATCGGTGCTGCGGCGCCACCTATTTGGCCTTGGGCTGGCGCCGCGGCGCCAGCTCTGTGCACCAGAAAATTTTTACAGACTTTTAACTTTGTGAACTTCCCAGACTCCAAATTTGATTATTTTAAGCCCGAATTGGCTCGTTCAAAAGCCATTAGTTCAAAAATCATATATTCTATGTGTTCATACAATAATTTTATATTTTTGACTTCGTTAACTCAAAATTCACCTATTAGTTCATTTTTAACGAAAACGATAAACGCTCGTGAACGTTCAACTCTCGTTTCTTCGTTCTAAGTCAGAATTCGGTCATTTTTGAGTATTCAACTCTATAATGCCAAATAAGACTTGTTCCCATTGAAAACCAACGTTTCTGAGCTTAATAACAAAATTCGACTTCCATTCTGAGAATTTCATGAATTCGACAATTATCGTCTAATCATGTGAATTTCGACATAACTTCGTTACTTATGATTTGTTCATTGTTTCAAATGGATTCTATCCATCATATTGACATCTTAACCTACTCATTTCATTAACTTATTTTCATGATAAGTTATTACTTGTTCTTCATGAGCTTATAACTTATCAAAGTATAAACTACATCATATCCCGCATGGATCCTCTCAAGTACGTATTCAGCAAACCTATGTTAAATTGTAGACTGTCCAAATGGCAGTTGATCCTTCAGTAATTTGACATCATCTATGTGACTCAAAAGTCTATTAAAGGTCAGGGAATTGTGGATCAACTGGCCGTCGCACCTGCCGGGGATTTCAAACCCTTGGAAACATATTTCCCCGATAAAGGGGTAATGAAAATTCAGTAACACCGTCATGACAATACACCCCAATCATGGAGGATGTATTTTGATGGAGCTATAAACATGGAAGGTGCTGGAGCTGGAGAAGCTCTAGTGTCCATGTCGGGAGAGCAGTATCCCGTTGCCATCAAATTACAGTTTGTCAACACCAACAACATAGCTAAGTATAAAGGATGTATCACGGGGTTGAAGCTAGCCCAATCCATAGGCGTCAAACATTTAACTGTCTTTGGAGATTCTGAACTGGTAATTAAACAAACCACTGGGGTCTATCACACCAAAGAATTACACTTGCTGCCTTACCATCGGCAAGTTTTCCAGATGGCTTCAGAGTTTGAAGAAATATCCTTCCTCCACATTCCTCAGAACATGAATGACTTTGCTAATGCACTAGCAACTTTGGCCTCCTTGATCAACATACCTGAGAAGGGAAGCATTCAAAATATCACGGTTTCCCTTCAAAAGGCTCCAGCCTACGGGAACTACATCGGAGAAGTATCGAATGAGATGCCTCCCATCAAACGCCCTTGGTATCAGTCTATCAAGGAGTATATGCGAGATGGATCTATGCCCGTTGAGGCGAGTCAAGCTAAAAGAAAGAGGATCCATCGAATGCTTATGAAATTCTATCTGAGCAGAGACGCACTCTATAAAAGAGATGCGGGACTAGGCATTCTCAGATGCCTAGACAAAGACCAAGCTCAGAGGCTCATGGATGAAATACATGGTGGAGTATGTGGCCCACACATGAGCGGCCCTCTACTTGTCAAAAAGATCCTAAAAACAGGGCATTTCTGGCTCTCTCTCAAAGCTGACTGTGATGATCACATCAGGAGATGTTATCAATGCCAAATTCATGGGAATGCTATCCACGCCCCTCCAAGGAAGCTCCACAATATGATTTCATAAAAATCATTTTATTTTCTGAAACTTCATTAATTCATAAAAAATAGCCCGTTTATCAGAAAAATATGAATTTTATATCCATTCCATACGAAATCAAATTCTCTACAACTTTGTAGCTTTAAGTTTTTCCAAATTCCAGACAGAAAATATCCAAAATCCACAAACGGACGATTTTCAACACCTTTTAAAATTCATAACAAATCATGCATTAATTTTTAACGGTTCAAAATTTGTGGATATATACTCAACTTATATATGTATAACATATCCAAAAATCACAACGATCCAACGGTCGGATTAAAATTATAACTCATGCAATAGAGCTTTAAGAACACCGATTTGATCTTTTAATACCTCCAATCCGTCAGAATACTGATAAAACACCTCACCGCTAATTCCGTCATTTATAACCACATAAATAAATTCATCATTTATATCCGCATCAAATAAATATTTTCTTATCATATAAATCAATAATTAATTATTCACAAATAATATTACAGAATCACAATTATGACAACCAGGCCGTTCCCAAGAAAGAGGGGGTTTTCCAATAAGGATTTCTCCTTACTGGTGCGCAATTAGGTGACCAAACCTTTCCTTGACAGAACTTTCTAGACATTGCCAATAATGCTATCTAATAATATTATTCAAATAATATGAATTATTGATCTGATAATGGA
Organism: Panax japonicus; assembly: GCA_020205505.1. Lineage (NCBI taxonomy): Eukaryota > Viridiplantae > Streptophyta > Magnoliopsida > Apiales > Araliaceae > Panax > Panax japonicus. Next base: position 71,726,107 of record CM035113.1, on the reverse strand, counting down.
GATGATGTGCAGTGACAATTATTGAACAACAATAATATAAAATATCAACGCAATAATTATTGAACCAATAAAATAAAATATTCAACAGTAATTACTGTAACAATTATTGAGTAGTGCCTTCTTACGTAAGAATCAATAATTCAAAAATATTGTGCAATACCGTGTGCTACTGTGCAACAACGCGTATTACTATACTTTACCCACCGGGTATTCCAACAGTGTTAACAGTAACGATTACGTCGTTATTTATAAAAACTCAAATTTGTTGTTTTCTTCATCCGACAGTTATTTTGTTATGGGGCCCACAAATGGTTGCGCCGTCGTACGAATATTCCCCGACAACAAGAATATTCTACGACCAAACGAATATTCCCCGGCAATAATGAATATTTTATAACCACTTGCTTATTTTGAAAAAATTTCATATAGCACCCTTAACTTTGCTTTTTATAAATTTAACTATTTACTGAATAGTAATTATAAGAAAAAATTGAATATTTTTATTTCATAAAATTTGGGTTCTTACAATGATTGTATCAAACAATGCCAAAAACCTCAACAATCAAATGATGGAGGAGTTATACAGTAAATTCCACATCAAACGTCTCAACTCCGAAATTTATCGTCCAAAGGTGAATGGTGCTATTGAAGCGGCTAATAAGAATATCAAAAAGATCATGCAAAAAATGCCTGCCAATCACAAAGGATGGCCTCACTTATTGCCTCTGAATCTAGTAGTCTACAAAACGTCAATGCGCACTTCCACTGGGGGAACCCCCTACTCATTAACCTATGGAATGGAAGAAGTACTCCCCATAGAGATGGAAATAGAATCCCTTAGAGTGTTTATAGACTCTCAGCTGGATGAAGATCAATGGTTACAAGATCGGTACCACCAATTGTCTCTAATAGATGAACGGAGGGCCACATCCATCTTCCATGGTCAGTTATACCAACAGAGGATCGCTCGATCCTATAACAAGAAAGTCTGGCTAAGGCAATTCAAAGAACATGACTTGGTCTTGAAGAAGGTCCTTGACAACCAAGATCAATCTAAAAAAAATTCTTCCTAAACTGGGAAGGCCCGTTTGTTGTGAAGGAGGTATTGATAAAAGGAACCCTCAGATTACAAGAGATGGATGGCGGGGAATTTCCCCAACTCATCAACTCGGACACCGTGAAATGGTACTATGTTTGAAGTTACCTACAGGCCAACATCCTAGTTCTCGATCATCAGATCCATCAGTCAATTCAAGTTTTTAAAACTTTTCTCACTACATACAATCCTCACCACTTTAGTTTGTCCCGCCAGGGACAAAACCTTTCATAACTTTAGTTTGACCCACCAGGGTTAAAGCACTTCCTCATAACTTCAGTTTGTCCTACTAGGGATAAAACCTTTCACAACTTCAGTATGTCCCACTAGGGATAAAACACCTTCTTCACCACATTAATTTGTCCCATCAACGAAGAACTACGTAGACCTGATCTCCCCCAATACACGGGAGTACGTAGGCAGCCATTTTTATGGTCCGGTATAACTACAAAAAACAAAAAAATCTCTCTACACCCTCTTTACCATCTACAACTTTTAACCTTTTCACTCTAGGTTAGAACTACGCAGACCTGATCTCCCCCTCATCAATGGGAGTACGTAGGCAGCCATTCACGGTGCGGTCTCGCCCCTACCAAAAACAAATAACCTTGTCAACGGTACTGGGATCATCCTTCAAACTTTCAAACCCAACCATAAGAGATGAAACTACCTGATCTCCCCAATACACGGGAATACATCAGCGACCATCTGTGGGGCGGTTACACCACTCCTCATCGGCTTAGACCACAGGGATTGAACAGAAAGTAGTATGCATACAAGCCAATCATGTATGATGATAAAGCATATACTTTATAATCAATCTTATTTATTTATTAATAAAAGAATTATTTATTAAAGGCATTTATTATCAACATGGTACTGTTTTAATAATATGTGATAAACCCATAGTTTAAGCAATGCTTTTAGAATCATGATGAGATCATGCTAATGAGATCTAAATTCTTAGATAGTTTAAAACTAAAATGTTCTCAATCAATGGATTACTAAAAAGAGGATTAATGAATCCGGAAAGATTGGTACGTACGTTGCTTGCTCATTGGATGAGGATGATTGATCTCATGATCATTTGTGTGAAGACACTAAAGCAAGTATGTAGGTGCTTATTAGAGAATAAGTTCACTGAACGTGACTTGCTAAGGAATACCTAATGGAGTTTTACTTGCCTGTTAATAGGAATTCCTGTAGGATAGTAGTACAAATGATCCTTAGACTTGAGATCATCAAAGTATCTAATATATAATGAATTACACTTTGACTTATTCTTTAAGACTCTTAGAGTATATCAAAGGGTATGCTTTGGTGTAATAAGTTATATATGGAGATAATGAATGATCAATAAAGAATCTATCACTTCTAGTAAAAGAAGAGAAATGTCATATGTGATTCGATAAATGACAACCCAGGAATCCTTGGCCAAGGTGGAATGAAATTAGAAAGTAGTTTCTAATTTACATTCATTAGGAGTTGTGCATTTAGGAATCGAAATACATATAATTAAATAAAATAAGACTTGACAGTAGTTCCATGTCTTATATTTAATTAGGACATTGTATGGTAGAAGGATTGAATTGTACGGTAACTATTAACTCAAAGATTCTTTTTGATTAATGTTGAAATCTATATTATCTGGAAAGTCGTTGATCGCTAGGGAGGCTTATCCCTATTGTAGAATAAATATTATTTATTTAAATAAATTTATCGTTTAAATTATTTATTTAAATAAGATTAGAATTGTTCTAATTGATTTATTCACAACCGGTTTAATATGGAGAACCTAAAGGGCCACACCATAAAAGGAAGAATAATTATTTAAAAAGTTAATGGCATAATCGTAATAATATGTTAAGTATATTTAATTTAATCTATGGTGATAGAATAAATTAAATAGCTTAATATTTATTATTTAATATTTTAGAAATATTAAATATAAATTAATAAGAGAAATCTTATTAATATTATTACAATTATTATTATTTAAATTTCTAAAAGGGTTTAGAAATTAATTTAATATAAATACTCTCATTTATTCCTAATATGATTAGGAGGGAAAATTAGGTAAAGGAGTTTAATTAATTATCCCTAATAAAATTAGGGAGCCCATTTAATTAAAAGAGTTTAATTAAATAAATAATACCTTATTTTAATTAAAATAGGGTTACCTGATATCTTTGTAAGAGGAGTCTTATATCATATATCAAATATACGTAATTCCAATTGTTGGAGAGTACGCCCCTTTTTTCTACAGAGATAGGAAAAACTAGGGTTTGAGCCAATATACTCATCTTCTTGAAAATTGTTCTTTCTTGGTAGATCACTTCTAGAGGCCATACACTTGGGTGGCTTACATTGATCAAAGGAAGGAACCTACCCGGAGATTTAAGGAGATCGCGGAGAAGTAGTAGTTGAACTCGTACCTATGGAAGCTCGTATCTACAAGGGTATGATTACATAACTTCTTGTTCTTCGTTTTAATTAATAATATGCATAAAGGATGATCCGGGTAATTGGTTTATGAAAAATTTTAAAATCTAATTTTATTATGCTTCCGCTATTTTTGCAATTTGATTGCTACTTTGATTTTCACAAAACCTTATAGGAACTACCTGGTCTCCCCACACAAATGGGAGAAAAAACCGGCGACCGTCTAAGTTACGGTTGAATCCTCAAAGAGAAACACTAATCCATAAGAGATGGAACTACTTGGGTTCCCCAATACAAAGGAGTACCAAGGACCATCAGTGGTGTGGTCAACCTCAGAGAAAAAAGCCACAACCTTCTCCATAACCACATTCAGAAACCAGTCCCAAGACACCAAAGGGTAGGGGAATACAAAGATTAACGATCCATTCTGAAAGATCCTGAGACATCAAGGAGGAGTTTAGAATACATCAAGATCACAAGCCCTGAAGAAACAGGCAACTATCAAGCAAGTAACAAGGCATATCTGAAAGGGAAGTGAATCAAAACATATTTCATTGCCATATAATACTATTTGATATATACAATGTATCATGTACATGACAAAAATGACTAAGCTAGTCTATGCAGGAAAATCAAAGTTAATCTACAAATCAGTGGATATGCGAGCCATTAAGTCTAACATGACATCTCCCTTAGAAGATGGAGGTAACTCTGTGAGCTCCTGCCCAAGGGTATCCACACGAGCCAACATATCTACAGCCATCTGCATGGTGCTACTATATTCATCAATGAATGCACTCATCTCTGCAATAATGTTAGTAGTATGAGATCTCAATGCAGTACTATCTGTAGTGGCAACATCTCAGGTAGCTAGAGCATCATCTCGCTCAACGACAGCAGTATCCCTAGATGCTCGAGCCTCATCTCGTTCAACAAAAGTGGTATCCCAGTGAGCTAGAGAATCATTTATCTCAATTAGAGCGACATCTCTATCAAAAAGAGATGCCAACATCAAGGCCCTATCCTGATCCCTCTCAAACGTCATCAGATGCAAACTCTGCTCTAAATACTCTATAGAATGTGGAGTCACAGCAACAGATATACTAGGGGAACCAACAAGAGCTGCTGACAACCCAGCAAATAGCTCATCCTTAGTGGGGGAATCAGGGTACTCCATAGGCTCTCCACTATCAGAATCAATATCCGACTCAGAGGATATAACCCTAGCCGATGCAAGCTCTGCCTCCAACCATGCAGAATACTCTATAGAATGAGCTTGATGGCTAATAGAGAAGTCAGCCCTCTCACGCTGGGTCCAACATGTATAAATCCTGGACAAATCCTCTGTTGATCATAGAAGCCGAGATGAAAAATGTTGACCCAATACCCCGTCAAAGTGATGAACATCCTAAAACTGGTCAAACTGTGCCATAACAGCCCGTGGATGATAAGTGGTCAAAATCCTCAAACCAGCTAGAGGAAGATAATCCATGTCAGCTGCATGAGTGATAAAGTTGTAGGGAGAGCTGAGCCTTGAACACGGAAAAATATCAAATGGATCATCGATCCTTGACAGGAAAATTGACTAAGAAGCTGCATATGTACACTCTGTCGGCTGAAAGGAGTATGACATGGCTATCTCATGGGAAAAACAATACCTATGGCGTCAAAAAATGCCAATCGGTCTCGTCGGTAAAATGGTATGTCCCTCCCGGAGAGCACGCACTACCATAAGCACGCCGATGTCCAAGTGGTCCATGTACAGATAAGCCACCATACACATCAAGAGTACATCTACTCTGGCAACACGCCAATCATTCTCTGAAGTGGTGAAATCCCCGAAGTACCGCAGATAACTGTCCAATGACCCAAATCTATCAATCAGAAAACTCATACAGGGCAACTCTACGCCTTAAACCTGTGAGGGTCATAAACTGTAAGCTCATATCTTCGACAGCTATTCGAGCGCAAGGTCTATCCAACGAAAAATCTGTCAAACGCTCATACTCCTCCAATGTGAGAGTCAACACTTGGGTAGCAAACTGGAATACCTGCCTATCCGGTACCCAATGCTCCAGCATGCCCTCTACAAAGCTCGATGGAACCTGGAACATCAAGAGGGTCATAGAGTGATGCATCAGCTGATCAACTGTCACCCGATCCTGGGAGGACAAACTATCATACCACTATCTCAAACAGGAGGCCACCAATACTAGTGGGGTATGCTCTATCTAGCTAACTATGGATGAAGACATATGTAGAGCCATGTCATGAGACCATCCAAGGGTCAATGCTAAACTCATCTCTGAAAATGCATATACATAACATAATATATGCATAATAAACAATAGATGACAATATAATGTAGGGAATGGAAAATAGTATACATACATTCCTAAGTACATCATCTCTGTATACAGCTGAAAAATACAGGGAAATGGGGCACAGTCACCCAACAACTAACAGAGGCCTATCAAAAGATATAACGAGAATAGGGCACAGCCGCCCAGTATCTAACAAATGCCTATCAAAAGATATAGTAGGAAATATATCAGAAGAAGCCAATAGTGTTGATGTCTACATCATCCAATATATCCATCTGATGTAACTCCTCCAGAGTCACTGAATCTCTGCCAATAGGGATATCAGGCCGATACAACGGAGGATCTGCACCGGCAAAACCATCTGAATATGGGCCACGTGAGGGGCCAGCCCCAAAACTGGAAGGATAAAAAGTATCCACCTCGGAAGGATCTCTGCCCAAATACCGAATGAAAAAATGTGCCTGGTCCAACTACTAGGTCAAGCTATCAATCTGCTTCAGATGAGTAGGCTCTTGGATGCAGGCAATCCAATCCGCCATCATGACGAAACCAAGAACCATATCCCCCATAAACTGTGTGATACGGGTCTGAGCTCCGATGGTTTGAGGTAACCACCAATGGTAAAATGCCTCCTGAGTGAATGGTCCCTCTGACAAAGAAAAGCCATCAACTCCCACCAACGGGACATCAATGATCGGCGGCTACGATAAAGGCCAATAACGCTTGGCAAGAGGATAGATTGGTATACGAATCTCTCATGTGGTGCTCCTAATAGCACGCTCTCCTAAATAGAGCTCCCAACCTCTATCCGTGAAGAGAAAAAGCTGACGGGTGGACATCACATACTCAAAACCAGTCAAGAAACCACCCTCAAAGCCAATGTTAAATGGTCCTCAGAGTAGGGAACCCATGTAATGACATCGGTTGTCAATAGCTCCAACTGTAAGCGTAAATGTGTAAAACCCTCAGCTACAGGAACTTCCGTCAAAGTGGAGTGGTGTCATCGTTATCCTCGTGGATAGGTGTCTAAACCTAACAAGCTAACGAGACGAAGACATGGGAGCCTCTCTGTGAAGCCCCCAAAATAGGTATACATAACCCATCTTGAGTCGCCAAATACATGGTACAAAATTCAAATACAACTTAATAATATAACATGAGCTGTGAGTTTTAATACAAATATTGTCTTCTAGACAGTATTCAAACTCAAAATACGACAAAACATAATCTGAGAGTTTTAACACGTATATTGTCATCTAGACAATATCCACACTCAAATTCAATCTTATTACATTTATAATCACACTAGTTCATAGAATAGTGAGGACTACTAATGCTATTATCTGGACCGTCACTCCGTTCCCCGACTAGTCCCTGCTACGTTCTTATTTCCTGAAGAGAACAATGAAAGTAAAAAGGGTGAGCTCAACTATCCCAGTAAGAAATATTATGACTAAGATAATGCATAATAAATTATCGTTAGCCTTCAACAATGTTAAACTGATACAATATAACAACCATCAAGTTTAACTGCAGCGGAACAAGCAATCCATTAGAAGAGTCAAGTAGAGAATAAAATTTATTATCTTCTATGATTTAAAAGGTTTTTCATCACTTTTATCGTTGAGACTCAGCTTAATAAATAATCCACATCATCAAATCATCCCTACACTACAGGCCAAGGATATTCTTTAGTATCACGACCACGAATTATTCATGCACTACGGGCCAAAGAAAATTGTGTTTTCATCAACGGTCCTGATCATGCCATAAAACAATTCATCTTTGCACCCTTAGCCGAAGAGAATCCATAGCCATAATCATACCAAAAATTGTCCATCAATGCACTACGGGCCAATGAGGACTTTTTTTTCCACATCATTTGTAACATTACGGTCATGATTATACCGAATAATCCTTGATCATAATCATACCAAGTTCATCTATGCACTACAGGCCACAGATGACTTTCAACATAATATAAACATGAGGATGATGACAATGACATAATAATTCAATAAAACAAGTTCAAGAATTAATTTATTCAGGAACCAATAACTTCCAAATTGTCAACATGATACTGCCTTGTAGAGTAAAAATTTAAGAATGCTCAGAAAAATATTTCCATGAAAAGATATTGGATGAAGCGCAAATATCAAGGATATTCAACTAATTTCATGGAGTATAGAAGTCAAAACTTTAACCAACTGAGTATAATAAAGAATGGAATAACAAAAAAAATCACCAGGCATGCGATAGACCACACAGACAGGTTAATCCAACAGAATAATAAATAACGAAACCAGGTCATGCGTAAACGCACATACAGGATATTCCAACAGAATAATAAATAATAGAACCAAGTCACGCGTAAACGCACAGACGGGATGTTCCAACAGAATAATAAAGAATAGAATAACATAAGAATTTCACCATGTATGCAGTACATTGCATAGACATGTTATTCCAACATAATAATAAAGAATGGAATAACAGAAGAATTTCACAATGTATGCAGTACTTTGCATAGACAGGTTATTCCAACATAATAATAAAGAATTGAATAACAGAAGAATTTCACCAAGTATAGGGTAGCCCGCGTATACAGGTTATTCCAACAGAATAATAAAGAATGAAATAACAGAAGTTCTTTTCATGAATAAGAAAGAAATAATACCCCTTACGAGTACAACAAATAATATTCCTTACCTTATAAAGAAAAGTACTCCGACGGGTAGGGCGGGGATATACTTGAACAAAACTTTCACTACGCTCAAAGCTTTCTTAAACTCTAAAGAAATACGCTCAAGATTATAGAAGAAGAATTCTCTATCTAGAGTTTCAGTGAATTCGTAAGAAATAATGAAGGATTGAGCTTCTATTTATAGGAGAATGGACTGAATAGTAACTAATTCATTAACGGTCCAGATTGATTTACTTTTAAACGGACGGTCCATATTGATTTACTATACAGAACACTATGCAGGCACTATGCAGGCGCTATGCAGTATTATGGATAATAAAATATAATATATTCTAATTATTATCTAATAAAATAAATAGCTTTATAAAAGTATTCTGTTTTATATAAAAAGATTTTACTATGCAAATCACTATGCATAAAAGAATATAATATATTATATTTATAGTCTAATAAAACAAATAACTTTATAAAAGTATTCTGTTTTATATAAAAAAAATTTACTATGCAAAATACTATGCATAATGGAATATAATATATTCTAATTATTGTCTAATAAAATAAATAACTTTATAAAAGTATTCTGTTTTATATAAAAAGCTTTTCTGTTTTATTACATTAATAATACTAATAAAACAAAATTTATATATATAATATATATATATATATATATATATATATATATATAAACTTCCGTGACTTCATAAAAAGACACCTCAATATATTTAACAACATTTATCATCATTATTATAATTCACAATATTAATCGACTAGGTCGTTCCCAAGAAAGAAGGGACTTTCCAATAAGGATTTCTCCCTATTGACGCACAATTAGGTGACCAAACCTCTCCTTGGCAGAACTTCTAGACATCGTTAATATTATAAATAATAATAATAATAACTTCGTCGTCTCAATTATTGATTTAATAATATATAAAATATTGACAATAATTGAATCAAATAACGTGAGATACTATACAATGATTACTGTAGCAATAATTGAACAAAACCGAGTGACTTCTCACGTAAGCATCAATAATCAATACCGTGTGCTACTATGCAACCACGCGTATTAATGTACTTTTACTACTGAGTAGTTCAACAATTTTAACGGTAAACCTTCCGCCGTTATTTTTATAAAAATATTTTTGTCATTTTCTAAACCCGACAATAATTCCGTTGTGGGGTCCACCAATGATTGTACCGTCGTACGGATATTCCCCGACAAAAAGAATATTCCCTGGCCAATCGAATATTATACAACAACTTGCATACTTTTCAAAATTTATAAATACTATCCACAACTATAACACTATCTCCAATCCACACCATAATATTCAAAAAAATATTTCGAGAAAATTAAATCTTTATTCATAAAATCTGGGGTCTCACAATCTCCCCTCCTTATGAAATTTTGCCCAAGAAATTTACGTACGTACCTGGTATGCCAAAGAGGTGAGGATACCTTGACTTCATTTCAGATTCTAATTCTTGAGGTATAACCCTTGAGTGTTGAATATGATCCTTCTTATCCAAGATTTTAACACGTATCTCCTTATGCGTTAAATCTTCTGCTATATCGTTTAGTTCTAATTTAATAATGTGGTTCGGGTCATCCACATATTTACGTAACATTGATACATAAAAAAAATGTTTTGAACACGCAACATACTTGGCGGTAAAACGAGTCTATAGGCCACAGTTCCTACTTCATCGAGGATTTCAAATGGGTCAATTAAATCGAGGGTTGAAATTTCCTCTCTTCGTCGATTCTTGCTTCTAGAATAACGCCCTTTTGAACCTTCTTCTTCACATTCATCAGCTTTGGGTGTGTAGCTTGAGCGGCTTTAACTTTATCGATTAAAGTCAATTCTACTCGTATATTCGTTATCTTCATGTGGATTCGTATATTTGCACATGTAACCGCATACGATTTTCTACTCAACGCGTTAGCTACCATGTTCGCTTTTCCTACGATGGTATTGAATGGTACGATTGTAATCTTCAATAGCTCGACTCAACGTCTTTGGCGCATGTTACGTTCATTTTAGTTGAAGAAATATTTAAGGGTTTGAGAAATGGGTTTTGAACTAGGGTCAATATAAAATTCGATTTCACGCTCTAGGGATAAGCTAAGAAGTCTTCAAGAATACGTCAGGAAATTTATTAATAATAGAAATATCATTCAAAACTGTGACCCTCATCTGAGACTTGGATAGTACGTCACATTGATACCTATCAACTTGTCATCGTCATTCACGACGTCTTCTACGTAGGAAGTCAACAAAGAAAGGACCGGGGCTCTTTATTTATGGCTTGATATGATAATGATTGACTTTAGTGGTTTGATTGCTTAAATTCGCATAACAGGTTGGTTAGGAATATGAAAGCTAACAACCTTAAGAAAAGTATGATGAGTAGTTAACCAATCGATTCCTAAAATCGCATCAAAGGCAAGTATTTTCAAAGAGATAAGATTGACAGGTAACGTGAAAGTGTCAATTTGAATTAAACAAGATTTATAAATAGTGGATGTAATGAAGATTTCTCCCAACTGAGTTTCAACAGATAAATCAAAATCTAACTTCTCCGGAGTTAAATTCAAATATTGAACACAACTAGGTGAAATAAAAGAGTGAGTAGAACCGGTATCTAACACGGTATAGACTTCGCAAGAGTTTATGATTAACTTACCCATGATAATTTTATTCAGGTTCCTCGTCAAAAAAAATGTTCTCTCTTAAACTACCGGCTTTGGCTTGTCTGGGACATCCTTTAGCATCACTATCCCAGCTGGACTTGACTTCACCATACGATAAAATCGAGCTAGGTGACCTTCTCTTCCGCAATTAAAACATGTTTTGGATTGCGGCGTACAATTTGGACGGATATGTCCCTCATGTCCGCATTTGAAACATACGACTGGTGGTCGTTCTTCTTCCTTTGAAATGGGTGTTGGTGCTGCTGTCTTTCCATCATTATTGAACCTTCTCTTCTTGAAATTTCCACTTCTATTATCTTGGCCATGATTACCACCGAAATGGTTACCATTCATGGCATGATAATTTCCCCCACGATGGTTATCATTGTTCCGATGACCGTTGCCACCGATACGATTATTATCGTGTTGTTGTTCGTTGCCTTTTGGTTGTGCTGATTCATTATCGCGCTCCAATAACTGAGCCCTATTCATAACATCTGAATATAAACAAAGTTTGTGAGAAATGAGGTATTGACGTATATTGGGTTTCAAACCTCTTAGAAACATTTGTGTCATTCGCTCCTCATTATCGACCAAATGGGATGCAAACTGAGACAACTCGGCAAACTTAGCCTCGTACTGCGACACGGTCATATTGTTTTGCTCCAGCTTGATGAACTTCACCTCCTTCTTGTGACGAATACTTTTGGGAAAGTACTTGTCGTTGAAAAATTCTTGGAACTTCTCCCAAGACATCTTGAGTGCGTCAGGCTGGGTACGTTTTATAGATTCCTACCAGTGATCTGCCTCTTCACGCAACATAAAGGTGGCAAAGGGAACCTTTTGCTCCTCGGAGCATCCCAAGACATCAAATATCTTGGTGATCTGCTTTAACCACGTCTCTGCCTTAAGTGGTTCTGGCTTTCCCAAAAACTCCGGTGGTCACAGGTCCTTGAACTGCTTAGCGATGGCCGACCTTGGGTTGCCATTATTTCCACCTATATTTTGAGCAGGAGTCTCTCTTACCTGATGTTTCATGAATTGCATAAAGCCTCTGAACATTCCATCGTTCATCATCTGGTCAGTGTTGTTGTTTGCCTGAGGATTGTCGCATTCCTGATGCACATTATCCTGATTATTGATATGTGGAGACTCAATGGTCTCCTGTGCTCCATTGATGTTCTCAACATTCTCGGATGTCATTTTTAAATAGTGCCACAAAACAAGGGTTAATTAGCATATCACATATTATCCCTATACTTTGACCAACCAATTAAATACCAAATAAACTTAGGTAGGTCATACTAGCGAAGGAATTCCTCGTCTCTCCCCTCCTAGTTCTTGTCTCACATCTCAGCCATGGATCATATCCCTAAGCTTTGATACAAACTGTGACTCCCCCAAAATAGGTATACATCACCCATCTTGAGTCGCCAAATACACGGTACAAAATTCAAATACAACTTAATAATACAACATGAGCTGTGAGTTTTAATACAAATATTATCTTCTAGACAGTATTCAAACTCAAAATACGACAAAACATAATCTGAGAGTTTTAACACGAATATTGTCATCTAGACAATATCCACACTCAAATTCAATCTTATTACATTTATAATCACACTATTTCAAAGAATAGTGAGAACTACTAATGTTATCATCTGGACCGTCACTTCGTTCCCTGACTAGTCCCTGCTACCTTCTTATTTCCTGAAGAGAACAATGAAAGCAAAAAGGGTGAGCTCAACTAGCCCAGTAAGAAATATTATGACTAAGATAATGCATAATAAATTATCGTTAGCCTTCAACAGTGTTAAACTGATACAATATAACAACCATCAAGTTTAACTGCAGCGGAACAAGCAATCCATTAGAAGAGTCAAATAGAAAATAAAATCTACTATCTTCTATGATTTAAAAGGTTTTTCATCACTTTTATCGCTGAGACTCAGCTTAATAAATAATCTACATCATCAAATCATCCTTGCACTACAGGCCAAGGATATACTTTAGTATCACGACCACGAATCATTCATGCACTACTGGCCAAAGATAATCGTGTTTTCTTCAACGGTCCCGATCATGCCATAAAATAATTCATCTTTGCACCCTTGGCCGAAGAGAATCCATAGCCATAATCATACCAAAAATTGTCCATCAATGCACTACGGGCCAATGGAATAACAGAAGTTCTCTTCATGAATAAGAAAGAAATAATACCCCTTACGAGTACAATAAATAATATCCCTTACCTTATAAAGAAGAGTATTCCGATGGGTAGGGCGGGGATATACTTGAAGAAAACTTGCACTACACTCAAAGCTTTCTTAAACTCTAAAGAAATACGCTCAAGATTATAGAAGAAGAATTCTCTCTCTAAAGTTTCAGTGAATTCGTAAGAAATAATGAAGGAATGAGCTTCTATTTATAGGAGAATGAACTGAATAGTAACTAATTTATGAACTGTCCAGATTGATTTACTTTTAAATTGATGGTCCATATTGATTTACTATGCAGGCACTATGCAACACTATGCATAATAAAATATAATATATTCGAATTATGGTCTAATAAAACAAATAACTTTATAAAAGTATTCTGTTTTATATAAAAAGCTATTATTATGCAAAACACTATGAATAATAGAATATAATATATTCTATTTATAGTCTAATAAAATAAATAACTTTATAAAAGTATTCTGTTTTATATAAAAAGATTTTACTATGCAAAACATTATGCACAATAGAATATAATATATTCTAATTATTGTCTAATAAAACAAAAAACTTTATAAAAGTATTCTGTTTTATATTAAAAGTTTTTCTGTTTTATTACATTAATAATACTAATAAAACAAAATTTATATAATATATATATATATATATAAACTTCCGTGACTTCATAAAAAGACACCTCAATATATTTAACAACATTTATCATCATTATTATAATTCACAATATTAATCGACCAGGTCATTCCCATGAAATAGGGGGCTTTTCAATAAGGATTTCTCCATATTGGCGCGCAATTAGGTGACCAAACCTCTCCTTGGCAGAACTTCTAGACATCGTTAATATTGCAAATAATAATATTAATAACTTGGTCGCCAAAATTATTGATTTAATAATATATAAAATATTGACAATAATTGAATCAAATAACGAGAGATACTATGCAGCAATTACTGTAGCAATAATTGAACAAAACTGAGTGACTTCTCACGTAAGCATCAGTAATCAATACCGTGTGCTACTATACAACCACGCATATTACTGTACTTTTACTACCAAGTAGTTCAACAGTTTTAACAGTAAAACTTCCGTCGTTATTTTCATAAAAATATTTTTGTCGTTTTCTCAATCCGATAATAATTCCGTTGTGGGGTCCACCAATGATTGTACTGTCATACGGATATTCCCCGACAAAAAAGAATATTTTCCGACCAATCGAATATTATACAACAACTTGCATACTTTTTAAAATTTATAAATATTATCCACAACTATAACACTATCTCAAATCCACACCATAATATTCAAAAAAATATTTCGAGAAAATAAAATCTTTATTCATAAAATATGGGGTCTCACACTCTCATAGGCTCAAACTGCCAATACAAGATCAAATGTTTGCGGCCAGTCAACACTCTCAACCCGAACAAAGGAAATCAAAAGAGAAAATACTCATCAGCAGGAATGGGTAATATCCTAGCTAAGCCTCCGTCAAGCCTTGCAAGCGCAGACGCATTCCCCTGAAGAAGTAGGCAAAGGTGTAGGAGCTCAAATCAAACTCTCCAATACAGTCCACCTCCCGTGTGGCACTGACTAAAGAGAATGACACCGTGGAAGAGTTATCCATCAGGAAATAACCCCTGAGGATGATCAGGAACAATCATCAAAGAATGTGATCCTTAACTCTTGTATAATCGGGTAATGGCTCAGTCAAACCCCCACAAAGGCATCTACACTCAAAGGACCAGTACGGACTGTCTTGCCTTTGAGCGCCGTAGCCTGGACTCCTAGCAAGGATCTAACGATAGTAGGGGAAATGTTTGCCTCACAAGGCACTGGCACCCCAGAAAACTCCATCCCAGTGATGAACCGCCAATCTATCGGTGTCATCATCACCTCCCAATCCAGCAAATAGAGAGACTGAGTCTGGTGAAACCAACGCTCAGACAACACCCTGAGGTAACTCCAGGGACAACGACGGGGGAGGATGGAAAAGAAAGCCTTAAAACCCCAAGCATGCACAATCTCTTGGTACTATAGGTGAAGAGTCTGGTAGAGAGAATGTATGATGAACCAGTTGAAAGTAATATGCACACAAGCCAATCATGTTTGATGATAAAGCATATACTTTGTAAACAATCTTATTCGTTTATTAATAAAAAGTATTTATTTATTAAAGGATTTTAATTATCTACATGATGCTGTTTTATAATATGTGATAAACCCATAGTTTTAAGCAATGCTTTTAGAATAATGATGATGATCATTCTAATGAGATCTAAATTCTTAGAAAGCTTAAAACTAAAATAGTTCCCAATCGTTGGATTACTAAATTGGGGATTAGTGAATCCGGATAGATTGGTACATACGTTGATTGCTCATTGGATGAGGATGATTGATCTCATGATCATTTGTGTGGAGACACTAAAGCAAGTATGTAGGTGCTTATTAGAGAATAAGTTCACTGAACGTGACTCGCTAAGGAATACCTAATGGAGTTTTACTTGCATGTCAATAAGAATTCCTGTAGTGATAGTAGTACAAGTGATCCTTGGACTTGAGATCATCATAGTATCTTGTGTATGATGAGTTATACTTTGACTTATTCCTTAAGACCCTTAGGGTATATCAAATGGTATGCTTGGTTATAATAAGTTGTACATGGAGATAATGTATGATCAATAAAGAATCTACCACTTCTAGTAAAAGAAGAGAAATGTCCTATGTGATTCGATAAATGACAACTCAGTAGTCCTTGGCCAAGGCAGAATGAAATTAGAAAGGAGTTTCTAATTTGCATTATTTGGAGTTGTGCATTTAAGATTCGAAATACATATAATTAAATAAAATAAGACTTGACAGAAATTCCATGTCTTATATTTAATTGGGACATTGTATGGTGGAAGGATTGAATTGTACGGTAACTATTTACTCAAAGGTTCTTTTATGATTAATGTTGAAATCTATATTATCTGGAAAGTCGTTGATCGCTAGGGAGGCTTATCCCTATTGTAGAATAAATATTATTTATTTAAATAAATTAATATTTTAATTTATTTATTTAAATAAGATTAGAATTGTTCTAATTGATTTATTCACAACCGGTTTAATATGGAAAACCTAAAGGGTCACACCATAAAAGGAAGAATAATTATTTAAGAAGTTAATGGCATAATCGTAATAATATGTTAAGTATATTTAATTTAATCTATGGTGATAGAATAAATTAAATAACTTAATATTTATTAATATTTTAGAAATATTAAATATAAATTAATAAGAGGAGTCTTATTAATATTATTACAATTATTATTATTTTAATTTCTAAAAGAGTTTACGAATTAATTTAATATAAGTACTCTCATTTATTCCTAATAGGATTAGGAGGGAAAATTAGTTAAAGGAGTTTAATTAATTATCCCTAATAAGATTAGGGAGCCCATTTAATTAAAAGAGTTTAATTAAATAAATAATACATTATTTTAATAGGGTTACTTGATATCTTTATAAGAGGAGTCTTATATCAGATATCAAACATACGTTATTCCAATGGTTGGAGAGTACGACCCTTTTTCTATAGAGATAGAAAACTAGGGTTTGAGCCAAATACCCATCTTCTTGAATTCTTCTTCTTTCTTGGTGGATCACCTCTAGAGGCCAAACACTTGGGTGGCTAACGTTGATCAAAGGAAGGAACCAAACCCAGTGGATTCAAGTTGAACGCGAAAAGGATTGGAGGTGAACTTGTACCTGAGGAAGCTCAGATCTTCAAGGGTATGATTTTATTCTTTATCTTTTCGTTTAATTAATAATTGTGCATAAAGGGTGATTCGGATTTATGGTTTGTAAAATTTTAAAACTCTAATTTTACACGCTTCCGCTAATTTTGTGCAATTTGATTGAGTTCATGAATATTACAAACCTAACAGTGGCATCAGAGCCAAACCTTTATGCGAATTATTAATTGTTCAGATTTAATATGTATATTGATATGTGTTTTGCACAATTTAATTGGGCATAATTTTGTTGTATAAAAAAATATTTTAATTATAAAATTAAAAACTGGTACTGTTTGTGATTTAAGGGAGAACACGAATTTCTGCAATTCACGTGTGGGTAGAATCACGAATTCCTGCAAACTGTTTTTTTTTTAAGTTATCCTGCATTCACGTGTGGGTAGAGTTTTTAAAAAAAAAACGTGATTTGTATATTGGTAACATGCTTTCAGCGGAATCAGATTATACTGGTAACATGTTTTCAAGGGATATATATGGAATATAATATATATACATATATTATTATTATATATATAATATATTATATTATATATATATATAAATATAAATATTTTAATTATTTTATAATCAAAATAAAGTTTATTTTAATCTTAAAATAAAAGAGTTTATTTTAATTTTAAAATTAGAATTTCATGCTAACCAATTAGAGTTGGAATTTGATTTCATGCTAACTAATTGGAGTTGAAATTGGATTTCATGTTTCCTTAAATAAAGGAGTTTATTTAGATATGAAATAGGATTTCATATTATTCAAAATAAAGAAGTTTATTTGTGAATAGAAAAAGAATCCATGTTTCCTTAAATAAAGGAGTTTTATTTAAATATGAAATAGGATTTCATATTATTCAAAATAAAGGAGTTTATTTGTGAATAGGAAAGAGAATCCGTGTTTCCTTTAATAAAGTTTTTTTTATACATGGAATTGGATTCCATAATTAATTAAAATAAAGGAGTTTATTTTGATTATAGATTTTGATTAAAATAAAATAGTTTATTTTATTCAAAATTGGATAAATTAAAATAAAATAGTTTTATTTTGATTTAAATTCGGATTAAAATAAAGGAGTTTATTTTGATTCAAAATTAGATTTTATACTAACTAAATTTGCCCATTAAATGATATCAATATATATATTAAATGTTTATTATTCATGAGATGAATGTTGTTTATTGATGCATATGGTGATGTGTATGATAATAAATGGGATTGATTATGGACTATTGACCAATGCGATTGGATTTTATTTTAGTTGGATGCATGAATGTATGGGTTTTATTAAATGGGGTCTGCGTACCTCGTCTTCTCTAATTTTTCTTAATGTAAATTCTATCTCCCTCCTATGTACTTCCCCTTGACTGCTGATCAAGGTTTCTATTTATTTTAAATAGTTTTGTAATAGGAATAGTTAGAATTAATTTTGAAGAATTGGAGATCAAGGAACAAGGAGCGCGTGAAGACCCGTTTGTAATGGAGCCCGGGTTTAAATGTAATAGTTATATTTAAATATTAATTTTTGCACCCCTAGGGTTTGACCTTTTGGTTCACTTGGTGGCTCTAGTGAACCAAACTAGAATAAAAGTCCATAATCAATCCAGGTAGAATATAGTATTCTATATGTGCATGCTTATACTATATATATATATATATATTATATATTATGCAAACATGCTTCGCATGTTTATTAATATGACGCGTATTTTATATATATATGTGCATGCGCGCTAAACAAGATGAGACAAATTAATAACAAACCCCTCAAATATTTTATATTAAGTTGTAACGTTCAAAGATATTTGGAATATCGAACGTCGCCTTCTAGCATGATAGAAACAATAGAGTATTGAATATTTAATATGAGTTTGTTGTGCACACACAAGGCGAATATTAAATATTTAAGATGTTGTTTTTATTACATATGATGTTTATAAGGAATTGAACATTACTGCTTTGTTGTGCACACACAAGGGCTGTAGTTTTCTCTTCACTTATATAGAAATGTTGGGTTTGACTTAACTTAAATCATTTTAGTTCGGATGTGCACACACTTGACCATTATGATTTAAGAGGCAAAATACAAGGAGTTACATAGTTGATGTAATTGACAAGAGTTGTCTACCTATTTATTTATATATAGTTTGTTTTGCACACACAAGGCTATATACATTTGAAATGGGATCCTTATTCTCACTAGCATATCTTTAATTAGATATTGCCGAACTATATATTGAGGGTAATATAGTTTGAAGAAAATAGTGGGAGATACCAATTTAAAACAAGACCTAAATTATTTTGGTAATTAATAAAAGAATGTATGTTAAAATGTTGTTAATTACAAATTCATTTACAGAATTTTACAATGTCTAAATTACTATCACTGTGTAGCATGTTAGATGCTAAATTAACCGGACCGAATTAAACGGACTGGTTAAGGTAATTGAGAATAGTTCTCACGGCTGAAAAGTTATCTTATGTCCTTAATACGCCTATCCATGCAATGGTTGCAGACAATGCCTCTGAGGAAGATATTGCTACTTTTAGAAAGTGGCTAGATGATGCATAGTTGGCTCAATGCATCATGCTCACATCCATGAGTAACGAGCTTCAGCGTCAACATGAAACTATGGATGCTCTTACTATATTCCTGCACATCAAGTTGTTGATGGTAAGGAAAGTAGGACTGATAGATATCAGATATCTAAGGAGCTCTTCCGATCTAGAATGACCAATGGCACTATAGTACAGATAAAAGTCCTTAACATTATCAATTTGATTGATCAATTAGGACAACGAGTTTTGTCATGGATGGAGAGTTGAGTCAAGATTTGATCTTGCACTCAATCCCGGACTCATTTCACAATTGTTGTGAATTTTTCATATGAACAAGCTAGATATCAGCCTCGCTGATTTGCTTAACATGTTGAAAAATATTGAGAGTCACTTTCCAACCAAGAAATACCATGTCTTACTGGTAGGGGCCAAAGGATCTTCTGAAAAGAAGAACGATTCTAAGAAGGTAAATATAAAGGCAAAAACAAAGAATAATATGAACAAAACTGATACGGATAGCAAAGGAGTTTGCTTCCACTGTAATAAGCTTGGACACTGGAAGGAAACTGCAAGAAGCATCTTGCAGAGCCTACCAAGAAGAAGCTTAGTGAAGTTTCGGTTACAATATAGTTTTTGTTCATGATTGAAATAAATTTTCCTTAGTCAAGGTTCTACTTGGGTATTGGATACCAACTTTGGTTATCATAAATATAGATTTATGAAGGGACCAAACAGAAGTAGAAAGCTAAACAAATATAAGTAATCCTATGTGTGGGAAATGAAGTAAAGGTTGCTACATTAGCCATAGGAATTTATTGTTTAGCATTGCCTACGGGCAAGTCTATTAAATCAATAAGTTGTTATTGTATTTCAGTTCTCGTCAGAAACATTATTTCCATTTTATTGTTGGACAATGAAATCTTTGGTATTATATTTAAGAACAATTGTTGTTCTATTTATAATAATAATAATGTTTTGTATAGAACTTGAATATTACTTAATGGATTTTATATACTTGACTTACGTGAAAATAATTTTGCAAAATGAACAAACTTGTATAAGAAAAGGAGATGATCATTCAAAGAGTTGAATATATGTATTTGTTGAAATACAAGTGTGAATTATTTGAAAGGTTCAAAGAATTCAGAAGTGAAACAAATTGACAATGTATTAAGATTCTTTGATTAGATCAATGAATAAATACTTGTGCAATAAGTTTCTAGATTATCTCAAATGGTTTTCTCATAATGGACACATCCTGATACGCAATAATTGATTGATGTATCTGAATGGAAAATCGTACCTTGTTGGACATGGTGCGATCCATAATGATTTTACCGACATTCCAGTATCCTTCTAGGATCATGTCTTAGAAATGGCTGCATATCTACGGAAAAGGTAACCTCAAAATCCGGCCCCAAGACTCCATAAAAGTTATGGACAGGGAGGATTCCTAATCTTAAGTATGTTAAGATAAGGGGTTGTCCAACTTATGTTAAAAGGTTTCAAAGGATAAGCTTGGGACAAGTTTTGACAAGTACAGATTTGTGGGACATCCTAAAGTAAGTTTAGGGCATATGTTCTATAATCCTACTTAGCAAAAGGTGTTTGTTGCGAAACATGCTGCCTTCAAAGATAAAGGTGTTTATCATTGAAAGGGCTAGTGGGAGGATAATAGATCTTGAAGAGTTCAAGACCACAAAATACTACAAGTCAAATAAGAGGAACCTATAGATAGACATATTGTACCACAACCGAATCGTAAATCTGGAATAGTACCGAAGATACCTAGGAGGTATGGATTCATCATGGATGATGATGATGAGGTACGTATCATAGAAGATGTGATCCAGTTACATACGATGAGGTAAGAGTTGTAGACACTCAGAGAAATGGATTGAAGCAATCTTCTCAAAAATGGAACATTCATTTTGATATGATAATCAAAAGAGTTTGATTTTATCAAAAACAAGAATGAACCTAGTGTGTACAAAAGGGTCAGTAGGAGCGTCGTGACATTTCTGGTATTATATGTTGATATAATACGGATAAAGAATGACATACCAATGCTACAATCAGTAAAGATAAAGTTGTCTAAACATTCCTCCATGAATGATTTGGGAAGAGTATCTTAATTGGGGATGCAAATCTATATAGATAGATTTAAAAGGATGCTCGGCTTAACCCAAGGAACGTATATTCATTTGATGCTAAAGTTGTTTAGCATGGCAAACTCCAAGAGTTATCTCATGTTGATGAGCTATGGAGTGTATCTCTCTTAATAGTCCCCAAAGACTGTAAAAGAGAGATCACATGAGTAACTATCATGTATGCAATGAAATATACGAGACCTGATATTGATCAGTCATATTCTGGAGAAGTTCACTGTGAGTCAGTGAAAAACATCTTAAAGTTCTTAACCAGCACTAAGGATGTGATCATACATGGTGGGCCTGAATTAAAACTAGAGGGCTTAACAGACTCAAGGTTTTTCAGACAGACCAAGACGACAGAAAATCCACTTTAAGGTAAAGGGTTACCTTGAACGGTGGTGCAGTGAATTGGAAAGGTTCTAAACAGCAAAGAGTTGCTGGTTTAATGATAAAGACAAAGTATATAGCTATAAATGAAGCTGCAAGTTGATTGTTTGGATTAAAAGTTCATTACATAACTAGGAATAGTTCCTAAGTCTCATCTTGGATCCAAACATGTGTTGTGGCACTTTCATTTGATTATAGGAATCATTGAAAGATGGGAAATCACTATCGAGATAGTAGACTCTCAAGAACAACATTACATATCCATTAACTAAAGCTTATCCAACAACAAGATAATCGTCACTTAGAGAAGAAGAGTATGAGATACCATGACGATTGGCTTTAGTGCAAGTGGGAGATTGAAAGTAATATGCACACAAGCCAATCATGTTTGATGATAAAGCATATACTTTGTAAACAATCTTATTCGTTTATTAATAAAAAGTATTTATTTATTAAAGGCTTTTAATTATCTACATGAAGCTGTTTTATAATATATGATAAACCCATAGTTTTAAGCAATGCTTTTAGAATAATGATGATGATCATTCTAATGAGATCTAAATTCTTAGAAAGCTTAAAACTAAAATAGTTCCCAATCGTTGGATTACTAAATTGGGGATTAGTGAATCCGGATAGATTGGTACATACGTTGCTTGCTCATTGGATGAGGATGATTGATCTCATGATCATTTGTGTGGAGACACTAAAGCAAGTATGTAGGTGCTTATTAGAGAATAAGTTCACTGAACGTGACTCGCTAAGGAATACCTAATGGAGTTTTACTTGCATGTCAATAGGAATTCCTGTAGTGATAGTAGTACAAGTGATCCTTGGACTTGAGATCATCATAGTATCTTGTGTTTGATGAGTTATACTTTGACTTATTCCTTAAGACCCTTAGGGTATATCAAAGGGTATGCTTGGGTATAATAAGTTGTACATGGAGATAATGTATGATCAATAAAGAATCTACCACTTCTAGTAAAAGAAGAGAAATGTCCTATGTGATTCGATAAATGACAACTCAGTAGTCCTTGGCCAAGGCAGAATGAAATTAGAAAGGAGTTTCTAATTTGCATTATTTGGAGTTGTGCATTTAAGATTCGAAATACATATAATTAAATAAAATAAGACTTGACAGAAATTCCATGTCTTATATTTAATTGGGACATTGTATGGTGGAAGGATTGAATTGTACGGTAACTATTTACTAAAAGGTTCTTTTATGATTAATGTTGAAATCTATATTATCTGGAAAGTCGTTGATCGCTAGGGAGGCTTATCCCTATTGTAGAATAAATATTATTTATTTAAATAAATTAATATTTTAATTTATTTATTTAAATAAGATTAGAATTGTTCTAATTGATTTATTCACAACCGGTTTAATATGGAAAACCTAAAGGGTCACACCATAAAAGGAAGAATAATTATTTAAGAAGTTAATGGCATAATCGTAATAATATGTTAAGTATATTTAATTTAATCTATGGTGATAGAATAAATTAAATAACTTAATATTTATTAATATTTTAGAAATATTAAATATAAATTAATAAGAGGAGTCTTATTAATATTATTACAATTATTATTATTTTAATTTCTAAAAGAGTTTAGGAATTAATTTAATATAAGTACTCTCATTTATTCCTAATAGGATTAGGAGGGAAAATTAGTTAAAGGAGTTTAATTAATTATCCCTAATAAGATTAGGGAGCCCATTTAATTAAAAGAGTTTAATTAAATAAATAATACCTTATTTTAATAGGGTTACTTGATATCTTTATAAGAGGAGTCTTATATCAGATATCAAACATACGTTATTCCAATGGTTGGAGAGTACGCCCCTTTTTCTATAGAGATAGAAAACTAGGGTTTGAGCCAAATACCCATCTTCTTGAATTATTCTTCTTTCTTGGTGGATCACCTCTAGAGGCCAAACACTTGGGTGGCTAACGTTGATCAAAGGAAGGAACCAAACCCGGTGGATTCAAGTTGAACGCGAAAAGGATTGGAGGTGAACTTGTACCTGAGGAAGCTCAGATCTTCAAGGGTATGATTTTATTCTTTATCTTTTCGTTTAATTAATAATTGTGCATAAAGGGTGATCCGGGTTTATGGTTTATAAAATTTTAAAACTCTGATTTTACACGCTTCTGCTAATTTTGTGCAATTTGATTGCGTTCATGAATATTACAAACCTAACACCAGTTCCCTCGAGGGTGCATAAAGTCGGGAACCTGCATCACAATGCAAATCAACATCAGAACCCTTGCTCCTCACAAATTGGAAAAAAGAAGATCAACATGGCTTTTACCTCGTTCGCATTCAAATAGATCAAGGGGTGATGACTCAAATAATCCAGAAGCTCTAGAATCATCACATTTATAGCAGGAAGCTCTCTGCAGGGAACAAAAGTAGAAGGAGCAGGATTCGCAATTGGTACATCCTCCTCCTCATCCTCAACATTTTGTCTCTTAACCCGGATATGACGAATCATTAACTCCATCAACCGACTAGGCTTTCGGGCTGGGCGAGGCCGACGCACATCAGAAGCTCTCCTCTTCACACCTGCAGAGGTCCTACGGGAGCTACTCGGATTCTCTGGATCCATATATCTGGACAAAAGTCTCCAAATTACCTCAGAAAGGGTGTGGTAAATTTTAACTTGGATCTCATTAAATGTATTTTATGTTTTTATGCATGTTGTTGGTCGATTTAGCTATTTCCAAATTGCGCGCAAGCATACACAGTCCACAAGTAATATATGTAAGTAGAGTGTCGAATCCACAAGGAAAAAGTCTTAAAAGAAAACAAATACGAAGGCAAAGTCGTTACAAATCTTATCTAAACAAGTTGAAGAAGATGGTTGGTTAAGCTATATGATTAAAACTATAAGAATAAGAGAAGTAGTATGCTAGGAAGTCAAGGTAGGATTACAAATCCCCTAATGCATCGCCTAATCTCCTAACTCTCCACATTATAAACGAATCAAGGAATGGTCAACCGAGAATAGTAAATACGCATAAGCTTCTGTCGAAGGTCAAATGCACATCCCTAACCAGCTAAAACATAATATGTCTATTGGTGACAATAACTAGGTCAAGGTCAGTAAGCTAAGTCTCAAGGTCACACAAGGTAAATAGGGATATGTTTATCCTATGAGCATATTATGCACACATTCCATTGGCATGGTCATAACAGGTGTTGATGTATATAAAGATAGATAATATTGTCCATTTGTCAATTTTCATTACTATCAATACCAATTTCTTTATCAAGCAATCAGTCATTAAATAAGAAATACAACAACCCATTCCAAAATGATTCATTATATAAAATAGGAGAGAAAGTTAATTAAGCTCAACAAAAGGTTACATTGCAATCCTAAAAATGGAGTTATTTCATAACTATGGCACTAATACACATTTTTAATACATTACACATTATCAGACAAATACAAAGAAATGAGAGATTTGGATTAAGAAAACCCCTGTTTTGAAATATTCATAATGACCGAATGGAGTAGTGAATGATGTTTTGTAACTATCATCAAGATGTATGGCAATTTTCCAGAAACCAGATTTAAGGTTGAATTTGCTAAATATTGTGGCATTACTTAGTCTGTTGATTAGGTCTTCTTTATTAGGAAGGGGGTACCTAATCCATTCTAAGACCTTATTTAATGGTTTATAATTGATTACTAGACGAGGAACTCCACGTTCTTTCTCTGCTTCATTATTGACATAGAAGGCAGGGCAAGACCAAGGGGATTTACTAGGTTTAATTAGACATTTACTGAGGAGATCATTGATTTATCTTTACTGAGGAGATCATTGATTTCCTTTTTGCATAACTCCATTTGTTCATGATTCATTTGAATAGGCCTGGCCTTAGTAGGAATTAAATGTTCTTTAAATTCCTTAGCATAAGGGAGCCTAATCATATGCTTTTTTCTATACCAAAAGGCATTGAGAGAATCTGAACAAAGATTATCTTTTAAATAAACTTTTAATTCATTAATTTTTTCTTGAACCTTTTTATTCAGAAGTTGTTCTTCAATATGTTTATATCTAATTTCATGTTTCATGGTTAACTATATCAGGGACAGGGGGTAAAGTTGACCGATGACTAGATAAAGAGTTAGATCTGAATAACCTACTCATTATACCATTTTTAGAACAAACTTTCACTCTTTATCTTCCATACAGACCCTCTTACCTTAAGTAGACGCATACCCAAAACCAAATACCCAACACTGCTCACGCAAGAGGCTTACCAGGGTAGAAAAGAAGAAGGGTGGACTATAGTAAGCTAGGCAACTTCAGATGCAGAATAGAGAATAAGTTCTGAAAATGGTATAAATGGACAGGTAAAGTAAATCTTTCTCAACAAGTAGTAAGCAAGCAACTTGGCTCTGATACCATTTGGGGGCGGAAGCAAGACATTTAAGTAAACAAATCAAACTGTTTTTAATCGAAACCACCGATAGCATCAAGAACCAACCGTGTGGCTTTGATACCATATAACAGCGGCGATATAAGAATAAATGCAAAATAAAACAAAAACTAAATCAATTAAATATTTCTAGTGAAGATGCTGAACATATACTAGAACTTATGAGAATTAACAATAAAGAAGATAGTGATGAAGGTTCTATTGTCTCTAAATCTTCAAATACTGACAATATTTTATCCAGCAGTGACGCTGATGAAGTCACCATTTGTGATGACAATTGCAAAGAACATTATTACACAAAAAGAATTAATGTAATTAGCAAAGATGATGAAGAAAGTTCTTTGTTAATTGACTTAATTAGTAAAATTTCTGATCCTAAATTAAAGGCTCAGTACACTAAACAATTAAGAGATTTATTGACTAAGGATAATAATGAGAAATTCATTAAAGCTAAAGAAAAACCAATTTTTAGCCTCAATAAAACTTTAGAAAGATTTAAAACTCCTGTTAAAGAAATTACACTCTCAGAATTAAATCTAGAAGTCAATAAACTCAAAAAAGAAATTGCTAATTTAAAATTAGAAATTTCTAATTTAAGAAAGGAGTCAGACTTAGTCTCAAAAAAGTCAATATCCAAAGTTAGTCCTACTGGATCTACTTGTTCCCGTAGTATTTCAGATTTTAAAGATTGTACCAGTAAAGAATTGTTAAAAATTGCTCAAGTACTCAATAAAAGAATTGATGAAGTTTTACATGAAGAAGCTTCTAATCACTCTTCTTAAGGTGATTCAGTCAGCCAAATATATTGATTTCGTGGCCATTTACCACTTATATATATATATATCGCTTTTATATAAATATTTGCTTTATTACTTTCATAATGTAGATATTTAATCTTTCAGCATGCGGGCTAGATTTGCCTAAATTTGACTATTTCTCAGTTTAACCGGTTTATGGTGACTAAACTGGAACGTTGAAGTTGGAATGATTTATATTTACTCAAATCTAGTTCTTTTTCTAGCTTTTGTACATATTGCTTTCACATGTGAGCCTAGGAATCATGTGATCACAGATTCAGCTCCGGAATCTAGATTCGGTTCCAGTGATGGACATTTTGCAGCTGCAGCCAGCTTGTAAATTATCTACGGTGTCTGAATTTCCTTAAATGGCTCTCATGCCCACAAGGAGTTCGGCACTGCTATGTATCTTATTTTCTCGAAGATGCCTCACATCTCGAAAATAAAAGCAATCAAGCCGAACACATTAATAAAATGGAAGTATCAAATGCCTCAATTACTATTGAGCACAAGGGTATGAAAAACCTATTTTACAAAACATCACTACTATATCTTGTTAAAATTGAACTTTTATACAAAAGTTAAACCATTTGTATATAGGTGCAAACAAGGCATAACACTACTTCCAAACAACTGCACACATGCCCTATACACACACATTCACAGATAAAATTTTAATTAAAAAGTGGTAGAAACCGTGTTATCACGGAAGTCGGGGGATGCCTAACACCTTCCCTCTGCTTAATCAAGCCCCCGGACCCTAACGAATTTCAGTTTCTCATACCAGTCAAATACACGGGTCTTTGTGTAAACCTTTTCTCGGTTGAGTTGGTGCAACCATTTAAAAATACCAACTGGCGACTCTTACAGTCAAATCGTCGACATATACATGTCGGACCTTTTCAAACTTATTTTTCATACAAGTCTTACCTAAAATGAGGACATCAAAAGACAAGAACAGAAAGGGACAAATAAAAATCTCGATGTCGACATTTGGGTCTGGCTAGTTTTAAGTTAGGACTTCATTAATTGTAATTACCTGAAGATTTCCCATGTGTTTTGGGTTTTTTGTCTAGTCTTATGAGTTTTGGTAACACATTTTCTTGTTGTCACCTGATACTGCACTTTGAGTTGTTTACTGTTGTCATTATAGGGGTTGTCCTATGATGGTCACTCTATGGTGTATGCCCCATAAATTCTGTATATTTCCTCCTTTTATTTTAGTTTAAATTTAGAAAAAAAAAACTAAGTGGGTAAAGTCCCACATCGCTCATTATATCTAAGTCTAAGTAATATTTCCTTATAAAAGGATTTCTTAAGTAGGATAACTAAAGGAACAATATTCGAGTTTTCCAAAGTAATTAACCTTGGACTTAAGTGTGAACATGCCTAAGATTTTAAGCCAGACCCAAGGATTTTGACCAGCCTAGACCCAGGCTAGACTAAGGCCACATGCTGGTCTAGATTGGCCATTTGGTCGGTCCAGGTAGGATTTTTTCTTTCATACTATGGCCTTTTTCAATCTTAAGGTCAGACTTTGACCAGACCAGACTTTAATAGGTCGGGCTCATGTCAAGTCACAGGCCATTTGTGCAAATTTACAAGATCGCATACAAACACAAGACCATATTTATAAGTAATTGTTAAATCCACAACACCTTTTGTTATTTCCACAACAAAAGTATCGCTTTAGATGTATAGGCATGATAAAAACCGTCACTATAGGAACTATAGCGACACTTTTGTTGTGAAAATAACAATATTTGTTGTGAATTTAACAATTCCCTATTTATATAGTTCACTAAGAATAACACAACTTACTTTATTCATAAGTTTGAATCCTCTCTTATATTATTCCACTAAGAATAACACAATTCACTTGTGTATTCATATGAACAAAATTTACTATCGCTCATACATATTAAT
Source organism: Panax japonicus (assembly GCA_020205505.1). NCBI lineage: Eukaryota > Viridiplantae > Streptophyta > Magnoliopsida > Apiales > Araliaceae > Panax > Panax japonicus. Next base: position 71,696,539 of record CM035113.1, on the reverse strand, counting down.
TTTGAATTTAAAAATATTTTAATTTAATTTAAAAAAATTAAATTTAATCATAAACAGATGACATATTATTCTTGAAATAATGTTATGTGCCTCAATTTTTTTTTATCTTAATATATTATTAAAAAATGTGACACTGTGCATTATTGGGCTGGATCAGAGTCGGGTAGGGCCTGGTCCGTCAATAGCCCTTTTTGGTGCAGTCCGGCAATTGGCCTTAAATTCTATAAACATACAATCTGCTACGTAGTACATAGATCACCCCATCGCTCACCTTTTGAATCTAGGGTTTAATTCGCTAACAAAGTAAACCCACGAGAAATATCACCGTCACAGGTAAAACCTGCAAACGGTATCCTATGCTCCTCCTCACTCTCTAAAATCTTCAAACTGTTTTGGATTTTCATGAAATTTACTCTTAGCAGGTTTTAGTTTTGGATTGATTTGTATTTAAATCGTTTTTTTGTTGTTGTTAATTTATTCAGTTCAGGCTGTGATTAATTAATTCCAAATGGCTGGGAAGGAACCACAAGATTACCGTATATTTGTCGGAGGATTGTCGTGGGAGGTTACCGAGCGTCAGCTCGAAGATGCCTTTGTCCGTTTTGGCAAAATTATCGACGCTCAGGTCCCCCTCTTTTCTTCATTTTTCAGTTATTACTTTTTATATCTTGGATGATGATTATACTTCTCCTTTTCTGGTTGGTTAATGCGTATAAAACACATAATTGGAATTTGGTTTTTATGTTCATAATTGTGCATCAATCCTACAAAGATTTAATTATTCCTGTTTTCCCCTCAAAATTTGGAGGAAAAAGTTTAATACAAAAATTTATATCTGGGTTTATTTATTCGGTGATTGATATATATATATATATATATATATATATATATATATATATATATATAGGAGAATATGGAGTTACACACCGAAAGTTACACGGATTGTAGAGTGAATCCACTCTACGATCGTAGAGTAGTTCACGATCGTAGAGTGAATTCACAAATCGTAGAGTGACTACTCTACGATCGTAGAGTGAAATCACTCTACGATCGTAGACCGTGTAACTTTAAAAGTTATTTTTACCATATATATATATTTATTTTTATGGATAAAAGTATGAACTCTGCTTCATTTTTGAGAGCATAAATGATTATAATTTTCTTTTTGAGAGGTGAAAATTAAGCTGAAAATTGAAATTTTGTTTAGTTTTTTTACCCCACTTTTTTTTCTCTTTTTTTTTGTGTTAACTCAGTAAAATTTTAATTTTCATTTTTTTAGATTATGTGATTATTAATTTTCATTTTTTGTAGAGAAATCAGATGAGATAAATGAATGAAATTTGGTCTTGTGTTATTTTATTGTTAAAAACTGGAGAACTGTGAACCTGCATGACCTGTATGAGTTTCTCAGTAACCTGCATGACATAAGAACTTTATTGTATTTTCATTTGTAAATGTATGAGATTCGTACTAAAGTGTATGATGAATACACTTTGTTTTTTGTTTATGTTATGTTGAGTTAGTATATGTGGTGCTGTTTTCTATTATTCTTTCTGCCTCTCTTTTCCTTTTCTCCATCGCTGATTGATATATAATTATCTCTCTTTGTTTGTGACTTTTTTGGAATGCTGGTATGAGCTTTGAAATGCCTTTAGATGGACTTTTAAGGAGCCTTGGTATGGTTGGATTACATCGTTGAAGCTCAGTGTTATTTGTTTGATTAGATTCTGTTCAGTTGGTAATGTTGAAATTCTAAGTTTTGAAGCAACTTATCTATGGAGATGGTCTCTATATGTCTGAAAAGGCAGATTGAGCTGAAGGCCAGATTCATCAGAGTCTGTTCAATCGGAACGGTTCTTTCATTTTATAATAGGATCTGTGGTTTTGGCATCCATTAGGAAAGACCTGTTATAAGATTGGACTACCACCAATGCTGGGTGAAGGTGGCTAATCAGTAAGACATGTGCTGTAGATAACTTCCAAGTAATTTTTCTCTTTTCAACTCTTCTAAAAACAGTTCATTGAAAAGAAGTGATATGGTTTGAATGATCCAGAGCTGAACCTAAGTTGTGGCATTGTTGATCGTGTCATCTGAAGCTGAATATAAATCAATATATAGTTGTATAGGTTCTCTGTCATTTGTTCTGAGGAGGAAAAGGAAACAACGAAGGGAGTGTTGAGCTTGAAAATATATCGTGATTGGTTGTCAACAGATGCAGAGCGTCAGTAAAAATTTATAGTTTACTTTCATCTGAAGAGTCTAGGAGGTATCATATATGCTTTGAAGGCATGTAATGTTATCGGCATGCACAGTCTTCATCAAGACTGCTGCACCATTTTTGATAATTGATTAATCCATTCTTGCAACGTCAAGAGGCAGGCAAAAATCTGTTGCACGATGGCAAATTGGCCAGTCAGTTAACTTTGCTAAATATATTCTTGAGTTGTAGAAGACGTGCTGAAGAAATCTTGTTCGAGGTGGTTTGAAGGTTTAGCGATGCTTCTGATGTTAAGTCAAGACATTAAATGCTTCCGTAGTAAGTAATACATATCTACATTCAAATGGCAACAGAACCAATTTAAGATCAGTTATGCACAAAAGCTCTTCTTGTAGATTTTCAAGTTCGTTATCATTCAGTTTGACACTTATCCTTAATCAGTTAGATCAGATGTTTGAGCTGCTTAGTAGTTCATACTATCTCCAACAATTTGTAGAAAATGAGATATCAGTTCACCAGTTAAATCCGTGTTGATCCTTTCTTTTGAAGTCAAAATATATAAATACTTGTTCGTGTTTTAGTTTCATGATGGTCGCAATAGTGGCCATTTTCTGTGCTGAGTTTGTGTAAAGAAGCCTCAATGGCTGGGAATTGAATTTGGGAAACTATGGTGGCGTTTCATTCAACTTTAGAGCGTTCACAGTTATGCTAGCTTTTATTTGCCTTTATAGTCTTCTAGACAGTAGTTTTGGTATTGGTTGGACTCTTACTAAAATCTAGAAAATAAAATTATGTTTTGAAAAAGATTTTTCTTTGGTCCTCTCGTAAGCAATATCTGTTAATCTGGAGTGTTGGATTTTCAAAACTGGTTACACGGTCCTACGTTCTTTTTTCACTCTTTGTTCTTTTGAGAGTCTTCTTCGCAAGGGCTAGTCCACATTCATGCTTGTGATTATCGAGTGATGAAGTTTAGCCTGTTCAGATGTTTCAGACAGTTGAGGATGCTACCAAGCCAGGTTCATTTGTTGGGAGATGTTTTGATTAGATCAGCTCATATCTGAGTACGGTAGTGACCTGTGGACCATTTCAACTGCGTTTCTGGATTATTTTTTTGTCTACGATATGAATTTGTCAGTGTGGATGATGGGTTAAGCCTTGAAATTATCGAGAGCTGTAGGGCATAATTTTGACATGAACAAGCTTCCGATATTAACTGATTTTGTTAATGTATTGTGGTTCACTCAATTTGAACAGCATGGAAGCATTTTCTTGATGGGGGTGTCGTGAAGATTTCGTTCCCTATATCCCCTTTTTCATTTTCGTCCCTTGTTCATAGTCTTTAACTGTGTTATGAATGCACTTCATATTGTTTATGAACTAGGGCATTGGCAAAGCTGTTTGGTCTAGGCCAAAGTCATTGCTGCTTGAAATTTAGTGGCTTACTGGAGAAAACCTGATTTGACCGACTAGAGTTTACTGAATTAGAACGCTGGCATCTCTAGTTATTTTCACAGAGAGTAGTAACATCTCATTGATTGCATGGTTTGTACTGTGAGTGGGACTGTTCTATTCTGTGGAGAACTGGGGTTAACTGGTGACTTCTTATGGCAAAAGATCGAAATCTGCAGTAATGTGGATTCTTCTATTCGAGTAAGATATTTTTTGTTATATCAGTAATAATAATTTCATTTTTGAAATGATTATCTATGAACCTTGGCCAGAGTATAATGCCTTTAAGATTCTTCATCATTATCATAATCTCAAAATAAATATTAAAAAAAACATAGAGAACAAAAAAAGAAGTAAAGTTATGCTTTGGGGAGCATTAATTGCCTAGTGGTCATCTGTTTGATGTTTCAACATCTTGCTTCTCTATCACTGTTGAAATGTTGTAGGGATATTAATTACAGATGTTTGGGCATGTACATGCTATTTTTTGCTGATGCGTTTTCCTTGGGGTACGGTCCACATACTAAAATGATTAAAAATGAGCAACCATCTTGCTCATTGCTACCCTACACCATATTTAACTTCCCACGAACCAAAATGCCATGCAATATCTATCAGTAACTTCCCTCTTAACTAATTAAAGATTTAACACAATACCCAATCTTTAGTCTAACATAATATATATGAAACCTATGATTCTAGTCTTTATATATCTGTAGCATCAAATGATTGAAGGTTCTTAAATGGTTTATTCCCCTTGCAATTTTTTATTTGTGCTAGTTTTCTTTATTTTGTTTTTGTTTTTTTGTTCTTGTTTTTGGGCTCACTAGCATTAGATAGTAGTGTTTTATTTGTGACTCGTGAAAAGCTACTTGCAATCATGATATGTTATGGTTTCTATTTAATTAAGTGTGATGTTCATGTAGATCATGCTGGAAAGAGATACAGGGCGTCCTCGTGGATTTGGGTTTCTGACCTTTGCTGATCGTCGGGGAATGGAAGATGCAATAAGAGAAATGCATGGTAGGGAGTTAGGTGATCGGACTATCTCAGTTAACAAGGCCCAACCAAAGATGGGGGGTGAGGATGCAGGTCATGGATATGGTGGAGGTTACTCATCTGGTGGCAGGGGCAGCTATGGAGGGGGAGATAGATCTTCAGGGCAGGATGACTGCTTCAAGTGTGGGCGCCCTGGACACTGGGCCCGAGATTGCCCTTCTGCAGGTGGTGGCCGCGGTGGTGGTCAATTCTTGTCACGCTCTAGATTTGGTGGGGCTGGCGGTCGTGGTGAGCGTTATGGTGATCGTGATCGTTTTGTGGATGATAGATATGATGGAGGTCGCTTTGGCGGGGATCGCTATGACAGCAGAGAGAGCAAATATGGAAGTCGTGATCGCTATGTCATGGACAGGTATCATCATATAAAACTTCTATTATAAAAGAATTAATATTGTTAAAGATCTTTCTCCAAGATCCTAGCCTCCTAGGTAGTGTCTGGTACTATACTTTCTGCTAACTAATCGAAAGAAACAAGGAAGCGAAAACTAGAGTTTGTACGTTGAAGTTTTTTTCTCGACTGCTTCCAATTTTTCTTCTTAAATTCCGTACTTCATATTTAGCCATTTCGTTTGAAAGAGCTAGTCTGACACTGGTGAGCACATTATAATAGCTGTTGCTAAATATGCTGTTCTACAAATAAGCAGGTATCCACCTAGCACTGATCGCTTTGGTGGTGATCGGTATGGGGGTTCAGACCGTTACCCACAAAATGGGTATGGTAAAGAAAGGGACTATGACAGGGATGCAGGCCTGAGGAGCAGTGAAAGGTATGGAGGTGGAGGGCCAGCACGCTTTGAAGGAAAAAGTTACAGGGACAGAGCAGGCCCCTATGACCGCCCTAAGAGGGGAGGAGGACGACCATCTTCCTTTGACCGCTACTGAAATTTCTTGTTTTCTGCAATTTAATGAATGTTTTGGGTATTTGTATATTTCTGGGAATCAGAAGTTTTTATTTATTGATATAACATGGTACGCTTCCTATACACCATATGTGACCAGACAGGTGGTTGAGTGTTTTTTTTGGGGTATCTTTTGGCCCCATTTATTTACCAACTTTATTCCTTCTTGACCAGTTAGAACCACGTGAAATTCATTACACAAGGGAATTGAGAATAATGCAGATATATAAAATTGCAATAATACCCTCCATATAATTTTTACTCAATTTTTCTCAGCAAGCGGCATAAATATTATATTTAGCAAAATAATTTTATTCATCTTAAATAATTGCGTTGCTGATTTGTTGCTCCAAATAATATTTGTGTTGCTAAGTATGTATTGAGGAGATTTGACGTAAATTTAGCGAAAAAAATAATAGGAGATTTGAGGTAAACAATATTTGTGTTGCTAAGTATATTGAGGAGATCTGAGGTGACGGGTGTAGCGGAGGGAAATCCTAATTCACAAAATTACGAATACCCCCAGCAGAATTTTAATTCTGAATCTCAGTTCCATTCTTCGGTATCATTTATTAGTGTCACAAAGTTTCTACTTTAATGCTTTTGAAGCCATTTGACTAGGCTCTGTAGGCAATGGAAATTGAAATTTGAACCACTATATTTCATTTTACTAAAATCAAAGAGTTTATATACTGCAGCAGTGGTTAGCAAAAAAAAAAATCAAATGAATTGCTTGTAGAAATTAGGTTACTCACTCTTTAATGGGAAAGGAAAATGATTTTTATATTGACAAATCTATGACCAAGTTGGATTCTGACTTGAGTTGAATTTTAAGCAAAAAGATAGTATAAATTAGAGTAGGGTTATTTTTAATTCCCTCTTATCTTATGAGATCTGATTAGGATGAAGTTGCCACATAACATTTTTCTGATCATTTTAAAAAAATTTTATTGCACTGGACAATCTTGTACAAAAGGCCTAAGGTCTGGAATTTGACCTGCTATGACTTGAGTCCGGCCCGATCCTAAAGACTACAAATAGACCGCTCTTTGGACCCCCCCTTATTCGGCTTGGTCAGGCTTAGAAAAAGCCCAAGTCCGGCCCGACTTTAGGCCCGGGACAGGCCTTGTCAATCTCCTGGCCTTGGTTAAGTCTGCTAGGTTTGTAGCTTGCAGACAAATAAGTATCCTAGGCCTAGCTAACCCAGACTTCTAACAGCTCAAACCAAAAAAAGAAAAAGAAAAAAGTAAATAGGTAGGTAGTAATATATCAATGAAATCTAAAGTTTTACTTTCATTCCTGTAATACATTAATGAATTTTAAAATTTTAATAATTCATGATTTTTTGTAAATATATTTAATTAATATATTAGTTTTAGACTTTTAGTTAATTAATACATATTCATTTAAATTTTCTCTTGCACAATTTTATATTATTATCTTTTATTAGTTTATATTTTATAGTTTTAAATTATAATATTTAATAAAATTAAAGTTAGGGTTCCAAGGAACCGCACCAGATCAGACAACTTGTTTGTGCATGTCTAACACTGAGTATGACAGAAGTATTTGTGCTAGCGCTAAAAAATGGCGCTAAAGTTAAAAACTTCTACCCAATATAACAAAAAAACTATAGAACTTACCAATGATATTTTATGTAAAATCTTCGCCCTAACTGAATCCTATCTTATGTCTCCACATACAGTGGCGAAGCCATAAATTATTGACAATGGGGGCGATTATTAGAGTATCAAACAATAAATCAAAATTGATAATTATAGCAACTAAAAACGACTTAAATATATAACCAAAAATATATAATATATGTCATTGTTGTAGCCATCAAACTTATACACAAAAAATAACTAGTATAATATAATAATTACAATTGCCCTCTGCGTGTTTTCATTCGTTGAAATCGTTGCATAATACTTTCATTGTCAATGCAATCAAATACATCCTTCTCGATGTATGTAATCAAGCAATCATTCATCAGTTGATCTGCCATAGAATTGCGCAACCTACTCTTAATTATCTTCATCGCAGAAAAAGCTCTTTCAACAGTAGCAGTCGCAACAGGTAAGATTAATGCCAACTTTAGAAGCCGATATACTAAAGGATATACAATATGTTTCTTAGTACCTACGAGCTTTCTTGCAAGACAGCTAATCCCTTGAACTTCCAAAAACTCTTGATTTGTCCGCATATCAGAAATGTAATTATCTAGTTGACTATCAAGTTTCATAAGATCCATTGGAGAAAAGTCATTTGAATAAATGCTAGCGAGATGAATCAATTTGTCCTTATCAAAACGAGCAAAACAATCACTAGGATTTAAGCATGCCACTGATAAAAACAAGTCAGTACTTGCTTCCGTAAAATGATTATTTAATTCTTGAAGTTGCCAATCCAAAACAGTACAAAATATCTCAACATAATAATGGTGAAAATTTGAAATACCTTGAGATTTTTGACTTGATCTCCCATGAAATAAAGCATTCATATCTATAATTTTAATTTTGTGTTTGTTGCAAAATAAACAAACTTCATCAAGTAGTTTCTCCCATTCCTCATCTCTCATAACCTTCAATAGTTGCTTAGACACTTTAACTAACTCCATAGCATTTACAATATCTTGATCCTTTCTTTGCAATGCTTGTGATAATTCATTTGTAATTCCCAATATCTTTCTCATCAATATTAGATCAAATGCAAAACCAAATGATTGCAGTGACTCTAATAAACCAAAAGCAATACCTTTTTGTTGGTATACCAAACCATCATCTGAAACCTCCTCAAGTACATCAATCACTGAGGAGAACATAAGAATCAAGTTCAAAAGTGTCTCATAATGTGATCCCCAACGCGTGTCACCTGCCCGTTTAAGACTAGTTTCTTGATGCAAGCCTTTCCCACTTTGAAGTTCATTATTCATCAATGTTTTCCCGACTCTAGAAGCTTCTTTCTCTCGAAGACTATCTCGACGCTTGCGTGATGCTCCAACCACATTTAACAACTCAGAAACCTTGTTAAAAAAACCAAGCAATGTGTTTATGTTTACTAGCAACAACTACAATACTTGATTGGAGTTGATGAGCAAAACAATGAACATAAAATGCAAAAGGATTCTCATTCATGATTAAGGTTTTGAGACCATTAAATTCACCTCGTATGTTACTAGCTCCATCGTACCCTTGACCACGTATTTTTGATAAATTTAGTCCGTGACTTGAGAAAAAGGTCTCAATTGCTTCTTTAAGTAATGAAGCAGTGGTACTAGTAACATGAACTATACCAACAAAACGTTCAACAACACATCCCTTTCTATCCACATAGCGTAAAGCTATGGCCATCTGTTCTTTGATTGAAATATCACGAGACTCGTCAACTAATATTGCAAACATATCATCTCCAATATCACTAATGATAGCAATGGTAGTTTCTACTGCAACACAATTTATAATATCTTTCTGAATATCACTTGACACCAATTTCAGATTTTTTGGAGCATTTTGCAACACAACATTGTTGATACTTTCATTATGATTAGCAAGAAATTGTAGAAGCTGTAAGAAATTTCCTCTATTACTTGAATCCTCATCTTCATCATGACCACGAAAGGATAACCCTTGATGCAAAAGAAATCTTATGCAATCAAGTGATGCATTTAAGCGAATTCGATATTCAAGTCTCGTTTGTTCAGATTGTTTAATAAAAACATTTTGAATATTTTGCTTTGGTTTCATCAAATCTTGACATTTACTCCAAGCTTGGTTATGAGCACTATTAGGCCCTCCAACATGAATATCAAAACTCTCTTTCTTGTTCCATGTTGTGAAGCCGTTAGTATTGAAAGAATCACCACCCACTTGTTTTTCAGTGTCCGGCCTAAATAGATAGCAACATAAGCAAAATGCTGCATCAATAGCTATGCTATACTCCAACCAATTTCCATATTCTTTAAACCAAGAGGGATTAAATCTACGTAAGTATCCCCCAATTTGAGTCTGTGGGAAGTTATGTTTGAGAGGCTGACAAGGACCCTTTAGCATGAATGCTCTTCTTACTTCATCTTGAATATTAGGATGATACTTTGATATTTTCTTTCGCAACCCAGAGTCTGCTTCAAGATTTCCCAAATCTACTTTATCATCATCATTTTTCTGATTTTTATTAGAACATGATTCTTCAAATGCAGAAGCTTTTCTGAATACAAATTTGTCCATATTGGCTGTTTAAAGAATTAAAGATATTATGAACTTAATTACAACAAAAAAACAAAGTTGTGCCAAATAAAACATCAATTAAGGTCAGATATTTGTCGGTGATTTTGCAATTAGGTAACGAAAATATATAGATCTAGAAGTATTCCCATGAGAAAGCTCCAAATAAAACATCAATTAATAACGAACTATCTGCAATAATTAGAGAGGAGAGGGAGTTCCGGACCTGAGAGTGAGGAATCAAGAATGGCGAGTTAGTCTCAGCCTCTCAGACACGACCGCAGTCCGCACGGCGGCACAAGTCTTCGTCTTCCAGTCTTCGTCAATCGTCGGACTAAAACCCTTCTTGAGAGACTATCGGCTATCGCAATATCGCTCTATGCCTCTATGTCTATCAGACTAAACAATAAAATTCTCTCTCTTTTAGGCGGTAGGTGTCATGTTGAGTTGTTGAGTGTTGACTGCTTTGTATAATATAAAAAAAATTGACTATTATGTGGGGTCAAAATTGTGTCAAAAAAAGCTAATTGCTTTGTATCAAAAAAAATTTAAACTGGCACCAAAATTTGAGTGGGTCAATTGACCCCACATGTTTTACATGGCTTCGCCTCTGTCCACATATGTCCATGTTTATAATCAACATAAGTTTTTCATCATATATCAGGACTCTTAACAGAAAATATCATCTGTTTGCAGTCTCAGAAGTTACTGTAGTAGTCGAACATTCATCACACTAGAAATGTCCCAGAAAAATGTTCTTATATATAACAGGATGAAAATGGGAAACCAGCAACTGCTGTTGGGAAAGTGGAAATGAACACGGTAAGAACTTATTCGTCTGTTGCATAAGGTCATACTGGTCAAAGTAACAAAGTTGAGAAACCAGCTAAATTAGGCAAGTACCCCTGAGATGCTATTCCAAGATTGAAGTCATTATCCTGGTCTTTTAAATTATGTTTATGAGTTTCCGATGTAAAAGAAAAGAATAAAAAACTTAATTTATAATTGAAAAGTAAAAGAATAAAAAATTTGAATATTTTCTTTTGTGTTGTTATTGAGTTTATAAAAAAAGAAGAGAAAACTTAAGTTTTACGTTTAGATTATTATTTTACTCTTATATTAGTTTTATTGTGTTTGTTATGCAGCGTATAGTACGGATTATAAAAAAATTGCTTATATTATTCAGTTTTTTGTTCAAATACGTCTATTTTTAGACAGAAAAATTTGACAAAAAAGTGGTCAAATTTTTCGTCCATTTTTTATATTTTCCGTTCATTAAAATATCTCAATAACAAAAAAATTAGGCAAGAAAACTTAGATTTTTTATTCATTTTTTTTCGTCCATTTTAAAATTCAGTAACACAATATTAAGTTAGGATGAAAGGGAAAAGGTGAGAAAATTCGTTCAAGCCCGTGCAACCCAACCTGAACTGATACACTTTATCATGAATTAGTACAGCAAAGGGTAAGCTCAACCTCTAAACTTGAAGAGCGAGGAAAAGAAGTAGGCCTAAAAGTTTTAGCTTTCGGTAGCAAGGCTCTAGAAGAGATCTAGATACTTAATGTCTGGTAAAAAGGAGTTATCACCCAATAATTTAGCCAAAAACAATAATCTCACCTGAATGGCCCAGGCCAAATTCAAGTTTTGGATTTTTTTGCTCTACCTCCAAAGTCCAAACTGAGGATGATTACCATAAAATTAATTTTGATTAATTGATCAATAGAGTGTCAACACATAAGTCGAAATATAATCTCTTTATATGTTAGCACTGTATTAATTAATTAATCAACTTACCCGATAATGAGATCCCTTCAAACTCCATCCCGCAAACCAAATTTAAATTTTGTTCTGTCGATATGAATTTTGTTTGGAATGAGCTCTAAACCCGTCCAACTCGGCCGAAGTTGCAGCCCATCACATCATAACCTAACATAAATGAGAGAACCACATACTACCATGACTACTGGTACTAACTACTTGGTGATTGGTTTGATTGAGCTTTTATAGGATTGACCGATACAAACATAGGGTAATTAAAGATAGTTAGCAAAAACTTATTAGTCACATCATAACCTAAAATAAATGAGAGCACCGCATGCTGCCTGTCTTTTCGTACCAACTACTTGGTGGGTTATACTACAAAAAAAAATAAAATAATAATAAAGGAGTTGTAAGATTTTAAATGTTAAATATGAATTTATTAATTTGTTTTTTGTTAACATAATTTTAATTGTTGTAAATTAATTTAAAGTATTACCAATTAAGTATAAAATTTATTATTTTTCAAAATTAATATGAATTTTTAAATTTAAAATTTTATAAATTAATTTTAAAAAATTAAAATGAAATTATTTTTGTGCTACAAAATAGCATAAGTTTGTTTGATAACAGTGTTTGACTCTTTTGACTAACGGCTCCCTCTATAACAAATCCGATAACCAAACAAATTATTATAGAGCATTTACAACAATTTTTCTAATCTATTATATATACTAAATTAACAATAATTTGACACATGTCCTTCTATAAATTCAACACATGTCCATCTATTTAATGCTCCTTATTACCCTTGACAAAAATACCCTTAACAAACCCCATGTCTAATACAATCCCCTAATTCCCTTGACTCTATAATCTAAATCATACATGTAGAAACTAAAAAATTCATTCCGTCTTGGTTCAAATTCGTCAGCCCCAAATTATGAACAGACCCTAGGAACCACGACTTTTTCAAGTAAGCTTTCCTTTTGAAATTGAGTGTGTTTGTGATCATTACTGGTCGAGATCGTGATCTATGACTTTGTTTAATTTTTTCGATTTTCATCGGAACTATCATTGCTGTTTACGTTGAACCAGTTACAATGATTGTAGCCACATTTCTGTGCCGGTTGTTTCTCATTAGTCTCTTCTATGAAATTCTGAACCATTTTCGCCAAACAAACAGATCTGGGCTCGAATAATTCCACAGTAGCAACTCCATCCTTGCCGTATTGCGCTTCACCGGCGGCGATTGGTTTCTCCACCGACGAAATCCGCAAAACAGTAGGAACTGCCTATCGAATTTAGCACAGACTTGCCCGTATCGGTTCGGATCGATGATTCTCGGTAACTTTTCAATATTCTCTCTTTCTCCTAATTAAAATCAAAACTGTATACAAAATTCAACGAACTCTCTTACAAACCAATTTTTTTGGAGGTATTTTTCAAAAGATTGAAACTTTCAATGACCATCTTTTTTATCCAATGGGGGGAAGAGATTCTTTATTTAAGTATGTGTTATCTGTTTCTGGGTTTTGCAGATTCAACTTTCTATTTGATTTTGGGAGTATATTGCTACTGTTTTATGTAAGTTTCTCTTTGCTTACTTCTGTTGAACATGGTGTGTAAATCTTAAGTTTATTTGATGCTTCTTTGCCTTTTTCTGGGTATTGTTCTCATGGGTTGGTATTACATATATTATTTTTGGAGGAATGTGTGGCCTTTTCTGAATTTCTTGGGACTGATTTGCATCATTTCTGTAAGGATTGAGCATTGATTTCGTTGATGAATATTCTTTATGGACTGATTTGAGTTGTATGTGGTATGCATTCTGTGTTTGGATATACAATGATTGTTTTGTATTTTTGATTGACAAAGGTTTTGATTCAGGGAATTAAAGTAAGATGACAGAAAGGTTTAAATTATTCTACCTTTTATTAAGTTTAACATTGAATAATGATGTAAAATTAGAAGTTAGACGTATTATTAACGACCGAAGTCGATAATTAAATTGTATGAATTTTGGGGTCGTTACAGTTGGTATCAAAGCTGTAGGTTATAAACCTTAGGTAGGAGTACCTTAGGCTATAACCTTAGAGAAGGAAGGTGAAGATAATGAAAGAATAAGCTCAGACAGAGTTTGAACAATAAGAAGTAATTAAAGAAATTTATAAAGAAGGGATTAAAACATGCATAAGAAGATTTAAAGAAGAATCTCGCAGAGTTATAAGAAATACGAATGTGGGTTTACCCAACTCCAATAATATGGATGTAAGGTGATAATAAATAGACAGTGTCTATAAAAAGAGAATTATAAAGAAGTTAATAATAAAAATGTTATATTTAAGTATGGTATAATTGTACTCTTTAATGGTTGATGTATGGTATCTGGGCTAAATGAATCCTTCATAGAGCGGAGGTATATACGAACTAGCAACTAGAAACCTAGTTTGTTGGTTGTTTGTGGGAAACCACTCATTGTACCATATTGAAACTGTTAGAGATTCGATGTTTACCAAGTATAGAAAATGGATACATATGATGAAAATGTAAAACATGAATGAAATGTTGAGAAATATAAATGAATTTAGAAATTCTTAAAGAAAGAATTGTTATATAATCAAGAAAATTTAAAGAAGAATCTTGAAGAGATATAAAGATAAGAAATGGGAGTTAACTAACTCCAATAGCCAAGATAACGAATAATGTCATAAATGATGAAAAAGGGAAAGAATGAGGATCATAAAACAAAACGATCACGAGTTAAGAAAAGAATTTTAAGGGAGATAATTATAGAATAAGATCACGACGTGATCTATTTAAGTTATAAAAGAAAGATGGTTTGTAATGTTTGAATAATTATAGCTTAATGGTATGAAGATGGAGTACTATGAAATAGTACGAGATAAACTCACGAGGAGTTATAGATAATGTGATACGAGAAATTTGTATTGAGCAAGTTAAGAGCAAGATAATAGTAAGATAGAGTTAGGTGGAATTTCAATTGAGAACTCATGTGATGGATGCGTTGTACAAATCTTTGTATGGGCGAGGGTTTTGTGCTTGCACTCAGTTTATCATATAGATAATCATTGAAATGTTGGTGTCGCGCTATCAATGTGTATGTGGCAAAAATGTGATTCTTTTCTCATGGGTATGTTTGATAGTTAGAAACTATTAAGATTAGTCAGACAATATTAGGATTAGGTGCGGTTCTTAAAACTAATGCATATGGTATGTTCGTGACTCATAATAATATGGTATATTTTGAACCCCTCAGCGAATGGACGCCTATGGTCTGACTAGGATAAGTTATTAAACTCATATTATTGTGGCAAGTCCTGAACTTTCAATGTGCAGCAAGTTTGATGAACTGGGGTATAATTAAGTGTGAATGAAGTATTGAGGATGATAGGAATAGATAGACCTATTAAGCAATGGATCATTATAGAAAGTGGAGTTGATGGTGGAAGCACGTGTATTCCAAACCTTCTAGCTATGCTTAACTTCAAATTTTTCGATATCAAGCTAAATTTGCACTATGTGCCTTTTAAAAATGAGTTTTTACTCTCAACGCATGGTGACAAATGTGTATGTGTGGACTTCGGGACACTGACACATCGTTACCTGTTGAGATATGATATCACTAAAACTGATTTTCAATGATTTTTGAACTTTTTAAAGAATAGTCTATGCTAATTGTTTCGGCTAGATGAAAATGATTTGAAAATATCAAAATGTATTTTATATCATTAACCTATCCTCCTAAACTTGTTCAAAGATGATAAAAATGATGGAGTTATCAATGCATAATTACTTAGTGTTGGATGTGATCTAAACATCGTCAGCCCTCTATGGTATGATGTAGTATGACAAAGTCACAAAATGACGGAATCCTCAAACGGGCTGTAAATACAGTGCGGTATCATGACATCATAAAAAGATTCTTGAGATTTCTTTAAGATATGAGAATATATATATATATATGTATATTTTGATTGATGTCCGAATTGTTGTAGAAGTCTATGCTATTTGATTCAGCTAGACGAATATTGAAAGATGTTCATGAAATTCAAATGTTTCTTGAGAAGTTAAGCCAAACCAAATTGTTTTGGTGCGGATTCAGATATTGAAAAGCTGAGGTGAAAAACCCTGTAAAAGGTGACATGTTATCGGAGACAATGGTTTCAAAAATAACGCATATAGTTGTTATGATGTTAAGATGTAATACGTTGTGCACGACGTAGGGGTACGATAGGCTGATCACCTAGAGTACTTGCAGAGAGTGTTTTCAGTCTGTGTGATTGCTAAACATTCTGTTAATAACGGTTTATAGTGGTTATGCACTGTTAAACCTGGAGAAGAGTTCAAGGTTCGTATAGTCTTATGACTATTAAAGGTTCAAGTTGAGATACTTGATAACCTAGGGACGTAGTTCAAGGTCTTATGACCCCTCAGCATGATTTGAAATCTTTTAAATTCCTGTTATTCATATCGCTTCCCAATTATTGAGCATTTGTGGAAGATTATTGTTATTTTGAAATGTGAAAGTGAAAAGGATGAGAAAATTAAGCAAAACATAATAATTTTAAGAAATAAATGGAATTCCAGAAAGAAGAAAAATGTGAAACTCTTAGAAGAGGGGGAGGTGAGAAATATGATGATCTTAGAAAGATCCTTAAAGAAAGAATTTGGTTGTAGAACCTAATGAATAAATAAAGTATTAACATAAAATCTATTTTGATAGATTGAATGAATGAAGATTAATAAATAAAATTCCGAGGACGAAATTCTTAGAAGAAAATGTGAATGTAATATCCCGAGTGTTTATGATAATGATCCTTAGAAAAGGAAATGAATGGGTTAAAGAATATATAATATTTGATAAATGACTGTGTTTAATTGAAGGTTATGTAATACATCCTAAAAGTTATTGAAGAAATGAATGAAGTATATATATATATATATATATATATATATATATATATATATATATATATATATATATATATATATATATATATATATATATATATAGGGAACTCATCCATAGCAAACGTTTGCTGCAGCAAACATGTTCTCCCTGCCGCTACAGCTTGTAGCGGCAGTCCCTTTTCCTCTTAGCCGCTACAGCCTGTAGAGGCAGTGTGGGCAGTGTGGGCCATATGACTATAATATAAAAATGAGTTTATTTTTAGGTATACATAATGTAAAAATAAAAGATAATGATAAGATAAGTATGAATAAAAGATAATGATGAGATAAGTCTGAATAAAAGATAAATTTATTTTATAATAAAAGATAAATTTATTTTATTATAAAAGATAAATTTATCTTTTATTATAAAATAAATTTATCTTTTATAATAAAATAAATTTATCTTTTATAATAAAATAAATTTATCTTTTATTATAAAATAAATTTATCTTTTATTATAAAATAAATTTATCTTTTATAATAAAATAAATTTATCTTTTATTATAAAATAAATTTATCTTTTATAATAAAATAAATTTATCTTTTATTATAAAATAAATTTATCTTTTATTATAAAATAAATTTATCTTTTATAATAAAATAAATTTATCTTTTATAATAAAATAAATTTATCTTTTATTATAAAATAAATTTATCTTTTATCCAGACTTATCTCATCATTATCTTTTATTCATACTTATCTTATCATTATCTTTTATTTTTACATTATGTATACCTAAAAATAAACTCATTTTTATATTATAGCCATATGGCCCACATTGCCCACACTGCCGCTACAGGCTGTAGCGGCTAAGAGGAAAAGGGACTGCCGTTACAAGCTGTAGTGGCAGGGAGAACTTGTTTGCTGCAGCAAACGTTTACTATGGATGAGTTCCCATATATATATATATATATATATATATAACTTTTTGCTAAGTTAACGTGTTGAAGTTATTCAACGATAATTGTGAAAACTTTAGTAAGGTAGGATTTCAGTGATTTCGATGACAGAATCCTTATAAGGAGGGAAGGATGTGACAACCCAAATTTTTATAAGTTATTAAAATAGGAATTTAATAATTAAAATTTTTATTATGAGATGTTTTGAGTTTGAGAATGTATATATGCGTGCTATATATTTTGAAATATGTGATCTGATGTGAAGAGGAATATATATTCATATATTGGGAAAATGAGGTTTAATAGTTGAGTTAACTATTGAAGGAATTAAATGAATTTTGTAATTAATTTTAATATTTATTGAATAGAATAAATATTTTAAATAATTTATTTATTGAGAAAAATAAATAATTTATGAAATTATGGTATAATAATTTAGTTACGTGTGTATGATAATTAAGTTAAAGCAAAGGTAAATTTTATTCTTTGAAGATTTAATTTAATGAATTAATTAAAGTAAATGAGTTGTTTAATATTAAAGAAAATAAGTAAATTAAATAAAGCGATGTTTAAGTATAATTTATTAATTAAATTAGATATATGATTATTTATTAATCATCAGAAGAATTATAATAAAAAATATAATTATTATAATTATCATTGTAAGTTATGTAAATAGGTTACATGTGTAGCAAATAAAAACTATATAATATAATATTATCAAAATAATTTGGAATGAAGAGTATTGTGTGTAGCCAAACAAGGCCTTGTGGCCTTTGGCTTATTGTAACTGACGCAGACGTATTGTTTGATAACGGAAGAGTACGTGGGTGAAAGCCATCAATATCAGTTTATTATTTGCGTCTTATTATTCTAAGGTTAGATAACAGAGTATGGAGAGAGAGAGAGAGAGAGAGCTTGGTAGGAAGAGATAAATCCTCTGTAGATTTTGCTAGGGAGTTGGAGTATCAAGGGAAAAAAATTCTCTTCTTAACAAACAAAGATTCAAGGTATAATCTACTCTAATCTTAACTTCTATCTTTGAAATTTCTATTGGTAGTGGCATTGGATTGATATATATACGTGTAGGAAGGGTTTATACTCTGTTAATCATCACATGTGGGCGTTGTTTGAGTATCAAATTCATGAAATTTGGGTTTGTAGGGAAAAAAGTTAATAACAATGTATGTTTATGAAAAATGGCTTAAGAAAGTACGAAATTTTATGTCTAATATGTGTTATAATCTGTAAATTGGTATTGGATTATGTTAGTATGTGAAAAAACGAAGATAACGTAGTTTGAACGAAGTAATTCGGTGTAGAATTGTAATCACAGTGATGGTTTTTGTAAAAGATGTCAAAAATAGAGTTTTCATATGAAAATATGAAATTTGAGAAATTAAAATAGTTCAAAGTGTTGTTAAATTGTTCTAAGTGGTTGAATATGATAGCAATCATGTTTGTGATGGTTATGTACCAATTGTATGTGTTAATATTATTGTTTGGTGGGTGAAATTCGTGTTAGTTGGCTTAAGAATAGTGACATATTCATGTTCTGCAAAACTGGAACTAGTGCGTAGCGCAGGCACGCAGCCCTTTGGCCCAGGTGTGCAGTAGCCGCGCGGGCGTGCTGTAACCTAAGGTATTACTGGCGTGGCCGTGCCAGTAGTCAGTCACAGACAGTGAAGTCTGCTACTTCTGCAGACTTTGGACAATCATTGTAACTTAGCTTAATGATATGTTAATGTGAGAACCATGTAACAATAAGGTTAAAATAGAGTCGTGTTATGTGGTTAGTAAACTCAAAGTTATGAGAATGATTAGTAAGTTACAAACGCGTTATGTGATAACTTAGTATACATAATGAATGTTAGACAAGTGTTGTGAAGTCAACACTTGGAATTTCTGAAATGTAAATGGTAATGTAAGACTTGTACCGAAATAACAAGTTTAACTAGAAATGAGTGTTATGTTGGAAAAAGGATGTTAGTACATTGTGTATTGATTAATAAGAAGGGTTATGAGATGTAGAGTAAAGTTTATATTATAGCTACTATGTGTTACTATGTGACTAATAGTTAATGTGAATAATGATATAACTGTGTAGGAATACACGAAGTGGTGATAACTGATAAACAGTTAAGTCGTAGTTCATAAACTACGAATCAGAAAAAGTCATTCAGTTCCTATTTGCTATGTGAACTTGATGATTAATTGTTTTAAATCTTTATTGCAAAGAGCATGATGTGTTGTATATATATTGAAAGTATGAAACGTTAAAGTCAATTTATGACTACGTTGATTGAGTATTGAATGGTGATTGAGTAAGGAAGTCAATCTCTTTACTTGTTATATGAACTAAAGCATATATGTTGTGTTAATTCAATGTTTATGAGATGTATGCTAAATATGTTATTATGTGCTATGTGATGCATGAAAACTATTAGATTTGCTGGGCTGTCGAGCTCAACCTTGCAAATAACCATTTTTGCAGGTAAAGGATTAAAGGTAACACTATGTAAGACATGAATCAGATGTAATACACAAATATTATTATTATTGCTAAAGTTGTTCTTTCTTTAAACCATAATTAAGGTTTATGAGATGTACTCAATGTTTTATGTATGTATATTTTATATTGAGTTGTAAAGTTAAAGTTTGAACCGTTCGATGTATACATGATATCGATTTGATATGTAAGTATATATTAAATCTGATGAAGCGAATCATAAGTTAAACTTGATTCAGAGATTTGTAAATGATAAAGGTTTTGATTCAGGGAATTAAAGTAAGATGACAGAAAGGTTTAAATTATTCCGTATTTTATTATGTTTAACATTAAATAATGATGTAAAATCAGAAGTTAGATGTATTATTAACGACCGAAGTCGATAATTAAATGGTATGAATTTTGGGGTCATTACAAGAGGTTCAAAACAAGGTTGGGGAGCTTAGGTGCTTTCTTAGAAGGTATGTTGGTAAAGGGGTTATCTTGTATTTAGGTGATCTCAAATGGGTTTCGGAGTTTTGGTCAAGTTCTTATGACCAAAGGAGCAACTATTATAGTCCTTTGGAACACATGATCATGGAGCTTGGTAGATTGTTGAGTGGATTTGGGGAAAGTGGGAAGTTCTGACTGATGGGCATAACCACTTTTCACATATATATGAGATGCCAAATAGGTCATCCTTCTTTGGAAACTCTTTGGGATCTTCATCCACTGACAATTCTTGCTGATAGTTTGGGACCAAGTTTCAACCAAGAGAGGTAAACTCAATTTTATTTTTTTAATGTTTGTTTGAAGAAGTGATGAGTGAGATATGACTATTTAGACTACAGTATTACCGCTACGGACTATTTCGTTATTTAATCTCATAGACTAAGTTTGTGTATCTCTAAGACCTTATAAAAGATAATAAATAGAACATGTTATTAAATAACAGATTAATCGAGGGATAAAATTGTCTAAAATTGTGCTAAATTAGAACAAATGGTCATATCCCATCTATCATTTTATAAAACGTAGCATTTAGCCTCCTATAAAACTTTATGTTCTTACATTAGCAATCAAAGTAATAACTCTTAGTTTTGTAAGTTAAATTTAGTTGGATTTTTCTTTTATTGCTAATGGTATTAATTCTTTTTTATCTTAAATTTTTTTCTATGATTTTCAAGATATATGGAGAAAGGCATCATGAGAAGTGCCTATTACAATTGGAATTGAGAATAACCTCACTTGCTATACAGAATGTTCCAATAATTTCACAAGAGAAGTTCAAAGCATAGGAAGCACAACTAATAAAAATGAGTCTACCACTACTTCCACCAGCTCAAGTTTGCCCTCATGGCTGCAGCAGTACAAGGATGATAACAGAAAATGGTCTAAAAATGACCAGGTAATTCTACATTCTTTAGATTCTTATCTTACTTTATAATACTCTATTCCACAAAGTTTCATTTATAAAAAAAAATAAAGAAAAAGAATCACGATTAGTAATTTTTCCATTGATATTAGTATAAGAAAACATAATGTCCTCAAGTTCACCACCATAATTTTAGTATGATGCAATAACATATAAATTGAGAATGAAAAGTATCACTCTCTAGAATTTACCACTTGCAAGGTATGATAATATCATTGACTCAATTGGAACTCCAATGTTTAATGCTGCCAAATTTAATTTTTTATTTTAATGAGTGGTTATTTGGTGTTATGCTCTGTCTTTATAAACTTGAACATTTGTGTCTACCCGCATAGATTGCTTTATTTATACAGCTGAATTGATTTTCCATACTGATAGAGAATAATTCATTTGTTGTTCAATTTTGCTATTTTAGCTTACTATTAGTATCGATCTGTAAGCACTACATTTATATTATCAGCATAGACTAGAGAGACGTAAAAAAAATTAGCGTTTTGCTTTGGAAATTCATCTACAAAAAGATGAAACAAGAGACAAATAGAGTAAGAAAGGGCCAAATCTTTTTTGTATTTCAGCTCTTATACTGCTAAGATAATTGAATTAATATAGTCACAGATTTAGTTGAAGAGTTGTTGTTCGGATTGAATATCGATTTTCAAGTAAGTTTTCCTTTTGAAATTCATTTTTTTTGATCTAATTATTGTTTTTGTGAAGTTATTGGATCATTACTGATGTAGATCTACTATATTTTGTGTTTTGGTTTTTGCTGCGATCTTTTGCTTATTGATGAAATCTTATCGATTAATCAAGCAGTGATAAATAGTTCATGTTTTGTCCATCCTAATTAATTCTCCTTATTACCCTTTACAAAAATGTCCAGCTAACATAACATATGAGGTTGTAAAAAACCTAAATTTATTCCCCTAATTCCCCTAAATCTGGGATCATATATTCAAATATATGGCAACTAAATTCATTCTGCATTCGTTCAAATTTGTTCAAATGGCGAAGAAGAATCCTCTGGGAAACTCACCGATAAGTCCAATGTTTTCTCTTTTGGGGTCATGCTTCTAGAGTTGGTTACTGGACGTCGACCTGTTGATATAGCTAAAACTTACACGAATAATAGTTTGGTTGACTGGGTGAGTAAAGTAATTGCACCCGCCTAGATTCCCCTTCTGTGAGCTATTAGTTTGTTTGATAGTTAGTTTCCAAGAGTCTGGAAATTGTTATAGATTTCATAACTATGCAGTAATTAATTATATAGAAGAATAAGAATTCTACATTGTAAGCTTAAACATCTAACTGATTATTAAAATTTGAGCAGGAGGTTCGCGCTCTTGAAGGAGACATGTCTTTGTCTGATCTTAATGAAGGAACTAGACCTGGACAAAACACAGTCTACAATTCTCATGAAAGTTCAGATTATGACACCGCACAATATAATGAGGACATGAAGAATTTCAGGAAGATGGCATTGTCAAGCCAGGAGTATGCTAGCAGTGAGGTTAGCCGACCAACCAGCGAATATTAATAACCACAACTTAAATTTTGTATGCTAATCTCCCCACCCCAGGTTGTCCCTTAATAACAGTTTCTATTTTCCTTATACAATAATTTATAATTTTTGCGTTCTTCGTCAAAATAATGCTAATGCAGATATACGACATGGTTGCAATTGCAAAATTAATGAATGCCACTCTAGTTATTCCTTCTCTTGATCAAAGATCCTATTGGACGGACCCAATGTATTTTTTTTATTTTTTATTTTTCCCCTTTTGGTTGAGTCTAGCTGTTGCAATTGTTTAATCTTCTAATGCTTTTCGTTGTGATTTTAAAGATATTTTGATTGGAAGCGCTTCATTAAAGTTTTAAAAGATGACATTGAGATAGTTGAATCATTGCCACCACATTATTCTGCAAAGAAGTTGTGACGCCCCCAAAATAGGTCCAAACCCATTCTGAGTCGCCAAATATATGGTACATAAAACAACTACAACTTCATTATCACAATTTTCATGCAAAATACAACAACACATATGTTGTGAGTTTGATACAAATACATACCAACTGTGACTCATGTCCCAACCTTGGATAACACGTCACAATGGTGCCTTACATAAAGGTACAATCAATAACTGTTTTAGAAATTAAAATATTTGGGAAGTGCTCAAGGAAACCTTCGTACATGGGAGGCCATGCGTCTAGGCTATGATAGATATCATATGTCCGCAGAATTATCCTTGGTTGACCCAATAGACCCTCCAAAAAATGAGAAGATTACTATCACGTTCTTTCCAATTGTGAGTCTTCTATTGACATATAATTATCTCCATTGTCTCCAATTGAAAATTATATTTCAACAAAACTCCAAGGTTATATAGGTAATGCTCGTAGATATACTCAGCAAGTGGATGTGCACAACCCTGTCTTATAATAACACGAGTTTGTATGTCATTAGACATCTTGTACGATAGTGGCTGAATACCCTTTCAAAGTTGGGTTCGCCTCACCCTATTAGATTCAACAAATATAACTATTAAATGACGTATAAAATACAACACACTTATCTAAAGTTCTCAATAAAATTATTTTCATACTGTTTAGGGAGAACCTCAACAACTATAGACCACCGTTCTATTCTCCTGTTATCCCCGCTCGACCCGACAACACTCTTATTACCTGAAAGGAATTGTGAAGCAAAAGGGTGAGCACAACTAGCTCAGTAAAGAATATCATGACTAAAGATAATTAAATTATCAATAGCATTCATCAGTAATAAATCAGAGATTTAGAACATATGATAGATGATAAAACTTTTCAACCATAGTTGCAGCGAAACGAACAATCCATTAAAAGAGTTAAATAGACCATAAGGTCTATTATCTTCTCCATGTTAAAAGTTCACCAACAATGTTTTATCCTTGTAACATCCATCAATAGTTTCTATCCACAATCACGTGTATAACTCATAATCATAATAATAGTTCTAAATTCCCTCTCTCATCCAAGACGAAGATAATTTTCATCACATGTCTTTACCTGAAACATCAAAGATCATGGTTATACCAAATCACAGTTCCTGTTCATAATCATACTAATAAATTCATCTTTGCACTACGGGCCAAAGATATTCATTAACAGTTCATCTTTGCGCTACAGGCCAAAGATATTCAACAACAGGTCATCTTTGCACTACATGCCAAAGATATTCAACAACAAGTCATCTTTGCACTACATGCCAAAGATATTCAATAATAGGTTATCTTTGCATTATGGGCCAAAGATATCAATCAACAGTTCTTCTTTGCACTACAGGCCAAAAACATACAACTTGTAAAACCAATAAACAACAGTCCATCTATGCACTGCGGCCCAAAGATGAATTTCATCACAATATAAGCATGAGGATCATGACAAGGATATAAAGAATCAATCAAATGAGATAAAGGATAAATTTTAAAGACTTTAACAATTTAATTTATCCAGAATTCAATAATATCTAAATTGTGAACATGATACTGCTTTGTGGAGTAAAATTTAAGAATAATATTATATCAAAAATGATTTGTACAAAAAATAATATTTCAATGAATATTTAATGAAGATAATAACATTATTCATTATATTATAAACTCCATTTAACATTATTCATTATATAATAACATTAAATTTATTTACTAATATTATTAATCATTAAATAATATTTTAAATCAATGATTTCATACACCTTCATCCAAATGTTATAAATCACTTAATAATCTCATAATATAATATTATTAATATTACCACAATATTTTAATTATTTCTTAAACTTATAAAGAATTTATTTTAATTCTTTATACTTTACTAATTAATGCATTTAATCATTCTAAAATGCCAAACTCATAAGATTTCATCACCAATAACCAAAAACCTCATAAAAAATCTGCATATACCTTATATAGGATTCTTAAGCCATAAAATCCTATTTTCTAATTTTCTTACTTCTCATAACATATTTAATTCATTTACTCATAACTAGTCTATTTTCATGAAAAATACCAAATCAGTCCCAGAAAATTTTCTTTTCTGGGATTTAGTAGAATATAGTCCTATATTGAACATTTATTTTTCTTTGAATTTTTAAAATTCATTTACTATTTTTCATATGGCCAAAACTCCCGAATATTTAGACATTTATCATAAATTGTACTTTTATCTAAAAATTCCAAAATTTACAGAGTATATTGTTGTTATATACATATACTCTCAATAAAAAT
Source organism: Panax japonicus (assembly GCA_020205505.1). Lineage (NCBI taxonomy): Eukaryota > Viridiplantae > Streptophyta > Magnoliopsida > Apiales > Araliaceae > Panax > Panax japonicus. The sequence goes on along the minus strand of CM035113.1, from coordinate 71,670,869 downwards.
TTCACCAATTTTGGAGTTAAGCACAAAGAATTATAAGGGTTTACTTTTAAAATAGTCTTTTCCCATAAAATTCATAACTCTTAATCTATACATCCAAAAATCGCCATTGTTGGACACAAAATAGAAAACTCATCAAATTAACATTTCAAATTTTTCCAGAATTTTTGAGGGTCGAAAAAATTACGAAACTGAAAAACACAATAACTCTCACAATCCCTTACCTCAAAAGAGCAGTATTTCTGACTGGAATATTGGATGTAATGCTGAAGGAAACTTGCATTGAATAACAACTCTCAAAGTATCTAAATACTCACAAAAATACGCTAGATAATATAAAGAGAAAACTTATGTTTCTGTTGTGATTTTCAATTCTAACTAATCACCCTATTTATAGGAAAATGTTAGAATGCCAAAGGAGACTAAATTAATAAAATATTAATAAAAAGTTTTCTATGCACACTTCTTTGAAAAATTTTCAGCCACCATAAATGGGGCCCACCAAAGATCAGACATCTTCCCCAACAACCAAAAGTGGGTCCCACCTTCTAGAAATCTCCACCCAAAATCATTTACAAAATTAATTTCTGAATCAATCACCTCTTAAAATTCAGAACAAATCAAACGTTAATTTTTAACGGTTCAAAATTTGTGGACATATACTTAACTTATATATATATAACATATCCAAAAATCACAACGATCCAACGGTCGGATTAAAATTATAACTCACGCAATAGAGCTTTAAGAACACTGGTTTGATTTTCGCACTATAAGTCCCTCGTACCAGTTTCACTCAAACAATCACCACGAAATATCCACAAAGAATATTTGGGTGATTCCAATTTCTACGTTTATCTTACTTCCATGGCTTTCTTTTGATATATGGCACATCTCCTAAATCATTATACACAAAGAGTTATGGATTTTATAAAATCAAGTAATAAACTGATTTTTCTGAAAATTCCATATTTTGTTCTTCTTTTTATTTCTAGATTTCTCTCATTTGATTCACGCACCTTGAATTTAGTGTGAAAATATCATCATTATTATATTATTATATTATCACACTATACATTTATAATGTAAGATAAAATATCAATTTTTAACAATTGATATTTTTCTAAGAATTACTCTATTCTGACAAAATATTGATAAAACACCTCAACATTAATTCCTTCATTTATCTCCACACAAAATAAATATTTCCCTATCCATCCACATAGAATAAATATTTTCTTATCATATAAATCAGTAATTAATTATTCATAAATAATATTACAGAATCACAATTATGACAACCAAGTCGTTCCCAGGAAAGAGGGGGCTTTCCGATAATGATTTCTCCTTACTGGCGCTCAATTAGGTGACCAAACCCCTTTTCTAGACAGAACTTCCTTAGACATTGCCAATAATACTCTCTAATAATATTATTCAAATAATATGAATTATCGATATGATAATGAGAAATATTGTGCATTGACAATTATTGAACAACAATAATATAAAATATCAATGTAGCAATTATTAAATCAATAAAATAAAATATTGATCAGTAATTACTATAACAATTATTGAGAAGTGTCTTCTTACGTAAGAATCAATAATTTAAAAAAATACTGTGTGCTACTGTGCAACAACGCGTATTACTGTATTTTAACCACTGGGTATTCCAACAATGTTAACGGTAACAACTACGCCATTATTTATAAAAACACGTATTTGTCATTTTCTTCATCCGACAGTTATTCTGTTATGGGGCCCACAAATGGCTGCGCCGTCGTACGAATATTCTTTGACAACAAGAATATTCCGCGGCCAAACGAATATTCCTCGACAACAATAAGTATTTTATAGCCACTTGCTTATTTTGAAAAATTTCATGTCACCCTTAACTTTAACTTTTTTTTTATCAATTTAACCATTTACTGAATAATAATTATAAGAAAAATTGAATACTTTTATTTCATAAAATTCGGGGTCTTACAATCTCGCCTCCTTATGAAATTTCGTCCCCGAAATTTATGTACCAAGTATTTCAAAGAGTTGAGAATACTTTGCTTTCTTTTCAGATTCCATCTTCCCTGTCATCATGATTTCTCCATTGCTCATCTCCTGTATTTCAGATATCATTCTAGAATACAGCTTCAAAACAAAGGTTAATTGACATATCATAATTTGTCAACTTAAGTAAGAAAATTCAGCTTAGGTAGGACACACACTAGCGAAGGATATTACTCGTCTCTCCCTTCCTAGTTCTAATCCCGAATCTCTGCCAGAGATCATATCCCTAAGTTCTGATACCAACTGTGACTTTGGACACCAACTTGTGTCAGCATCTCACTAGGGTACCTATAAGCTTGCCACCTCAGAACGACGTCCCCTACGGAGAGTCTGGCTTCGATGCATCCCCCATCAACAGGAAGTCACCAGATAGAGGCTCGGGGCTCTTTACTTATGGCTCCGATACCAACTGTGACGACCCCAAAATAGGTCCAATCCACCCAACCCATTCTGAGTCGCCAAATACATGGTACATAAAAAAAACTACAACTTCATTATCACAATTATCGTGCAAAATATAACAACATATATGTTGTGAGTTTGATACAAATATATACCAACTATGACTCATGTCCCAACCTTGGATAACACGTCACAATGGCGCCTTACATAAAGGTACAATCAATAACTTTTTTAGAAATTAAAATCTTTGGGAAGTGCTCAAGGAAACCTTCGTACAAGGGAGGCCATGCGTCTAGGTTATGATAGATATCATATGTCCGTAGAATTATCCTTGGTTGACCCAATAGACCCAAAAAAAATGAGAAGATTACTATCACGTTCTTTCCAATTGTGAGTCTTCTATTGACATATAATTATCTCCATTGTCTCCAATTGAAAATTATATTTCAACCAAAATCCAAGGTTATATAGGTAATGCTCGTAGATATACTCAGGAAGTGGATGTGCACAACCCTGTCTTATAATAACACGAGTTTGTATGTCATTAGACATCTTGTATGATAGTGGTAGAATACCTTTTCAAAGTTGGGTTCGCCTCACCCTATTAGATTCAACAAATATATCTATTAAATGACGTATAAAATACAACACACTTATCTAAAGTTCTCAATAAAATTATTTCCATACTGTTTAGGGAGAACCTCAATAACTATAGACCACCGTTCTATTCTCCTTTTATCCCCGCTCGACCCGACAACACTCTTATTACCTGAAAGGAATTGTGAAGCAAAAGGGTGAGCACAACTAGCTCAGTAAAGAATATCATGACTAAAGATAATTAAATTATCAATAGCATTCATCAGTAATAAATCAGAGATTTAGAACATATGGTAGATGATAAAACTTTTCAACCATAGTTGCAGCGAAACGAACAATCCATTAAAAGAGTCAAATAGACCATAAGGTCTATTATCTTCTTCATGTTAAAAGTTCACCAACAATGTTTTATCCTAGTAACATCCATTAATAGTTTCTGTCCACAATCACGCGTATAACTCATAATCATAATACTAGTTCTAAATTCCTCCTCTCATCCACGACGAAGATAATTTTTATCACATGTCTTTACCTGAAACATCAAAGATCATAGTTATACCAAATCACAGTTCTTGTTCATAATCATACTAATAAATTCATCTTTGCACTACGGTCAAAGGATATTCATTAACAGTTCATCTTTGCGCTACAGGCCAAAGATATTCAACAACATGTCATCTTTGCACTACAGGCCAAAGATATTCAACAACAAGTCATCTTTGCACTACAGGCCAAAGATATTCAATAATGGTTATCTTTGTACTACGGGCCAAAGATATCAATCAACAATTCTTCTTTGCACTACTGGCCAAAAACATATAACTTGTAAAACCAATAAACAACAGTCCATCTATGCACTACGGCCCAAAGATGACTTTCATCACAATATAAGCACGAGGATCATGACAAGGATATAAAGAATCAATCAAATGAGATAAATGATAAATTTTAAAGACTCTAACAATTTAATTTATCCAGGATTCAATAATATCCAAATTATGAACATGATACTGCTTTGTGGAGTAAAATTTAAGAATAATATTATATCAAAAATGATTTGAACAGAAAATAATATTTAAACGAATATTTAACGAAGATAATAACATTATTCATTATATTATAAACTCCATTTATTATTATTCATTATATAATAACATTAAATTTATTTACTAATATTATTAATCATTAAATAATATTTTAAATCAATGATTTCATACACCTTCATCCAAATGTTATAAATCACTTAATAATCTCACAATCTAATATTATTAATAGTACCACAATATTTTAATCATTTCTTAAACTTATAAACAATTTATTTTAATTGTTTACACTTTACTAATTAATGCATTTAATCATTCTAAAATGTCAAACTCATAAGATTTCATCATCCATAACCAAAACCCTCATTAAAAATCTGCATATACCTTATATAGGATTCCCAAGTCATAAAATCCTATTTTCTAATTTTCTTACTTCTCATAACATATTTAATTCATTTACTCATAACTAGTCCGTTTTCATAAAAATACCAAATCAGTCCCAAAAAATTTTCTTTTCTGGGATTTAGCAGAATATAGTCCCATATTGAACATATATTTTTCTCAAATTTTTTAAAATTCATTTACTATTTTTCATATGGCCAAAACTGCCAAATATTTAGACATTTATCACAAACTGTACTTTTGTCCAAAAATTCCGAAATTTACTGAGTATACTGGTGTTATATACATGTGCTCCCAATAAAAATTTCACCAATTTTGGAGTTAACCACAAATAGTTATAAGGGTTTACTTTTACAATAGTCTTTTCCCATAAAATTCATAACTCCTAATCTATACATCCAAAAATCTCCATTATTGGACACAATCTAGAAAACTCATCAAAATATCATTTCAAATTTTTCCAAAATTTTTGAGGGTCGAAAAAATTACGAAACTAAAAAATAATAACCCTTACAATTCCTTACCTCAAAAGAGCTGTATTTCTAACTGAAATATCAAATGTAATGCTGAAGTAAACTTGCACCGAATAGCAACTCTCAAAGTATCTAAATACTCACAAAAATATACTCGATAATATAGAGAGAAAACTTATATTTCTGGTGTGATTTTCAATTCTAACTAAACACCTTATTTATAGGAAAATACTAGAATGCCAAAGGAGACTAAATTAATAAAATATTAATAAATAGTTTTCTACGCACACTTCTTTGAAAAATTTTTAGCCACCACAAGTGAGGCCCACCAAAGATCAGCCATCTTCCCCAACAACCAAAAGTGGGTCTCACCTTCTAGAAATCTCCACCAAAAATCATTTATAAAACTAATTTTTGAATCAGTCACCTCTTAAAATTCATAACAAATCATACATTAATTTTTAACGGTTCAAAATTTGTGGACATATACTCAACTTATATATTTATAACATATCCAAAAATCACAACGATCCAATGGTCAGATTAAAATTATAACTCATGCAATAGAGCTTTAAGAACACTGATTTGATTTTCGGACTATAAGTCCCTCGTACCAGTTTCACTCAAACAATCACTACGAAATATCCACAAAGAATATTTGGGTGATTAAAATTTCTACGTCTAGTTTACTTCCAGGGCTTTCTTTTGATATACGGCTCATCTCCTAAATCATTATACACAAAGAGTTATGGATTTTACAAAATCAAGTAATAAACTGATTTTTCTGAAAATCTCATATTTTGTTCTTCTTTTGATTTCTAGATTTCTCTCATTTGATTCATGCACCATGAATTTAGTGTGAAAATATCACCATTTTTATATTATCACACTATACATTTATAATGTAAGATAAAATATCAATTTTCAACAATTGACATTTTTTTAAGAATTCCTCCATTTTGACAAAATACTGATAAAACACCTCAGCATTAATTCCTTCATTTATCTCCACACAAAATAAATATTTCCCTATCCATACACATAGAATAAATATTTCCTTATCATATAAATCAATAATTAATTATTCATAAATAATATTACAGAATCACAATTATAACAACCAGGTCGTTCTCAGGAAAGAGGGGGCTTTTCGATAAGGATTTCTCCTTACTAGTGCGCAATTAGGTGACCAAACCCCTTTTTTAGACAGAATTTCCTTAGAAATTACCAATAATGCTCTCTAATAATATTATTTAAATAATATGAATTATCGATCTGATAATGGGAAATACTGTGCAGTGGTTATTATTGAACAACAATAATATAAAAAATTAACGTAGCAATTATTGAATCAATAAAATAAAATATTAAACAGTAATTACTGTAACAATTATTGAGTAGTGTCTTCTTACGTAAGAATCAATAATTAAAAAAAATACTTTGCAATACCGTGTGCTACTGTGCAACCACGCGTATTACTGTATTTTAACCACCGGGTATTCCAACAGTGTTAACGGTAACAACTACGCTGTTATTTATAAAAACACATATTTGTCATTTTCTTCATCCGATAATTATTCTATTATGGGGCCCACAAATGGCTGCGCCGTCGTACGAATATTCCCCGACAACAAGAATATTCCACGACCAAACAAATATTCTCCGACAACAATAAGTATTTTATAGCCACTTGCTTATTTTGAAAAATTTCATGTCACCGTTAACTTTAACTTTTTATCAATTTAACAATTTACTGAATATTAATTATAAGAAAAATTGAATACTTTTATTTCATAAAATTCGGGGTCTTACAGAAGCCCTATCTAAAGGCTCCTATTTCCTAGTCTAAGGTTTGAGAAATTATACTGCCACTTCCCTATTGTCCCATTTGATTTCTCTAGAACCATTTCTTAGCTGCTTCTTAATTATACAGTTGAGTTACTACATAGGGGAGATGTATTTGTTGTTAAAAAAGCATAAGGTGATCAAGTTTACACATACAGATTCACGACTTGCCAACAATGGAATCGCAGGCTCTATCTAGAGGCATATGTGTCGTTCCAATTATGAGGCCCTTCGTTACACTATGGAGATTGATGAGCTCGGGAAGATATTGGTCAATCGAATTAGGAATAATGGCGAGTTGTATATTGCTCTCCATTTAAGGTAGATTTACTTTAACGAACTTCTATTTTACTAGGGAATTTGTGATGTAATGAGATTTGGTATTTTTACGTTAACAAACTTCTATTTTATGACATGCCAAAGAGGTTGGACCTTAACTATAAAAGCAACATTATTTGTCTATGAGTAACTAAAAAAGCACACCACCAAAAAGGTACACTGATTTTGTTTACAGGTATGAGAAAGATATGCTAACATTCACAGGCTGCAGCCACAATCATAGTGCAGTCGAGATAGATGAACTTCGTGCCATGAGGTACAATGTCAAACACTGGAAAGAGAAAGAGATAGACAGTAAAGAACGAAGACTGCAAGGGGGTGCCCCATGTCCCCGAGAGAGACAACTCTATTTCTCAAAGCCATGGGCTATCCTGCCTCTACAAACATATACATATACACTGCCTCTATAAATAGTTTGAGCATTAGCTTCCTAATTGTATTTTTAAGAGATTTTTTAAATCTTCGCATACACTTTTATTCCCTTTTTGTTATGGATTGTAAAAAGTTAAGTTGAGGCAAACCTTTCTTTACAGTAAACAAATTACAAAAGTAGTAAATGACGAGGAAAATAAATCAGTTGGCTACACTTTGGTCAAAAAAATTGAAAAAAATAGATTTTGGGAAGAGTAGAAAAAATGATTTGTCCACAAGTTGTGTTCACTTATTTTGCCACTAGCCTAAAAGCAATAGTCACATATTTAGAGTGTAATGCACGGACCGGTAAACACACAACAATCTACTATCTTTTTATTATATTTTAATTTATTAATTATACGTACATATTTATTATTAAAAAATTAAATAATCCACGACAACGCGCGGGTTTGTATCTAGTAAACTATCTATTCTCAACTTAAAAAAATATATTAACAAATCAGTATCTAACAGTTTCCTTATCCTTATTTAACTCTCTATTTTAATCTCTATATAGAATTTTACTTCCTAAAGTGAGGGGGTCAAATATATGCAAAATGACATTTCACACCCTCATTTAAGTAGACAACTTATCAATCATACACATCTTGACATTATTTTCACATGACTTTGTTGGAGAGTGCATATTTTGATTTGATGTTTAAATTAAATATTCATGATTATATGTAAAGTCCTTCAAGGAATATATTTACAAGAACTTAGTGATATATCAAAATTGTTAGGTTGATCTAAATCTTTTAATGGTTATCATTCTGTAAATTAATGTATAGATAAAGAGATCAAAGATGTTAGGTTGATCTATATCTTGAAATGTAATAGACAAGCTTCAACAAGAATCACAGTCTATTGAGCTGATCAAGAGATTGCAGAAGCCAAGGAAGGATCTTAGAGCTTCGAAGATCGTAGTGTATCTGCCTTGAAGGGCCTCTCCAGAAGTCGTAGAGTGGTCCAGACGTTTGCCGAAGCTAACTCAGAGATCGTAGTGTGCTCTCAGAAACGTAGAGTCTGCAAGACAAGCAAGTGAAAATCATAGTGTGCAAGTCCTTAAGAGAAATCATAGTGTTCTCATTTAATAGCATCGGACCAAGCACCAAGGTGGCAAGACACCATGATCTGAATCGTAGAGTATCATCTGGCTCGTATAAGAAGCATCGAGCCTTACCTTTTTGTTTGGAGACAAATTCCAACAAATAAGGAATGGGTTCTAAATGTTGAAGTCCTCACCAGTCTCAACGGCACAAAAGATATCCTTAGTATACAACAAAAAAAACGTATTGAAGAAGCTAAGGAAAGGACCATAGGACAGAGGAAAACACCTTTTCAGGTGTTAGGTGAGAAAGCAGTCTGCTGTGTCAGTGGGCCAGAATGTAATTCATAAGGTGTGCAGAAAAGTCTCTATCAAAGCTCAGATATGTCAAACACATTTAATGCTTCAACAAATGGCTTTAATGGATAGATTTCAAAGATCACATATATGCAAAACAGATGCAGATGAAGAAAAGAAGCAATCATTGAACAAAAAGCAAAAGAACACTCAACGCTCAACTCTACGATCTGAGAAAATGAGAAAGCTTGCTCAGCTACTCAATTCTTTCGAAAAAGTGCTTAACGGAAACTGAGTAGCACCAACCAAGAACTCAACGACTACTAATCAACTGAAGTAAGAGTTCCAAGTCAGAAGGACTTGAAGAGTTCTAAGTGAACTGTGAAGAACCAAGTCTGCTGGACTTAAAGAGTTCAAGAGTGAACTAAGAAGTTCCTAGACTGCTGGTCTAGAAGGAATCTGTGAGATTCAGAAAGTATAAAAGAAATCCTTAGTGAATTTCCTACTCGAGGAGTGGAAGAGTGGACTAGGAGCTTTAAGTGCTTTGAACCACTTAAAACTGATGTGTCTCTTATATTCTTGCTATAACTGCTATAACTGTTATAACTGCTATAAATGCCTCACTCACACCAAATCACCATATCTAAAAGGAAGATTAAACAAACCATAATTCTGCTGTGTTTTAATCATTATCAAACTAACAAAGTAAAACGAAAAGATTTTTCAAATATCTATTCAACCCCCCTTCTAGATAACTATTGTGCCTCCGGGAACTAACAATTGGTATCAAAGCAAGTTCTATCATATAGCCTACTAAGCTTAAGTAGATCCAATGGCATATTTACCAAGCGAATCAAAGACTGGAGGTGGCAGCAAGCCACCTATGTTCAACAAAGATAAATTCGCCAACTGGAAAGTTCGGATGAGCATACATGGATTCAATAGATGAAGATCTATTTGAAACTGTTCAGAATGGGCCCTACGTTCCTACAAAGCTTGCACCAACTACAGACGACCCAAATAGAATACAGATAAAGGTCAAAGGAGAATGGACAGACAACGAGAAGATAGCTGTTCAACTCGACAAGAAGGCCAAGAACATTTTGTTTCAATCTATAACAACCCGGAATTTTGGATTATCCAGAATTTAGGTTTAAAGAATTAGTTATTAATAAAATGAATTCTTATTAATACTATTATGTGTTATGTGTTTATTATTCGTTCTATAACCTAGAATGATTATATACCGGGAGTATTCTGGCTAAGAGCTAGTATGAGCGAATAAGAATTTTTAAGACGAAAATAAAAGTTTTCCGGCAACAAAATATTTTTTGGGGAAAAAGACGAAATAGGCACTATTCATCCGTTTCTGCTCGGAGATTTATTTTGAAATTCCGAGAAGTTATTGATTACGTAAAATTTTGAGACGTGATGGAATATTCAATAATATTTTATTTACGGCAAAAACGAAGTTTTCGCCTGCGGACTCAAAACCTAAGGGTTAGGAAATGTGAGTTCCGACGATTTAATGTTTACGTATAATAATTAGGGTTATTATGTGTGAGGAATACGAGTATAGCAAGAAGATTATTACGACGTATAATACGAATATCGTACGAACTATATACGAAGAGAATACAAGAATAAGATGCGTAGAATACAATTAGTCTTAAAGGCTAAGTAAATGATAAGTTAAGTAAGGACTAAGTAAACTTAATAGCTAAGTAAAGTGCTTATGCTTAATGGCTAAGAAGACTTAATGGCTAAGAAGACTTAAGGGCTAAGAAGACTTAATGGCTAAGTAAACTTGGTGGCTAAGTTTGGAATAGTAAGGAGGTTAAGTGGGCAAAATGACTAAAATGCCCTTAACTTTGATTTTCTATAAATAGGAAGCTCATTTCTATATTTTGAGGATTTTGAAAATCCTCCTGAAAGTAATATGCACACAAGCCAATCATGTTTGATGATAAAGCATATACTTTGTAACAATCTTATTCATTTATTAATAAAAAGTATTAATTTATTAAAGGCTTTTAATTATCTACATGATGCTGTTTTATAATATGTGATAAACCCATAGTTTTAAGCAATGCTTTTAGAATAATGATGATGATCATTCTAATGAGATCTAAATTCTTAGAAAGCTTAAAACTAAAATAGTTCCCAATCGTTGGATTACTAAATTGGGGATTAGTGAATCCGGATAGATTGGTACATACGTTGCTTGCTCATTGGATGAGGATGATTAATCTCATGATCATTTGTGTGGAGACACTAAAGCAAGTATGTAGGTGCTTATTAGAGAATAAGTTCACTGAACGTGACTCGCTAAGGAATACCTAATGGAGTTTTACTTGCATGTCAATAGGAATTTCTGTAGTGATAGTAGTACAAGTGATCCTTGGACTTGAGATCATCATAGTATCTTGTGTATGATGAGTTATACTTTGACTTATTCCTTAAGACCCTTAGGGTATATCAAAGGGTATGCTTGGGTATAATAAGTTGTACATGGAGATAATGTATGATCAATAAAGAATCTACCACTTCTAGTAAAAGAAGAGAAATGTCCTATGTGATTCGATAAATGACAACTCAGTAGTCCTTGGCCAAGGCAGAATGAAATTAGAAAGGAGTTTCTAATTTGCATTATTTGGAGTTGTGCATTTAAGAGTCGAAATACATATAATTAAATAAAATAAGACTTGACAGTAATTCCATGTCTTATATTTAATTGGGACATTGTATGGTGGAAGGATTGAATTGTACGGTAACTATTTACTCAAAGGTTCTTTTATGATTAATGTTGAAATCTGTATTATCTGGAAAGTCGTTGATCGCTAGGGAGGCTTATCCCTATTGTAGAATAAATATTATTTATTTAAATAAATTAATAGTTTAATTTATTTATTTAAATAAGATTAGAATTGTTCTAATTAATTTATTCACAACCGGTTTAATATGGAGAACCTAAAGGGTCACACCATAAAAGGAAGAATAATTATTTAAGAAGTTAATGGCATAATCGTAATAATATGTTAAGTATATTTAATTTAATCTATGGTGATAGAATAAATTAAATAGCTTAATATTTATTATTTAATATTTTAGAAATATTAAATATAAATTAATAAGAGGAGTCTTATTAATATTATTACTATTATTATTATTTTAATTTCTAAAAGAGTTTAGGAATTAATTTAATATAAGTACTCTCATTTATTCCTAATAGGATTAGGAGGGAAAATTAGTTAAAGGAGTTTAATTAATTATCCCTAATAAGATTAGGGAGCCCATTTAATTAAAAGACTTTAATTAAATAAATAATACCTTATTTTTAAATAAGGTTACTTGATATCTTTATAAGAGGAGTCTTATATCAGATATCAAACATACGTTATTCCAATTGTTGGAGAGTACGCCCCTTTTTCTATAGAGATAGAAAACTAGGGTTTGAGCCAAATACCCATCTTCTTGAATCCTTCTTCTTCCTTGGTGGATCACCTCTAGAGGCCAAACACTTGGGTGGCTAACGTTGATTAATGGAAGGAACCAAACCCGGTGGATTCAAGTTGAACGCGAAAGGATTTGGAGGTGAACTTGTACCTGAGGAAGCTCGATCTTCAAGGGTATGATTTTATTCTTTATCTTTTCGTTTAATTAATAATTGTGCATAAAGGGTGATCCGGGCTTATGGTTTGTAAAAAATTTAAAACTCTGATTTTTACACGCTTCCGCTAATTTTTGCAATTTGATTGCGTTCATGAATATTACAAACCTAACACCTCCCACACTTGAGAGAGAGATGGTTTGGATGGGATGGAGAAGGAGGTGGAAAAGCTTGCTCGGTTGCAAACTTTGTCCAACGGGAGAAGATTAAAGAAGCACGGTAATCTGGAACTTAGTTTCATTTTAAATTTCTTTAAGTTTCTATGTTTAAAAACATAACTTAATAGAATTAAGAAGTAAAAGAAGATTGAGATGATTTCATATGGTTGAAATCATAAGAAAATGAAGAAATAAAAATTAGAAGTTTAGTAAATAAATTTCTTAAGGAAGTATAAGATTTGTAATGAATTAGAGCGATACGAGTGGATTATATGAATAAGTAGGTGAAATAAGTAATGAATGATGTTCTATAACATCAAATTCCAATAAAAAGTGGAATCATAATCCAAAATATCGATTAAAATGAAGAACAAATGAAGAACACGAAGAACACGCAAAGAACACGAAGAACGTTGTTGATGGACAAATTTAAAACCATAATAGGATAATTGTTGTTGATGGACAAGTTTAAAACCATCACGTATAACTTAGATGTGTATTGCTTGGTTAAGAACGGTAAAAACATTCATGAAGAACGGATTAAAACTTAGCTATAACGAAGTTATGACGAAAATTTCATAAAAGACAAACGAGAATTAGAAAGTTAGTAAATGAACCCGAGTGGGTAGGGTTTTGTGAGAAAGTAAGAAAACATAGAAAACATAAGTCGTGGACTCAAGAACGAACTAGTTCCGAGTTCGGATGACCGAATTACGGACGAACAAGCGAAGATCGTTACAAGCGTAAAAATGAACAAATGGTGAAGATCAAGCCAATCGAATGGCATGTTAATGGATTCAGAACGAAGTTCTGTCTGAGTGGTATTAAATTACGTAAGATAAGTAAGAGAATGACTTTGGAATGATCTCGTTCTGAGTTATAACGAAGGAGTTATGAGATCGCGAAGTAAGCATCTCAAATTAGATTTAAAACTTAGAGAATTTTTCTAGGTTAGGCTCGGCGCTGCAGTGCTAGCTGAGCCTTGGGAGGCGGTGCCGCATCGCGAGAGTTAGAGAAGGGAGTGGCGCCGCAACTCCAGTGTTAGGAAAAAGCTAGAGATGAGCTTTTAACTGCTTAGCTCTTGGGGGAAATATAAGGGAAGATAAAGAATATAATATTCAACTAAAGTAACACTTAATCAAGTAATGTAAACCTTTATTAAAGATTGAACGTATAGATTAGACAAGATTAAATGACAAAGAATATAAACGCGGGTTACATAACCGATATCCGGGGACCGTAGTCGCGATGAACGAACGTGAGGGATTGCTATGGTTGTGATTCCTTAGAGGTTGAGCGACGAGGGTAACGAACATGGGGTTTAGGTAATGGATAACGAAAGTATTAAATAGTATATGAATTATCAAAAAGCCGTAACAAGCGGTAATAAGATTAATGAAAGCCGAATGTGAGTCAATAAGAAATTGACTTAATCGAACATTATAGTTTAATAGTTCGTATATGTTAAGAGAAGTTAGGTTGTGGTACAATCGTAACTTTGATGGTTGACATATAGGAGCTGGGCTAAACAATTCCTTCAGAGAGCGAAGGTATATACGAAACTGGCAACCGATCTAACTCACTGTGATGGCAGTGTAGATGAGACGGGAACTTATTTGTTGGTTGTTTGTGGGAAACCACTCAGAGTACCATATGGACTACTAGCAGTGAAGCGCTGTGTGCTGAGTCCTAGAGAATTTATAAAATGAAGATAAGAATATAAATCATCAAAGATGATGAACGTTTTGAGTAAGACATCTCTGTATGTCATGAAGCCGTAAATTGGTAAAGGTAGTTAGTTGCGTAAACTTATATTACAAGAACGCGAACCCTAAGAAGTAAAGTTGAGTAAGCCAATACGTAAGTTCAATATATGACTAATTGGTGTTTATGTTTTCTCCTTATGTATTATATAGGAATTGAAATGAGCAGTTTAGCGTAAGCTATAGCTGGGCGTAAGGCAAGTTTTCTAACTTCATTCATATTACATGATTGCTAGTTTCTTAAACTTCTCAAATGTTGTACTTGAGAAGTCTTGTCTATGTGAATATGTACAATGTATATACAAGGTTGTAGTATTTATGAGGCCTTGAGCCACAATTTGAACACTTCGGTGTTTCTATGATATGCATTATTCTGTGATTGAGCTGTTCAATATAGGTATGTTCTGTTTATACATGAATCGTTATTGTTAAGTCTGTGCTAATGATTCTAGCCAAATAGAATATGTATGAAAAAAGTAGAAGAATGAAAGTATTTTAAAGTAAAAGTGGTTGATGTTTTAAGATGATAGGAATCGAGACTATTCCTATTATTCAAGCTGCTTCATAACCTTTGTTCGGTTATAAAAGTTCCAAAGAATTGTTTTAATTCTGAAGTTGTTTGTTCAACTGTTATGACTTGCTGGGCAATTGAATACTCACTCTTGCTTTAAATGGGAAAAAAATTTCAGCGAACAAAGTTAGAAGAACTTAAAGATCCCGTAAAGATCAAGTTGACGGTATCCAGATGAAGTACCATTCAGAATGTGACTAAGCGAGAAGATCAAGTGAAGACTTGTAATGTAAAAAGTTGAAATTAAATTATAGACTAGTTTAATGAACTGTTATGTATCCTTGGTGGCAGATAAAAGTCATTATTGTAAGATGAAATGAATAATGTATTTATTATTATTTGTAATAAAAAAGGTTATAAGGTTTCCAGAACCTGGGATTTGAGAGTGTATGTTGTTATATTTTGGTATATAATGATGTATGTTGGATGAAGGATGTACTCGTGACGTACGGAATCCGGGTGTGATGATAGACCGGGTTTTGGGGCGTTACACAATCCCTAAAAGATGATCTATTCGAAAATGTGGTCAACAGCAAAACAACAAAGGAGGTTTGGGAAACACTGCTCATCATGCATGAAGGAACAAAAGAAGTCAGAGAAAACAAACAATCTCTCCTGACATATTAATATGAAATGTTTGCACACGTTCAAGGAGAAAACGTCACTGCCACCTACGAGAGATTCAACGTTCTGCTCAACTCTCTAAGAGCCTATGGAAAGATCTATCCAAACAAAGAGCTAATCATAAAGTTCATGAGAGCCTTACCAAGCAGGTGGGATGCCAAAACCACTACTATTAGAGAGTCAAAGAATCTCCATGAGATGACTGTTCAACAGTTATATGGCAATCTTCTTACATACAAACTAGAGCTGACTCAACGAGCAGAAACTCTATCAGAAGGAAGAAAGAAGGATAAGGGTGTTTCTCTCAAAGCAATTGAAAACACCTCCAAAGTCAACACTGAAATTAACTCTGACTATGATGAAGATGATGATGAGGACTTTGCAATGCTGGTGAAAAGACTCAGAAGGTTCATGCGTCAAGGCAAAACCAGCAAGCCAAAGAAAGTCAGCAACTACAGCAGCCAGGAGCAGATTAATGACTATGCTACAATTGCAAGAAGCCTGACCATTTCATTGCTAACTGCAACAAACATGTAACGCCCCGAAATCTGGTATATTCTCACACCCGGATTCCGTGCATCACGGTCCCACTTCTTACCAAACATATGTCATTATATAGTTAAATATAATAACCTATATTCTCAAATCCTAGGTTCTGAAAACCTTATAACTTCTTTCATTACAAATAATGATAATTACATTATTCTTTACATCGTACAAGAATTACCTTTATCCACCACCAAGGATATATATTAGTTCATTAAACTAATCTATAGTTCAATTAAACTATTCTAAATTACAAGTCTTGGCTTGCTCTTTACGCACATTCACATACTGAATGACACCTCGTCTGGATACCGACCAACTTGATCTTTACGGGATCCTTAAGTTCTTTCTAAAATCGTTCGCTGAAAATGTTTTTCATTTAAAGCAAGTGTGAGCATTCAATTGCCCAGCAAGTCATAACAGTTGAACAAACATCTTCAAGAGTTTACACATTCTTCAGAACTTTGATAACGGGACAAAGGTTATGAAGCTGCTTGAATAATAGGAATAGTCTCGATTCCTATCATCTTAAAACATCATTCATGTGACACCCCCAAAATAGCTATACATCACCCATCTTGAGTCGCCAGATACATGGTACAGAATTCAAATACAACTTAATAATACAACAGTCATGTACAATACGACAAAACATAAGTTGTGAGTTTGAATACAAATATTGTCTACTAGAGATTATACAAACCCAAAAGGAGTCCTCATTACAATTATTATCACACTATTTCACAGAATAGTGAGGACTACTAATGCTATCATCTGGCCCGTCACTCCGTTCCCCGACTAATCCCTGTTACTTTCTCATTTCCTGAAGAAAACAATGAAAGTAAAAGGGTGAACTCAACTAGCCCAGTAGAAAATATTATGACTAAGATAATACAGAATATATTATCGTTAGCCTTCAGAAGTGTTAAACTGATACAATATAACAACCATCAAGTTTAACTGCAGCGAAACAAGCAATCCATTAAAAGAGTCAAGTAGAGAATAAAATCTACTATCTTTTACGATTTAGAAGGTTTTTCATCACTTTTATCGCTGGGACTCAGCTTAATAAATAATCCACATCATCAAATCACCCCTGCACTATGGCCAAGGATATTCTTTAGTATCACGACTACAATTATCCATGCACTACGGGCCAAGAATATTTGTGTATTCAATAATGGTCATGATCATGCCAACAACAGTCCATCAAAGCTCTACGGGCCAATGAGGACTTTTTCCACATCATTTGTAACATTACGGTAATGATTACACCGAATAATCCCTGGTTATAATCATACCAAGTCCATCTATGCACTATAAGCCACAGATGACTTTCAACAAAATATAAACATGAAGATGATGACAAAGATATAAGAATTCAATAAAACAAGTTCAAGAATTAATTTATCCCAGAACTAATAACGTCCAAATTGTCAACATGATACTGCTTTGTAGAGTAAAATTCAAGAATGCTCAAAAAAATATTTCTATGAAAAGATACTGGATGAAGCATAAATATCAAGGATATTCCACTAATTTCATGGAGTATAGAAGTCAAAACGTTAACCAACTGAGTATAATAAGGAATGAAATAACATAAGAAATCACCAGGCATGCGATAGACCGCACAGACAGGTTATTCCAACATAATAATAAATAACGGAATCAGGTCCGGTGTAAAACGCATAGATAGGATATTCCAATAGAATAATAAAGACGGAATCAGGTCCGACGTAAAACGCACAGACAAGATATTCCAAAAAAATAATAAAGACAGAACCAGGTTCGGCGTAAAACGCACAAACAGGATATTCCAACAGAATAATAAAGACGGAACCAGGTCTGGCGTAGAACGCATAGACAGGATGTTCCAACAGAATGATAAAGAATGGAACAACAAAAGAATTTCACCAAGTATAGGGTAGCCCGCGTATACAGGTTATTCCAACAGAATAATAAAGAATGGAATAACAGAAGTTCTCTTCATGGATAAGAAAGAAATAATACTCCCTACCTTTAGAAAACTGGATACTGGAATAGTGAGGTAGCAGACTTCTCTTCTTCTTTCTATAATTTCTCTCTATAATAATCGCTCTAAAGCTTTTGTGAATTGGTGAAAACTGAAGGAAGAATGAGCTTCTATTTATAGAAAAATATAGTTTCGATAATTGCACATTTTGGGGCTCGAAATATTTCAGTACAATACCTCCAACTTTTCCTTTATTTTTAATTTAGTCATGGAAGTATTATCAAACTTGCACCACCTCCCCTAACAGTAAATAATATGAATAAATGGTATAATCATGTGAAAAATACGAATTACAGTATAGTACCTCCATCTATACCTCCATTTTTAACTTAGTCATGCAATTTTTATCAATCTTGCACCAACTCCCCTAATAGTAACAAGAATGTGAAACAATAGTATACACATGTGAATAAATAGTTATAATCATGTGAAATAATAGCAATCAATTGCTCATTTATCCAGTTAAATACCCGATTGGTCAATATAACCTGCAGACATTAATTATTATCGAAATAATTGTCGATTTTCACTAACACAAATAATTCCAACACAATGAAACCATTTTTTTTTATCAAAAGTATAAATTTTGAAATTTTAAAGTTTGACTTTTCCCGAAAAAGTCAACTGTTGAATTTTTGACCAAATAGTGAATTTCGGAAAATTTTGAGTTTACCGACTATTTTTACTAATTTCATCGTTCTGGACTCAAATATCACGTCCGCGTCTCCAAATTCTACTCTGAACAACATTCATCATTAATATTATAACTCACAATATTTATCAACCATGTCTTTCCCAGGAAAGAGGGGGCTTTCCAATAAGGATTTCTCCCTATTGGCGCGTAATTAGGTGACCAAACTTCTCCTTGACAGAACTTCTAGACATTGTAAATATTGCAATTTATAATATTAATAACTTTGTCATCTCAAGTATTGATTTAATAAAAAAACATTTTATGCAGATGATACTATGACAATAATCGAATCAATAATATGAGAGATATAATGCAACAATTACTGTAGCAATAATTGAGTATAACTGAGTGACTTCTCACGTAAGCATCAATAATCAATACCGTGTGCTACTATGCAACCACACATATTACTGTACTTTTACTACCGGGTAGTTCAACAGTTAACGGTAAAACTTCCGACGTTATTTTCATAAAGTATTTTTGTCATTTTCTCAATCCGACAATAATTCCGTTGTGGGGGTCCACCAATGATTGTGCCATTGTACGAATATTCCCTATTAAAACGAATATTTCCCGACCAATCGAATATTATATAACAACTTGCGTATTTTTCAAAATTTGTAAATATTACCCACAACTATAACATTATATCAAATCCACACCATAATATTCAAAAATATATTTCAAGAAAATTTAACCTTTGTTCAAAAAGTTGGGGTCTTACAACCTCCCCTTCTTATGAAATTTCGTCCTCGAAATTAGGGTGCGTACCTGGTATGTCGAAGAGGTGAGGATACTTTGATTTCATTTCAGATTCTAACTCCCAGGTCATTTCCTCAACATCGTAGTTTTTCCAAAAAACTTTGACTTGAGGTATAACCTTGGAGCGTAGAATATGTTCCTTCTTATCCAAGATTTGAACAGGAACCTCTTTATACGTCAAATCTTCCGCTATTTTGTCCGGTTCTAACTCAATAATGTGGTTCGGGTCTTTCACATATTTACGTAACATGGATATGTGAAAAACGTTATGAACACGATACATATTTGGCGGTAAAGCGAGTCTATAGGCCATAGTTCCTACTCGATCGAGGATTAAAAATGGGCCGATGAATCTAGGATTGAGCTTTCCTTTATTTCCAAATCTTGTAACTCCTTTCCATGAAGTAACACGTAACAACACATGATCTCCAATATCGAATTCTACATCCTTTCGATGAAGATCAGCATAACTCTTTTGTCGATCTTGTGAGGTTTTTATACGTTGTCGGATCATTTGAATCTTTTCCATAGTCATACGTACCAACTCTGGTCCCAACAACGTTGCTTCACCCACCTCATCCCAGCATACTGGAGAACGACACTTTCTTCTATACAACGCCTCGAATGGAGCCATGCCAATACTTGCTTGATAACTGTTGTTGTAGGAAAACTCCACCAATGGTAAGAACTTGTCCCAACTTCCCTTTAAGTCAAGGACACAAAGTCTTAATAGATCTTCAAGAGTTTGAATCATCCTCTCTGACTGCCCGTCCGTCTGAGGATGATATGCCGAGCTAAATTGTAAATTCGTGCCCATATCTTTTTGCAAACTAACCCAAAATCTTGAAGTGAATCTTGCGTCTCGATCAAAAACTATGGATACTGGCATACCATGAAATCTTACAACCTCGTTTATGTACATACGAGAAAGACGTTCAAGTGTATAAGTTTCTCGTATCGGTAAGAAATGAGCAGACTTGGTCAATCTATCAACAATGACCCAAATCGCATCTATGTCTTGAGAAACTTAGGGAAGACCGGTAACGAAATCCATGGTAATGTGCTCCCACTTCCATTCTAGAATTTCAAGTGGTTGCAATGGACCTTTTGGTACTTTATGCTCCGCTTTAACTCATTGACAAATTAGACACCTTGAGATAAATAGCGCTATCTCTCTCTTCATATTGCTCCACCAAAATGTATGACGAAGATCACGATACATTTTGGTACTCCCAGGATGGATTGCAAACGATGTGTTGTGCACCTCCATCATGATTTTATACTTTAAATCAGGGTCGTTAGGAACACAAAGTCTGGAGTTGACTCGAAGTATTCCTTCTTCATCGATTCTTTCTTCCGGCATAGCACCTTCTTGCACTTTTTTCCTGATACGCATCAGATTCGGATCTGTAGCTTGAGCAACTTTAACTTTATCAATTAAAGTCGGTTTTACTCATATATTCGCCATCATCACATGGGTCCCTGGAGTTTTAAACTCTATCTCCATCCTTTGCAAGTCACACAAAATGGGCTTTTATGTTGTGAATATTGCACTCGTACCCGCATATGATCTTCTACTCAATGCATCAGCTACCACGTTCGCTTTTCTAGGATGGTATTGGATGGTATAATCATAATCTTTCAACAGTTCAAGCCAACGTCGTTGTCGCATGTTGAGTTCCTTTTGAGTGAAGACATATTTGAGGCTTTTATGATCCGTAAAGATCTCCACTTTCTCTCCATACAAGTAATGCCTCCAAATTTTAAGTGCAAAGACAACAACTGCCAACTCTAGATCATGAGTAGGATAGTTCCTCTTATATTCTTTGAGTTGTCTTGAGGCATAGGCTATGACTTTCCCATGTTGAATGAGAACACATCCTAACCCTTTGCCCGAAGCATCATTGTAGATGACAAATCCCTCCAAACCAGATGGTATTGTCAGAACATGTGCTGAAATGAGTCTCCTTTTGAGTTCTTGAAAACTCTTCTCACATTCCTCGCTCCAACCGAACTTTGTATCTTTCCGAGTCAGCTGAGTTAAGGGAGTAGCGATTTGAGAAAATACTTCCACGAATCTCCGATAATAACCAGCTAAACCAAGAAAGCTACGTACTTCGGTCACTTATTTGGGTTGCTCCCAGCTTTGAATAGCTTCAATCTTTGCCGGGTCAATGAATATTCCATGACTTGATACTACGTGCCCAAGGAATGCTACTTCCTCAAGCCAGAACTCACATTTCATTAACTCGGTATAAAGCATATATTCACGAAGCTTTTGGAGTATCAACCTCAAGTGTTGCTCATGATCTTCACGGCTTTTGGAATAAATAAGGATATCATCAATAAAGACGACGACAAAGTGATCCAAATATTCCTTGAATACTCGGTTCATCATATCCATGAAGGCAGCAGGAGCATTAGTCAATCCAAAAGACATGACTAAGAATTCATAATGCCCGTACCGAGTTCTGAAACAGTCTTTGGAATATCCTCAGTTTTAACCTTCAGCTGATGATATCCAGAAAGAAGATCGATCTTTGAAAAAAATTATGCTCCTTGTAACTGATCAAACATGTCATCAATACATGGCAATGGGTATGTATTTTTGATGGTGACATGATTCAACTCCCGGTAATCAATACAAAGTCACATACTCCCATCTTTCTTCTTCACGAATAGAACAGGAGCACCCCAAGGAGACGTACTAGGACGAATGAAACCAAGGTCTAACAATTCCTGCAATTGGGTTTTTAACTCCTGAAGTTCAATAGGAGCCATTCCATATGGGGCTTTGGAAATGGGTTTTGTACTGGGTTCAAGGTCGATACAAAATTCAACTTCACGCTCTGGGGGTAGGCCAGGAAGTTCTTCAGGGAATACGTCAGGAAATTTATTAACAATAAAAATATCCTTCAAATCTGACGTATTTTTGTTTAAATCCGTGACATGAGCTAAGAAAGCTTGACATCCGTTTTTTAATAAACGAATAACTTTATGGCTTGAGATGACCGTGATTGATTTTAATGATTTGGTTGCTTGAATTCGCATAATAGGTTTATTAGGAATATGAAAGCTAACAACCTTACGAAAACAATCAATTTTAGCATGATGAGTATTTAACCAATCAATCCCTAGAATCACGGCAAAGGCAAGTATTTTTAAGGAGATAAGATCGACATGTAACGTGCGGTTACCGATTTGAATCAAACAAGACTTATAAACAGTAGATGTAATGAAGGTTTCTACTAATGGAGTTTTAATAGATAAGTCAAAGTCTAATTTCACCGAAGTCAAATTTAAACGTTGAACGCAAGTAGGAGAAATAAAAGAATGGGTAGAACCGGTATCAAATAAGGTATAGACTTCACTAGAGTTTATGATAAGCTTACCCGTGATAACCTCGTTCGGGTTCCTTACTTTCTGGGAGATCACAACAAACGCTCTCCCTTGCACTACCGGCTTTAACTTTTTTGGGACGGCCTTTGGTGCCTCCATCCTAGCTGAATTTGTCTTCGGTGAACGACAAAATCGAGCTAAGTGACATTCTCTTCCACAATTATAACATGCTTTAGACGGCATCGCGTAGTTTGGACTGATGTGTCCCTCCCCTCCGCATTTGAAGCATATGATAGGTGGTCGTTCTCCTTCCTTAACAACTGGTGCTGGTGCTGACGTCTTTCTATCATTGTTGAATCTCCTTTTTTTGAAATATCCATTTTTATTGTCTTGGCTATGATTACCACCGAAGTGGTTACCATTTCTGGCATGTTGATTCCCTCTACGTTTGTTGTCACCGCTTTGATGATTATTTTACCACTGGTATTTTCATTCTACCGGCTGCTTTCTCTTGGTTCCGTTGACTCGTTATCGCGCTCCAACAACTAAGCCCTATTTACAACATCTGAATACAAATACAGTTTATGAGAAATAAGATATTGTCGTATCTCTGGTTTCAAACCTCTTAAAAACATTCGGGTCATTCGCTCCTTATTATCAACCAAATGGGATGCAAACCGGGATAACTCCGCAAATTTAGCCTCTTATTGCGACACGGTCATATTATTTTTATCTAACTTAATAAACTCCACCTTCTTCATGTGACGAATACTTTCGGGAAAGTACTTGTTGTTGAACAACTCTTGGAACTTCTCCCAAGACATCTTGAGTATGTCAGGCTGGGTACATTTTACAGATTCCCACTAGTAATCTGCCTCTTCACGCAACATAAAGGTGGTGAAGGGAACCTTTTGTTCCTCGGAGCATCCCAAGACATCAAATATCTTGGTTATCTTCTTTATCCATGCTTCCGCCTTAAGTGATTTTGGCTCTCCAATAAACTCCGGTGGTCCCAGCTCCTTGAACTGTTTGGCGGTGACCGTCCGAGAGTTGCCAGTGTTTCCACCTGCATTTTGGACAGGATTCGCTCTTGCCTGATGTTGCATGAATTACATGAAGCCTCAGAATATTCTATCATTCATTATTTGGTCAGTGTTGTTGTTTGTATGAGGATTGTTGCCTTCTTGATGCACATTGTTCTGGTTATTAATCTGTGGAGACTCAACGGTCTCCTGTGCTCCATTGATGTTCTCAACATTCTCGGATGCCATTTTCAAATACTGCCACAAAACAAGGGTTAATTGACATGAAATATATTATCCCTACACTCTGACTGACCAATTAAATACCAAATAAACTTAGGGAGGTCATAGTAGCAAAGGAATTCTCAGTCTCTCCCCTCCTAGTTCTAGTCTCACATCTTAGCCAGGGATCATATCCCTAAGCTCTGATACCAACTGTGACGCCCCCAAAATAGGTAAACATAACCCATCTTGAGTCGCCAGATACATGGTACAGAATTCAAATACAACTTAATAATACAATTGTCGTGTACTGTAAAGTCCCCAAACCCGGATACTTGAAACCCGAACTCGGTACTTCACGATACCATTTCTATAAGCGGAAATATTACTAATAATAATAACACTAGAATAAATTATAAACTTATCTTACCTTTATCGGAGTTTAATCCTAAGTACGCAACCTTTACTATATGACACCGTAAACCTAATCTGTTTGCTTTCTTTTTCACTTGTTCTTGACCGATCTTTCTGATTGTTCACACCTATCTGAAAACATTTAAATTAAGCGAGGATGAACATTTGAGTGCCCAGCAAGTATTATATATATATAACATAACAACCCTCTTTTAAAATTTTGAAACTACGTACTGGCTATAAATAGGGTTTAAGTGACATTCTATGAACATTATTTTTATTTTCGAAAAGGTTTAGCAGAACTTCATCTGTAAACCGTCATAACTTACGGACATGGGGGTGATCAGCCCGTTGTGCCCTGTATTGATCAATACTACATTACAAGAACGATGTTATCATTTACTTGGTCCGCCTTGGGCGCATAAAAGTTTTCCCGTGAATGGGATGTTCATACTTGTCAGGATTCCAGACAAAAGGTTTTATTTTATCCAACAATAATCTATAATTCAACATATACGTATAACAAAGGTGTATCAACATGTGATTAAATACAATGATTATTCAAGTGGGGACACTTGTATAATCATTTATTGAAATTAATGAACAGAATATATATCTGAATTACCTTATACTAACATGTTGATAATCAATGGGCATATATAATATAGGATTAACAATTTGTACAGTAATAATATAATTCTGAAACATTCTCACACCTGTCCATTGCATAAAGAAAATGCAAAGGTAAGATACTTGCCTGATGCGCTGCTTACAATTCTCAACTTAGTTCTATCTTTCTATCACGACCTATCATTAATCAAATCATTCGTTCGATTAGAACAATATACCATAACATATAGTACTGTATTTCGCAGTCAGTACATAACCAAATCATCTTATCACACATGTTCAACAATCATGGCATCACAAACTAACATCAACTCATTCCTAATCACATTGTCACACAACTTTAACCACCATTGAATCACAAATAAAATAGTTAACTAACTAAATTTCTAAGTCCAGATCAATTTCTGAAACATGTCAGTCTACCGACAGCTTTATCGGGTAATTATCGAGTCTAAGACTCTATTCTGTATCTCAATATCCAAATAGACAACTTAAACAACAATCGTACTATTTTTCATGACCTTATAATAATTTTAAAACAATTATTACCACTTATCATAATTTTTAAAATATCAGAATCATTATTAAATGATTTAAATACGAAACAATTCTATTATCATTAATATCAAACTATTAATAAAACCATTGCCAAAATATTAAAGTTATTTATAATAACTCAAAATATTTTTAAAACATTTACATTATCCTTAAATGATTTTTAAAATATTTAAAATCATCATTAAATAATCACCATTAATATTTCAATATTAATGAACTATTATCTAAATATTAAAAGTCATTAATTATGACTTAAAATATTTTTAAATCACTAATATACTTTTTAAATGATTTTTAAATAAATAAAATCATTTTTAAACTATTTATTTAATATAACTATTAAATAAATTTGATATCATAAATCATTAAATAAATATCATTAATATCAAATAATTAATGAAATTATCCTTTAAATATTAAAAGTTATATTTTATAACTTAAAATATTTTTAAACACTTTATCTTTATTTAAAAATGATTTTTATAATAATAAAATCATTTGTAACTAAATTATTTAATATAATCATTAAATAAAACTAATATCATTAAAAATAAATTATTAATGAGAATTCTACAAAAATATAGAAAATATATTTTGTAAAGTCAAAATACTTTCTAACACTTTATTCCCATTTAAAATGATTTTTAAATCAATAAAATTATTTTTAACTTATTTATTTAATTTAACAATTGAATAAATCTAATATAATTAATATAAAATTATTAATATTTTCATGATACAATATCAAAAGTTATATATTATAACTTAAAATATTTTTATAATACTTTGAATTATTTTTATACGATTTTTAAATCATTAAATTCTATTTTTCGCAAATTATTTAATATACTTATTAAATAACTAAAATATCATTATTATTAATTAATTAATGAAATTCATCACAAAATATTAAAAGTTATCAAAAATTAACTCAAAATATTTTTAAACACTTTATTCATTTTAAAAATGATTTTTATATAATTAAAATCATTTTTCTCTAATTTATTTAATACACTAATTAAATAAATTAAATATCATTAATATCCAAATAATTATAAATATTAATGAAAAATATCTCAAATAATTAAAAGTTATTTTTCATAATTTAAAATAATTTTTAAAATTAATTTTGTAATTTTTATAATTAATTTTCTATTTTTAACTAATTTTCGAAATTTTAGAAATTAAAAATAATAGGAACCGTCGCTGTAGGTCTTTAGCGACAGAAAGCGTCACTGTTAGTGTTCTTGAGGCTGACAGTCAGTGATAGAGGTGCCTACTTTGACCATGAATTACTTTTAATCTAAGGGGTTTCTGGGCTTGATCTTGGTCAGATCTTGTAGTATACGAACAAGACTACACTATTCAATAACAAACATGGCCAAACATCATAACCTAAGTAAGATCCAAGCCCTGGAAAAACTGTCAGACGCTGTTCTTCAATTTCTGGGTTTTCCAGAATTGAAGAACAGTTCATGCTACCACTTTCGAGGCTCCGTAACATTGATCCCAAGGGTTGTTTGTATGATTTAAAGGTTCATAATGAAAGTATACATGTTAAGAAACAACTTCGTATCATCAGATCATTCGAATAACAATAAAATCACAAGATAACTCCCGGTCAACCCATGTCAGAAACGGTCATTCAAATTTTCTAGAAATTCCCAGAAGTCAGAAATCGTGAACGGATGGTCTACTTTGACCATCCATTAAATTCAACATGTTTGTTGTTTAAGAGATCTAAGGGTATAAATATAAGGTCCACACATGAGGCTACAAACTGAATATCATAACATGAATATATCACATAACAACTGTCAGATTTATTGCCTAGCAAATCTTGTCAGACGCTGCAAAAATGCATTCTGGGTTTACCCAGATTTCGACCGGTCATGCCCGGTTAACGGGTTTTGACCGATCATAACTTCAAATATAAAACAGATCGGACTTTAATTCTTGAACCAGATGAAAGATCTCATACAAGGGTACACATTTAAACTTTAAAACAACACAAACAACAAACGAGCAACGATTTAAAGGGCCTGACATTCACTGTCAGGCAACAAAATAAAATTTTTCCAGATTTTTAAAAATCGTTGGTTTACATATCTAGATGTTATGGACTTGTAATATACCAACCCAGATCATCATGTTAGACTACAAACAACATATTTTAACAACAAATCACAAGATCTAACGATAGATTATCGACAGAAATTAAACTAGGGTTTTATACCTCTTTAGGTTTTGATCTTGATTCTAGCTTCTGTTTTTGTTAATGATGAACGTGGATAAAGGAACTGAAATGCTTGGAAATTTCAGAGGTTTAAGAGAGAATGAGAGTTGGTTAAGTGTTGTGAAATTTTAGTGAACAAAATGCAATTTTCTCTCTCTAATCTCTTATATAGACATCTTAGATGCATGTATTAGGCTACCTAGAGGCTGATTGCTGGCATTATGAGTCATCAAGAGTTAGTAAGAGTTAGCCAACCACTCAAAATATGTCTAGATTTGCAAGCAAGATCAAATAATGAACAAAAAAGTATTTTACCCACTTTATAAATCATTGTAATGGCATTCTTGTCATTTGCACAAACCCTTAGGGTTTGACCCTTAGGGTTTGACCCTAAGGTTTAACACTTAACATAAATTATTTTAGCAACTAGGGTTTGTACAAAAATAAAAATAAATTAGTTTTAGTTTCTAAAATTTTAAAAATAAATTTGTTGACTAAATTAAGTTTGTAATTATCTTATACATGGACATTAGGGTTTATTACCCTTAATCATAATTACCCTTGCCAATTTGGCAATTAGTGTTTACAATTCCAATAATTAGGGTTTAACAGTTCGAAACTAGGGTTTCAATTTTAAATTATGGTTTCTAAATATTATTTAGGGTTTAATAATAAAATTATATAATGCATAACATATATCATATAACACAGTTAAACAACAGTCTTAAACTCACAATTTATTTTCAAATTAGGGTTTTTCACAGAAAACTAGGGTTTAACCAATTAATATTAGGGTTTTGAAATTAAGCACCATAATTGACCAATCATCATCAACACGCACATACAACACCTATTTTATAGCACTGAAAAATCAAAATATAATTAATATTATATTATTATTCTCATACCTTGACAATAATCCAAAATTAGGGTTTGGATTCCATATCTGATTTATTCTTCATATTTAACATTATAAATTAAGTCAAAATAATTAACTTAATATCTTGAACAAAATACATATAATGAAATAATCTTTATAATTATTCTAAAATCATTTCATATATTATTTAAATAATATAAGATTATATTTTCCTTGAAAAATAATTAATAAAATATTTTCGATAAGGAATTAATTATTATAAAAATATAATTGATAATAATCAATAACTCTTAAAATAAAATTATCTGTAATAATTCATGTAATAAATATTTTTAATTTATCACACAATTAAACATATACATATTACCTTGACACATATCATCCCCATATTTAAAAAAAAAATTTATACGCAAAATTTATGATTTATTTTTATAGAAAATATCGGGTTGTCACATTCACCCTTCATTATAAGGATTCCGTCCCCGGAATCACCACTTTAAAACCTATACATACCAGGGTACAAAATCTTTACAAGTAGATCTCGATCATAAATGATCGTATTGATCTTTAACTATTCACGTAAAGCTTGTCTTTCTGATTAAACGGAAACTTGAATTTCTAAAAAAACTCAAATTCCACCTTCAAGTTTCTTTATAAAATAATTTACTATTTATGTAAGAAAATAATATATAAGAAAATAAAATTGGTTCGAGTAATACCTGGAGTTGCATCCCCGGTTGTCACGATATCTTGAACGGTCATGTTGAAGACGCTTGCAGTTGATTCTATTGATTTATTTGTTGATGTCGGTCCCGTTGTTGCAAATGTCCTGCTGCCTTTTCCCCGTATTCGCATTCCTTACCTCCATTTTCCTTCTTGAATAGTCTCCCACCTTATTTTTCATTGATCCACACTTGAAACACCTACTATACATTTCTTGGATTGAGACAGTCAGAAGTGATATGTCCCTTCTGCCCACACTTACAGAATACTAACTTCCCTTTCAAACTTCCCAGAGTGGTTCTTTCCACAGTTCTTACATTGCACTACCTGCTTCTCCTTCACACCTTCTTGTTTCACCTGCACACTTCCAAAGTTGTTCGCCTTCCTCTTTTCATTTCCACCCTTACTTCCACTATTAATCCCTACCTTCCCAGTTCCATCAGCCTTACCCTTGTTCCTTCTTACCTTGTTGTAGAGCCAGGGTTTGAATCCCAGCTCAAACCTTCGTGCCTCTCTAGCCTCCGTATCAACTTGATACGGAGAAAATCTAGTCAACTCATTAAATTTCACTGACATATCACCTTGCTTTAACTCCAGAAATTTCACCTCAATTCTAGCCTGTATACTAGTAGAAAAATAATTTTTGAAAAATAAAGTCTTAAACCTATCCCATGCTACCACACCTGCTCCTGCCCTCGTCTAATTCGCTTCCCACCAGAAATTTGCCTCACCCTTTATCATTTAGGTGGCAAAAGAGGTCTTTTGCCCCTCAGCTATCCTAACTATCACGAACACCTTTTTAATTTCCTTAACCCAAGTTTGGGCTTTTACAAGGTCAGTTGTAGCTTTAAATTCTGACGATAGGACCGCCTTGAAGTCTTTAACGTTCAACGTTTGATTATCTGGTTGATCTTTCGCGGCTGGTATTCCGTTCTGCACAACTTGATCGTTTATATTCGCAAGTTTCTGTATTGAGTCTGGTTGTCCTCCAGCTTTGTTGATAGATTCTTCTATCCTTTGGTTTCGTTTTTGTCTTGACGACATTTTCATAAATTATTCTTACATACTAAGCCTTATCGTAAACGCTTAACATATCACACAAAATTTTCTACTCAAATAATCATGTATTCAAAATATTAGATTTTTAAAAACTCGGTCTACTGTAATAACCCGTGACCAAATAAATATCTACTATCTTTATACCAACTTATCCCATTAATCCTACATAGACTCATATTCATAACACTCGACATGCCATAACACATTCTATTTTAAACATTCGTTATCCCTTTGTGTCTTCAAAAGTCGGGATTTACAACTTTGTCCAACAGAAAAGTTAAAAATATTTCATTACACAAATATACTTATCACATATACCACAAAGAAACATACATATTTAGCTAATACCAATACTACCTATTTCTTTTGCCTTCACTAAAGATTAACTATTTAGTATCTTATCTATTCCCATCATCCTCAATAATCCATTCACAATTAACTATACCCAGTTCGTCGAACCACACTTATGAGTCCATAAACTTGTCACAGTTATATTAGTTTACGAACTTTCCCTAGTCAGACCTTTAGCGTCCATTCGCTGAGGGATTCATAAATATTTCATATAACTATGAGTTAAGAATGTCACATAAGTATGAGTTTTAAGAACTCGTACTTAACCCTATGTTCTCTACCTATGACCTATCTATTTTTTATACACATGAGAAAGGAATCACCCTCTTAACATGCATATAGCAAATAGCGCGACACAAACATTTCAATGATTATCAGTGTCAGATACTAAGTAGTTTTTACACCAAGTACAATTCCCCGCCCATACAAGGAATCATACAACTCAACTGCCGACATGAGTCCTCATTGAAATCCCCACCTAATCTTAACCCCCTTTTTCCATTCGAATTTCATTTAATCCGTACTCATAACCCTTTCTCGAATCTGTACCATTCACACAACAATCTTGCTTTAAACTTTCCAATCATAAGATTGATTCTTTCTGGCTGTCATAATTTTATCAGATCACGGGGTGATCTCATCGTATATATTATGATTCAATTCTATGTCTTAATTGTTTTGTTTTACGATCTCCTTTCCCCGCACTTCTAGTCTTTTAGACTCGATCTATTCACCATTACTTTTTAACTTTATTATCAGAGTTAGGAAACTCTGTGGCTTAACAACTCGCCAAGATTCATCTTTGAATCATACCAACCAACTAACTCTATATGAGTTATTTGTATTTTCAACGTTTCCCTCTGTTCTAAGGTTATAGCCTAAGGTCTAACCTACCGAAGGTTTCTAACCCTATAGTTCTGATACCATGATGTAAAGTCCCCGAACTCGGATACTTGAAACCCAAACTCGGTACTTCACGATACCATTTCTATGAGCGGAAATATTACTAATAATAATAACACTAGAATAAATTATAAACTTATCTTACCTTTATCAGAGTTTAATCCCAAGTACGCAACCTTTACTATATGACATCGTAAACCTAATCTATTTGCTTTCCTTTTCACTTGTTCTTGACCGATCCTTCTGATTGTTCACACTTATCTGAAAATATTTAAATTAAGCAAGGATGATCATTTGAGTGCCCAGCAAGTATTATATATATATATATATATATATATATATATATATATATATATATATATATAAGCTGAACGAATTTAAATGTTTTCTTTATAATATCCATCTCCAACAAGTCAATAGTTGTGAAGTATTCTGAACCGATATTAATAACATAACAACCCTCTTTCAAATTTTTGAAACTACGTACTGGCTATAAATAGGGTTTAAGTGACATTCTATGAACATTGTTTTTATTTTCGAAAAGGTTTAGCAGAACTTCATCTGCAAACCGTCATAACTTACGGACACGGGGGTGATCAACCCGTTGTGCCCTGCATTGATCAATACTACATTACAAGAACGATGTTATCATTTACTTGGTCCGCCTTGGGCGCATAAAAGTTTTCCCGTGAACGGGATGTTCATGCTTGTCAGGGTTCCAGACAAAAGGTTTTATTTTATCCAACAATAATCTGTAATTCAACATATACGTATAACAAAGATGTATCAACATGTGATTAAATACAATGATTATCCAAGTGGGGACACTTGTATAATCATTTATAGAAATTAACGAACAGAATATATATCTGAATTACCTTATACTAACATGTTGATAATCAATGGGCATATATAATATAGGTTTAACAATTTGTACAGTAATAATATAATTCTGAAACATTCTCACACCTGTCCATTTCATAAAGAAAATGCAAAGGTAAGATACTTGCCTGATGCGCTGCTTACAATTCTCAACTTAGTTCTATCTTTCTATCACGACCTATCATTAATCAAATCATTCGTTCGATTAGAACAATATACCATAACACATAGTACTGCATTTCGCAGTCAGCACATAACCTAATCATCTTATCACACATGTTCAACAATTATGGCATCACAAACTAACATCAACTCATTCCTAATCACATTGTTACACAACTTTAACCACCATCGAATCACAAATAAAATAGTTATCTAACTAAATTTCTAAGTCCATATCAATTTCTGAAACATGTCGGTCTACCGACAGCTTTATCGGGTAATTATCGAGTCTAAGACTCTATCCTGTATCTCAATATCCAAACAGACAACTTAAACAACAATCTTACTATTTTTCATGACCTTATAATAATTTTAAAACAATTATTACCGCTTATCATAATTTTGAAATATCAGAATCATTATTAAATGATTTAAATACGAAATAATTCTATTATCATTAATATCAAACTATTAATAAAACCATTGCCAAAATATTAAAGTTATTTATAATAACTCAAAATATTTTTAAAACATTTACATTATCCTTAAATGATTTTTAAACCATTAAAAATTATCATTAAATAATCACCATTAATATTTCAATATTAATGAACTATTATCTAAATATTAAAAGTCATTAATCATGACATAAAATATTTTTAAATCACTAATATCCTTTTTAAATGATTTTTAAATAAATAAAATCATTTTTAAACTATTTATTTAATATAACTATTAAATAAATTTGATATCATAAATCATTAAATAAATATCATTAATATCAAATAATTAATTAAATTATCCTTTAAATATTAAAAGTTATATTTTATAACTTAAAATATTTTTAAACACTTTATCTTTATTTAAAAATGATTTTTATAATAATAAAATCATTTGTAACTAAATTATTTAATATAATCATTAAATAAAACTAATATCATTAAAAATAAATTATTAATGAGAATTCTCTAAAAATATTGAAAATATATTTTGTAAAGTCAAAATACTTTCTAACACTTTATTCCCATTTAAAATGATTTTTAAATCAATAAAATCATTTTTAACTTATTTATTTAATTTAACAATTAAATAAATCTAATATAAATAAAATAAAATTATTAATATTTTCATGACAAAATATCAAAAGTTATATATTATAACTTAAAATATTTTTATAATACTTTAAATCATTTTTATACGATTTTTAAATCATTAAATTCTATTTTCACAAATTATTTAATATACTTATTAAATAACTAAAATATCATTAATATTAATTAATTAATGAAATTCATCACAAAATATTAAAAGTTATCAAAAATTAACTCAAAATATTTTTAAACCCTTTATTCAATTTAAAAATGATTTTTATATAATTAAAATCATTTTTCTCTAATTTATTTAATACACTAATTAAATAAATTAAATATCATTAATATCCAAATAATTATAAATATTAATGAAAAATATCCCAAATAATTAAAAGTTATTTTTCATAATTTAAAATAATTTTTAAAACTAATTTTGTAATTTTTATAATTAATTTTCTATTTTTAACTAATTTTCGAAATTTCAGAAATTAAAAATAATAGGAACCGTCGCTGTAGGTCTTTTGCGACAGAAAGCGTCGCTGTTAGTGTTCTTGAGGCTGACAGTCAGTGATAGAGGTGCCTACTTTGACCATGAATTACTTTTAATCTAAGGGGTTTCTGGGCTTGATCTTGGTCAGATCTTGTAGTATACGAACAAGACTACACTATTCAATAACAAACATGGCCAAACATCATAACCTAAGTAAGATCCAAGCCCTGGAAAAACTGTCAGACGCTGTTCTTCAATTTCTGGGTTTTCCAGAATTGAAGAACAATTCATGCTACCACTTTCGAGGCTCCGTAACATTGATCCCAAGGGTTGTTTGTATGATCTAAAGGTTCATAATGAAAGTATACATGTCAAGGAACAACTTTGTATCATCAGATCATTCGAATAACAATAAAATAACAAGATAACTCCCGGTTAACCCATGTCAGAAACGGTCCTTCAAATTTTCTGGGAATTCCCAGAAGTCAGAAATCGTGAACGGATGGTCTACTTTGACCATCCATTAAATCCAACATGTTTGTTGTTTAAGAGATCTAAGGGTATAAATATAAGGTCCACACATGAGGCTACAAACTGAATATCATAACAGGAATATATCACATAACAACTGTCAGATTTATTGCCTAGTAAATCTTGTCAGACGCTGCAAAAATGCATTCTGGGTTTACCCAGATTTCGACCGGTCATGCCCGGTCAACTAGTTTTGACCGATCATAACTTCAAATATAAAACAGATCGGACTTTAATTCTTGAACCAGATGAAAGATCTCATACAAGGGTACACATTTAAACTTTAAAACAACACAAACAACAAACGAGCAACGATTTAAAGGGCCTGACATTCACTGTCAGGCAACAAAATAAAATTTTTCCAGATTTTTAAAAATCGTTGGTTTACATATCTAGATGTTATGGACTTGTAATATACCAACCCAGATCATCATGTTAGACTACAAAACAACATATTTTAACAACAAATCACAAGATCTAACGACAGATTATGGACATAAATTAAACTAGGGTTTTATACCTCTTTAGGTTTTGATCTTGATTCTAGCTTCTATTTTTGTTAATGATGAACGTGGGGCTTGATAAAGGAACTGAAATGCTTGGAAATTTCAGAGGTTTAAGAGAGAATGAGAGTTGGTTGAGTGTTGTGAAATTTTAGTGAACAAAATGCAATTTTCTCTCTCTAATATCTTATATAGACATCTTAGATGCATGTATTGGGCTACCTACAGGCTGATTGCTGGCATTATGAGTCATCAAGAGTTAGTAAGAGTTAGCCAACCACTCAAGATATGTCTAGATTTGCAAGCAAGCTCAAATAATGCACAAAAAAGTATTTTAACCACTTTATAAATCATTATAATGGCATTCTTGTCATTTGCACAAACCCTTAGGGTTTGACCCTAAGGTTTAGCACTTAGCATAAATTATTTTATTAACTAGGGTTTATACAAAAATAAAAATAAATTAATTTTAGTTTCTAAAATTTTAAAAATAAATTTGTTGACTAAATTAAGTTTGTAATTATCTTATACATGGATATTAGGGTTTATTACCCTTAATCATAATTACCCTTGCCAATTTGGCAATTAGTGTTTACAATTCCAACAATTAGGGTTTAACAGTTTTAAACTAGGGTTTCAATTTTAAATTATGGTTTCTAAATATTATTTAGAGTTTAATAATAAAATGATATAATGCATAACATATATCATATAAAACAGTTAAACAACAGTCTTAAACTCACAATTTATTTTCAAATTAGGGTTTTCTACAGAAAACTAGTGTTTAACCAATTAACATTAGGGTTTTGAAATTAAGCACCATAATTGACCAATCATTATCAACACGTAGTTACAACACTTATTTTATAGCACTGAAAAATCAAAATATAATTAATATTATATTATTATTCTCATACCTTGACAATAATCCAGGGTTTGGATTCCATATCTGATTTATTCTTCATATTTAACATTATAAATTAAGTCAAAATAATTAACTTAATATCTTGAACAAAATACATATAATGAAATAATCATTATAATTATCCTAAAATCATTTTATATATTATTTAAATAATATAAGATTATATTTTCCTTGAAAAATAATTAATAAAACATTTCCGATAAGGAATTAATTATTATAAAAATATAATTGATAATAATCAATAACTCTTAAAATAAAATTATCTGTAATAATTCATGTAATAAATATTTTTAATTTATCACAAAATTAAACATATACATATTACCTTGACACATATCATTCCCATATTTTTAAAAAAATTTATACGCAAAATTTATGATTTATTTTTATAGAAAATATCGGGTTGTCACATGTACAATACGACAAAACATAAGCTGTGATTTTGAATACAAATATTGTCTAGTGGAGATTATAAAAACTCAAAAGGAGTCCTCATTACAATTATTATCACACTATTTCACAGAATAGTGAGGACTACTAATGCTATCATCTGGCCCGTCACTCCGTTCCCTGACTAGTCCCTGCTACGTTCTCATTTCCTGAAGAGAACAATGAAAGTAAAAGGGTGAGCTCAACTAGCTCAGTAGGAAATATTATGACTAAGATAATGCAGAATATATTATCGTTAGCCTTCAACAGTATTAAACTGATACAATATAACAACCATCAAGTTTAACAGTAGCAGAATAAGCAATCCATTAAAAGAGTCAAGTAGAGAATAAAATCTACTATCTTTTATGATTTAGAAGGTTTTTAATCACTTTTATCGCTGGGACTCAGCTTAATAAATAATCCACATCATCTAATCACTCCTGCACTACGGCCAAGGATATTCTTTAGTATCACGAACACAATTATCCATGCACTACAGGCCAAGAATATTTATGTATTCAATAATGGTCATGATAATGCCAACAACTGTCCATCAATGCTCTACTGGCCAATGATGAATTTTTCCACATCATTTGTAACATTACGGTCATGATTACACCGAATAATCCCTGATCATAATCATACCAAGTCCATCTATGCACTATAGGCCACAGATGACTTTCAACAAAATATAAACATGAGGATGATGACAATGATATAAGAATTCAATAAAACAAGTTCAAGAATTAATTTATCCCAGAACTAATAACGTCCAAATTGTCAACATGATACTGCTTTGTAGAGTAAAATTCAAGAATGCTCAGAAAAATATTTCCATGAAAAGATACTGGATGAAGCGCAAATATCAAGGATATTCCACTAATTTCATGGAGTATAGAAGTCAAAACTTTAACCAACTTAGTATAATAAGGAATGGAATAACAAAAAAAATCACCAAGCATGCGATAGACCGCACAGGCAGGTTATTCCAATAGAATAATAAATAACAGAATTAGGTCCGACGTAAAATGCACAGATAGGATATTCCAACAGAATAATAAAGACGGAATCAGGTCCGGCGTAAAACCCACAGACAGGATATTCCAACAGAATAATAAAGACGGAACCAGGTTCGGCGTAGAACGCACACATGATGTTCCAATAGAATGATAAAGAATGGAACAACAAAAGAATTTCACCAAGTATAGGGTAGCCCGCGTATACAGGTTATTCTAACAGAATAATAAAGAATGGAATAACAGAAGTTCTCTTCATAGATAAGAAAGAAATAATACTCCCTACCTTTAAAAAACTGGATACTAGAATAGTGAGGTAGAAGACTTCTCTTCTTCTTTCTATAATTTCTCTCTATAATAATCGCTCTAAAGCTTTTGTGAATTGGTGTGAAATGAAGGAAGAATAAGCTTCTGTTTATCGAAAAATATAGTTTCGATAATTGCACGTTTTAGGGCTCGAAAAATTTCAGTACAATACCTCCAACTTTTCCTTTATTTTTAATTTAGTCAGGGAAGTATTATAAAACTTGAACCACCTCCCTTAACAGTAAATAATGTGAATCAATAGTATAATCATGTGAAAAATACGAATTACAGTATAGTACCTCCATCTATACCTCCATTTTTAACTTAGTCATGCAATTATTATCAATCTTGTACCAACTCTCCTAATAGTAACAAGAATGTGAAACAATAGTATACACATGTTAACAAATAGTTATAATCATGTGAAATAATAGCAATTAATTGCTCATTTATCCGGTTAAATACACGATTGGTTAATATAACCTCCAGACATTAGTTATTATCGAAATAATTGTCTATTTTCACTACACAAATAATTCCAACACAATGAAACCATTTTTATCAAAAATATAAATTTTGAAATTTCGAAGTTTGATTTTTCCCAAAAAAGTCAGCTGTTGACTTTTTGACCAAATAGTGAATTCTGAAAAATTTTGTGATTATAGACTATTTTTACTAATTTCATCGTTCCGGACTCAAATATCACGTCCGCGTCTCGAAATTCAACTCCGAATAACATTCATCATTAATATTATAACTCACAATATTTATCAACCAGGTCGTTCCCAGGAAAGAGGGGGCTTTCCAATAAGTATTTCTCCTTATTGGCACGCAATTAGGTGACCAAACCTCTCTTTGACAGAACCTCTAGACATTGTAAATATTGCAATTTATAATATGAATAACTTTGTCATCTCAAGTATTGATTTAATAAAAAAACATTTTATGCAGATGATACTATGACAATAATCGAATCAATAATATGAGAGATATGATGCAACAATTACTGTAGCAATAATTGAGTATAACTGAGTGACTTCTCACGTAAGCATCAATAATCAATATCGTGTGCTACTATGCAACTACGCGTATTACTTTACTTTTACTAGCGGGTACTTCAACAGTTAATGGTAAAACTTCCGCCGTTATATTTATAAAGTATTTTTGTTGTTTTCTCAATACGACAATAATTCTGTTGTGGGGGTCCACCAATGATTGTGCCATTGTACGAATATTCCCTGTTAAAACGAATATTCCCCGACCAATCGAATATTAATTAACAACTTGCGTACTTTGCAAAATTTGTAAATATTACCCACAACTATAACATTATATCAAATCCACACCATAATATTCAAAAATATATTTCGAGAAAATTTAATCTTTATTCAAAAAGTTTGGGTCTTATAATTCACATGCACTTTGAAATACTTTCATTATTTTACCTTTTTCATACACATTCTGTCTGGCTAGAATCATTAGCACAGACTTAACAATAACGGTTCATGTATAAATAGAACATACTTGTGTTGAACATCTCAATCACAGAACAATTCATCTCATAAAAACAACGAAGTGTTAAAATTGCGGCACAATGCCTCATACATACTACCACCTTGTACATACATCACACATATGCACATAGACAGGACTTCTCAAGTTCAACATCTGAGAAGTTTAAGAAACTAGAATTCATATAATATGAATGGAGTTATGAAACTTGCCTTACGCACAGCTACATCTTTTTGTTAATGCTGAACTTCTCATTTCAATTCCTATATAACATATAAAGAAATAACACATACACCAATTAGTCATATACTTGATTTACACATTGGTTTACTTAACGTTACTTCTTAAGGTTCGCGCTCTTATACTTTAAGCTTACGGGACTATCTTTCATTACCGGTTCACAACTTCATGAAATACGGAGATGTCTTAACTCAACACGTTCATCATCTTTGATGAATTACATTCTTATCTTTTCTTATAACTTCTCTAGGACTCAACACACATCACTTCTCTGCTAATATTACATATGGTACTCTGAGTGGTTTCCCACAAACAACCAACAAATAAGTTCACGTCTCATCTACACTGCCCACAACAGTGAGTTAGATCGGTTGCCAGTTTTGTATATATCTTCGATCATTGAAGGAATTGTTTAGCCCAGCTCCCATATGTCAACCATCAAAGGTTACGATTATACCACAACCTAAACTCATCTTATCTTATTCGAACTATTAAACTTTAACGTTCGTTAAGCCAACTTCTTATTCTTTGTTGGTTTTTGGCAACTAAATGCCATACCTCAGGATTTATTCATCATCGTCTAGTCATACAGTCTTTTGTATACTTAAAACGATCATCCAATGTTCTTTCTACGCATTTATAGCATTAAGCATTTTACGTTACCTTATTCTTATTTTACAACGTCCAGTTCATTCGACTCGAAACGTCTTCCAAGTTATAAACATTAACTCGGCTTCTTTA
The DNA here is from genome assembly GCA_020205505.1 of Panax japonicus. Classification (NCBI taxonomy): domain Eukaryota; kingdom Viridiplantae; phylum Streptophyta; class Magnoliopsida; order Apiales; family Araliaceae; genus Panax; species Panax japonicus. The sequence goes on along the minus strand of CM035113.1, from coordinate 71,629,960 downwards.
GATTATACGTACTTGTCTTTAATTCAACTTCTTCACCGTTCACAGGTTTAATCATTGGTCTTCATTACCTTATGGTCAAACCATACACGGGGTGTAGGTTCTGCCCGTTTAATATTCGCGTACACTCAACCCTCACGTCGGTTAAAGTGTTTAACGCTTACATTTCATTCTAACATTCTCTATACGACTCATACTCGGACTTTTATTATTCTTATTATCGTTTGCTACGGCTTTTTATGATAATTCATATCTTAGTTACTACCTTCGTCAACGTCCAAGTCATATAACCATTGTACAATTAGAACGTTCATCCAACGCGAATACGACTCACGAGGATCGTTTACGTATTCGACGTTTACGTTGCTCGTCTCTTAATCTCTCATTCAAACTTTACTCAAGGTTTTAATCGCTTTTATTCGTTATCCATTCCATGAACCCTGCGTTCATTATTCTGTCTTAATGTCGAAGCCATACTGTTCGTTGTATGCTAAGACCGCTCGTTCATCGCAACTACATTGCATTCACAGCGTCTATACGCTTTACACTTAACTCTCATTATGACATCATAACATCAAACTATTATACATCATCCTCGTCACTCAACGTCCAAGGAATCGCCATCATAGAAATCCCACACATTCGATTCATCCCGACTACAGTCCCCGGATATCGGTTACGTAATCTAGCGTTTACATTCTTCATGTTTTAATCCTGCTAAATCTTTTCGTTCAACCTTTACTAAAGGTTTAAATCACTTTTTTAAATGTTATTTTATGGGAACTATATGTTCATACTTCTTTCTTGCACATCCCCCCAGTAACTGAGCACTTAAAAGCACATTACTGGGTCTTGCCCAGCACCGGCGTTGCAGCGCCACTCTCTTCTTTCTTTCTCGCGCTGCGGCGTAACTCGCCAGTAGTTGATGGCCGAGCTTGCACTATGGCGTCGTCTCTTAAGACTCAGCTGGCACTGCGGCGCCGAGCTTAAACCCTAGAAAATTTCTCTAAATCTTTTACAAGCTTTAATCGCTTACTTCGAAATTTTGTAACTTATTCGTTATAACTCGGAACGAGGTCGTTCCAAAGCCATTCTCTTCCTTATCTTACGTACTTTAATACCCCTCAGACATAAATTCATTTTGAATCTATTAACGTGCCATTCGATTGGCTTAATCTTCACCCTTCATTCATTTTATGTTTTTAACGTTCTTTGTTCGTTCATTCGTAATTTGGTCATCCGAACTCGAAACTCGTTCTTTTTTGAGTCCATAACTCACGTTTTCTACAGTCTCTAACATTCTTATGAAATCCTACTCATTCGGGTTTATCTACATACTTTTTATTTCTCGTTCGTCGTTTACGAAAAGTTTAATCCGTTCTTCATGAACGTTTCTACCGTTCCTAACCAAGCAATACGCAACTAACTTATACACGATGTTTTTAAACTTGTCCATCAACAATAAGCTATACTACGATGGTTTTAAATTTCTCCATCAACAACGTTCTTCGCGTTCTTCGCGCTTTCTTCGTTCGTTCTTCATTTTAATCGATATTTTGGATTACGATTTCACTTTTTCTTGGAATTTGATGTTATAAAACATCACTCCTTACTTATTTGACCTACTCATTCATAAGATTCATTCGGATCACTCAAAATCCTTACAAATCTTATACTTCCTTAAGAAATTTATTTACTAAACTTCAAATTTCTTATTTCTTCTTTTCTCATGATTTCAACCATATGAAATCATCTCTAACCTTATTTACTTCTTATCTTCATTAAGTTATGCTTTTAACATAGAAAACTTAAAGAAAATTTATTAGAAGTTAGGATTCGGATTACCTTTCTTCTTTAATCGTCCTCCGTTGGACAAAGCGTGCACTTGGGCAAGCATTTCATCTTTTTATCCAATCCAAACTCTCTCTCTCTCTCTCTCAAAGTGTAGGGTTTTTAAATCCCAAAATAATGAACTTAAGGCTTTTTCATATAGAAAACCAAGGCTAGGGGTAAAATAGTCATTTCGCCCCCCGAACCTCCTTACTATTCACACCTCCATACTATTCCCACCTCCTCAATACACCTCCTTACTATTCACGAAGCTTCCCTTGGAAGCTTCGTGCTTCCGTCTTGCGAAATTTGTCCGACAGTTTGAAAAACTGCGATTCTCGGAATCCAAATATTTTTGGATATTTCGTCTTTCTTTTATCGATCAACTTTTACGTATTCTTCGGATTTTTGAAAAACTGAAAAACACTTTTTGGCTTTGAGCATTTTCTATCACGTTTTCCACTAACGTAGCTAAACGAATGAAAAGTACATAGCAGTACTTTTCGTCGTTTTTATTTCGTCTGATTTTTGCACGTTTTTCGAGAAAAACTTTTATCGGCTTACTTAACTTTTCACGATATATTATCATCAAATCTTTCGACGGAATGTCATTTCGATATACCGAACTCTCGGAAAGGCTTAGGTTATTCAAACCCTAACCCTTAGGGTTTTGTCTGGTGAATAGTGCCTATTTCGTCTTTTTCCTCGAAAAATATTTTGTTTCCAATTTTTTTTTATTTTCATCTTGAAAATTCTTACTCATTCAGTCCAACTCATAGCCAGAATCCTCCTGACTTATAATCATCCTAGGTTATAGAACGATTAATAAACACATAGCACATAATAGTATTAATAAAAAATTCATTTTATTAACAACTAATTCTTTAAATCTTAAATTCTGGACAATCAGATTTTACTCGGGTTGTCACAAAACCTCTCAGAGAAGAACTAAAGAAGAAATCACATCCAAAGAAGGAATACAAAGGCAATAAAAGGCCTCAGAAGAGAGACAAAGGCCTTATAGCTGGAGGATCATGGAGTGACTCAGACAATGACTCGACTCCTGAGTCTGGAGATGATGAAGATCCTCAAATGGCAAATCTTTGCCTAATGGCCAAGAATTCAAAGGACAAACAGAACTCCAACATACATGAAGTAAGTATAGATGAGGTATTTGAGTTAAACTCTGCTGATGTAGAAATTGATGATTTAAGAACAGCACTGTATGGAATAACATCTGATCTGCATCAATACATGAAATGGTTTAGAGTTCCGTCTAAGGACTATTCACTTCTTCAAAAGGAGAAAGAAAAAGTTCAAGAAGAACTGAAAACAACTCTTCTAAGTACTAACTCTCTCTCCAAGTTTGAAACTGAGAATAAGCTCTTAAAATAAACCAATGAGCTCAATGCACAAAGAGAGTAAAGTCTAACCTCTAAAATTGAGGAACTAGAAAAGACAATTTTGACATGGAATAAATCCTCTTCATCCATGGACTCCTTGATCTCTAACCAGAGAAGTGTCTCTGACATAAAAGGTTTAGGCTTTGGGGAATCTACCTCAGAGTCACGTGTGGAAAAGGTAAGAGAAACCAACATCAGTAATGCTTCAAGTTTTAGTAGAGGCATTGTATTTGTGAAATCCTCACAGAAGGGTGATCTAGTCAAACCCTGCTCTACTGATTCAATCCATATTCCGAGGAATAAGCGATCTCATGCTGGTCTGGGTTTCAGAAAAGAGAAGAGTAACCTAGCCACTACTCACCAACCTTGAAGGAGCGTAGAGTCACGTAAGATCAACTCTACGAACCAACTGGGAAGGTACACTCCTCACAAATCATGAAACAAAAGTGTTGGGAGAATGCATATTATGATTTGATGTTTAAATGTATATGCTCATGATTATTTGTAAAGTCCTTCAAGGAATATATGTACAAGGACTTAGTGATAGATCAAATTTGTTAGGTTGATCTAAGATCTTAACGTGTATCATTCTGTAAATGAATGTATAGATAGAAATATCAAAGCTGTTAGGTTGATCTTGAGATGTAATAGATAGGCTCCGAAGAATTTGTAGTGTATAAATCTGATCAACATTGCAGAAGTCAAGGCAGAAATGTAGAGCTTCAAAGATCGTAGTGTGCTTGCCGTGAAGGGCCTCTTCGGAAGTCATAGAGTGGTCCCAACGTTTGCCGAGCCAACTCAGAGATCGTAGTGTGCTCTCAGAAACATAGAGTTTACAACTCAAACAAGCAAAGATCGTAGTTAAGAGAAATCGTAGTGCTCTTGGCTAATAGCATCAGACCAGACACCAAGGAGACAAGTCACCACGATCTGAATCGTAGAGTACCACGATGTGTATCGTAGAGTATCATCCGACTTGTGTCAGAAACATCAAGCCTCATGATTTATGTGGAGATAGACTTCAACATTTGAGGAATGGATTCTAAACATTGCAGTACTCACCAGTCCCAAAGTTATAAGAAATATCCTTAGTATGCAACAAAGAAGCGTATTGAAGAAGCTAAGGAAAGTACCATTGGTAAGGAGGAAAACACCTTTTCAGGTGTTAGGTGAGAAAGCAGTCTGCTGTGTCAGTGGGCCAGGATGCAATTCAGAAGATGTGCAAAAAAGTCTCCATCAAAGAACATAAAGGTCAAACGCATTTAATGCTTCAACAGATGGATCCAACGGATAGTTTTGAAGATCACATATATGCAAATTAAGGAGATGAGAGAGACAAGCAAGCATTGAACAAAAACATGAAGAACTCTCAAAGCTCAACTCTACGATCTGAGAAATAGAAAAGCTTGCTCAGCTACTCAGTTCTTTCGAACAAGTGCTTAAACATCAACTGAGTACCAACCATCAAGAACTCAACATCTACCAATCAACTGAAGAAAAGTACCAAGTCTGCTGGACTTGAAGAGTTCTAAGTGAACTGTAAGAGAGCCAAGTCTGCTTGATTTGAAGAGTTCAAGAGTGAACTAAGAAGTTCCTAGACTGCTGGTCTAGAAGGAATCTGTGTAATTCAGAAGTTGTAAAAGACATCCTTAGTGGATTTCCTACTCGAGGAGTAGAAGAGTGGACTAGGAGCTTTTAGTGCTCTAAACCACTTAAAACGATTGTGTCTTTTACTTTCATAAGATAACTGCTATATCTGCCATAACTGCTATAATTGCCTCACTCTCATAACTTCACTACTTCGTAAAGGAGATTAAAACTAACATTAATTCCGCTAAGTTTTAATCATCATCAACGAACAAGTTTAAAACGAAAATATTTTTTAAATATCTATTCAACCCCCCTTCTAGATTACTATTATGCCAACTAGGAAATAACAATTGGTATCATAGCAGGTTCTATTTTATAGCTTACAAGCTTTAGTAGATCCAATTGCACACGCACCAAGTGAATCAAGGACTGGAGGAGACAGCAAGCCACCAATGTGCAACAAGGATAAATTTTCAAACTGGAAAGTCAGGATGCAAGCATACATGGACTCAATAGATGAAGATCTGTTTGAAATTGTTCAGAATGGGCCCTATGTTCTAACAAAGCTTGCACCAACCACTGACGATCCAAGCAGAATACAAATCAAAGTCAAAGAGGAGTGGACAGACAATGAGAAGAGAGCTGTCCAACTGGACAAGAAGGCCAAGAACATCTTGTTTCAATCCTTAGAAGATGATTTGTTTAAAAATGTTGTCAACTGCAAAACAACGAAGGAAGTTTGGGAAGCACTGCTCATCATGCATGAAGGAACAAAAGAAGTAAGAGAAAACAAACAATCACTCCTTACACAGCAGTATGAGATGTTTGCTCATGTTCAAGGAGAAAACGTAACTGCCACCTATGAGAGATTCAACGTTCTGCTCAACTCTCTACGAGCATATGGGAAGATCTATCCAAACAAAGATCTGATCATAAAGTTCATGAGAGCTCTATCGAGCAGGTGGGATGCTAAAACCACTGCTATAAGAGAGTCAAAGAATCTTCACGAGATGGCAGTTCAACAGCTATATGGCAATCTACTGACATACGAACTGGAGCTGACTCAACGAGTTGAAACCCTATCAGAAGGAAGAAGAAGGATAAGGGTGTTCCTCTCAAGGCAACTGAAGGTGCATCTAAGGTTAACACTGAGATTGACTCTGATTATGATGAAGACGATGATGAAGACTTTGCTATCCTGGTAAAAAGACTAAGAAGGTTCATGCGTCAAGGCAAAACCAGCAAACCAAAGAAGGTCAGCAATTACAGAAGCCAGGAGCAAATGAATGACCTATGCTACAACTGCAAGAAGCCTGGCCACTTCATTGCCAATTGCAACAAAGCTCTCAGAGAAGAACTAAAGAAGAAATCACATGTAAAGAAGGAATACAAAGGCAACAAAAGGCCTCAAAAGAGAGACAAAGGCCTGGTAGCTGGAGGATCGTGGAGTGATTCAGACAATGACTCCAATCCTGATTCCGGAGATGATGAACAACCACAAATGGCTAATATATGCCTAATGGCCAAACATGCAAAGGACAAACAGAATTCCAACATACATGATGTAAGTCTCGATGAGGTATTTGAATTCAACTCTCCCGATGTAGACATAAATGATTTAAGAACTGCACTGCATGGCATAAACACTGATCTACATCAATATATGAAGTGGTTCAGAGTTTTGTCTAAGGATCATTCACTTCTTCAAGAGGAGAAGAAGAAAGTTCAAGAAGAGCTTGAAACAACCCTTCTAAGTACTAACCTTCTCTCCAAGCTTGGGGTTGAGAATGAGATCTTAAAACAGACAAATAAACTCAATACACAAAGAGAGTCTAATCTAACCTCTAAAATTGAAGAACTAGAAAAGACTATCTCTACATGGAACAAATCCTCATCATCCATGGACTCCCTGCTCTCTAGTCAGAGAAGTACATTCGACAGAACATGCTTAGGCTTTGGGGAATCCATCTCAGAGCCATGTGTGGAAAAGACAAAAGAAACTAGCACTAGTAATGCCTCAAGTTTTAGTAGAAGCATTACCTTTGTGAAATCCTCACAGAAGGAAGAACCAGTTCAACCTTGTTCTACTGTTTCCATTTATACTCAAAGGAGTAAAGGATCTCATGCTGGCATGGGCTTTATAAAAGAGAAGAGTAACCTAACCTCTACTCACCAACCTTGAAGAATCGTAGAGTCAAGTAAGACCAACTCTATGAATCAACTAGGAAGGTACAGTAGAGGTAAGGCACACTCATCACTATTTATGAAACTTAAGGACAAGTGGAAGAATGAGGATCTGTTTAACAGAAGGATAACTAAAGAACCACACAAGTTCAAATGGAAGATGAATTATCATACACACACAGGCATGTACCATACTAGATGTTTTATATGCAATAAATTTGGTCACAAGGCTGCCAAGTGCTATTATAATTCCATGCATGTGAGACCCAAGATCAAACAAATTTGGGTCCCCAAGGGCACTAACAAAATAGGACCCATGCAAATATGGATACCAAAATAAAGGTTAAAGTTTAAGACAGGAAAAGAGCTCCACGATCACAACCTCGTATCTGGATAGTGGATGCTCAAGGAACATGGCAGAGAACAAAGCCCTCCTATCTAACTACGTAGAAAAGGAGGGTCCCTCAGTTATCTTTGGAGACAACGACTAGGGCAAGACAAGAGGATACAACTCTGTTGGCAATGGTGCAGTATCTTTCAGCAAAGTAGCATATGTAGAAGGTCTCCAACACAACCTTCTAAGCATCAACCAACTCTGTGACAAGGGTTACCGATTAACATTCCTCAAAAACCAGTGTCAAGTCAGAGATCTGAAGACTTCTGCTGTAAAGCTAACCGCGACAAGAGAAGGAAATGTCTACACAGTGAATCTTGGTCAACTAAGCTCAGACAAGACAATATGTTTTATGGCAAAAGCATCTGAAGAAATGAGCTGGCTATGGCATAGACGGTTGTCCCACTTAAACTTCAAAAGCATGTCCAAACTGGCATCAAAAGATCTCGTTGCTGGCCTACCTAAGTTCAACTTCGTAAAAGAGAGGCCATGCAATGCCTGTCAGCTTGGAAAGAAAACCAGAAGCTCATTCAAGAGCAAAACTGCCAACTCTATTGACAAGCCCCTGCAGTTGCTTCATATGGATCTATTTAGGCCAATTCCAACAACTAGTCTTGGAGGAAAAAGTTACTCTCTAGTTATAATCGACGACTACACCAGATTCACAAGGGTATTCTTCCTAACCTCAAAGGATGAAACGAGCTCCCATTTAATCAAGATGTTCAAATTGGTGATGAACGAGAAAGGAGAGAAAATCAAGGCCATAAGGAGTGATCATGGAAGAGAATTCAACTTCTCAGAAATAAACCAGTTCTGCGCAGACAATGACATTAGTCATAACTTCTCAGCTCCACGAACTCCTCAACAAAATAGAATAGCGGAAAGAAAGAATAGAACCTTGATAGAGGCTGGAATAACTCTTCTAGCAGCAACTCATCTGCCTGAATACTTTTGGGCAGAAGCTGTCAACAATGCATGCTTCACGCAAAACATATCATTGATACACTCTACGATCAAGAATATTCCCTACGAACTGTGGAAAGGAAGAAAGCCAAGTGTCAGCTACTTTCATGTTTTCGGCTGTGCATGCTACATTCGCAACAATGGAAAGTAGTATCTGACAAAATTTTAGCCCAAGTCAGACAAAGGAATCTTTCTTGGATATGCCACAAACAGTAAGGCCTATAGGGTGCTCAACAAGAAGACACTGAATGTTGAAGTCTCGATTCACATCATCTTTAATGAAACAGACTTAGACAAAACAGTGCTTCAAGACACTACGACCGATAGTGCAGACATTACGAATGAAGTCGTCGAGCTCAACACCATGATTGTAGTGCCAGAAAGTGAAATCGTTGAGCAAGAAAATGAGATCGTAGAGAGGTCTATGCAAGACAACGAACCTCCACTTCAAGAAGAAGAAATAGATCTTGAAGACTTAAGACAAGAAGGCATCATGACAGATTTCCCAACCAAAAATAGATGGGCCAGAGATCACACTCAAGATCTAATCATTGGAGATCCGAGTGCTAGAGTCAAAATAAGAGCTGCCACCTAGAATGAATGCTTTTATCTAAGCTTCATGTCACAAATGGAACCAAAGAAGATAGAGGATGCTATGGAAGACTCCAGTTGGATAGAATCCATGCAAGAAGAACTTAACCAATTTGAATGAAACAAAGTATGGAGATTGGTACCAAGACCAAAGAGTCATCCTGTCATTGGAACCAAGTGGGTCTTCAGAAATAAAAATGGATGAAGATGGAGTTATAACCAGGAACAAGGCAAGATTAGTGGTAAAGGGATACTCTTAAGAAGAAGGCATTGACTACGATGATACATTTACACTTGTTTCCAGACTAGAAGCCATCAGAATCTTCCTTGCCTTTACTGCTCACATGAAGTTCAAAGTCTTTCAGATGGATGTCAAAAGTGCATTCCTAAATGGAGAACTCCAAGAAGAAGTCTATGTAGAGCAACCTCCAGGTTTCATCAATCAATCTCTTTCCACTTATGTTTATAGATTAGACAAAGCCTTATATGGTCTCAAACAAGCACCTAGAGCATGGTATGAAACACTAACTAACTTCTTGATTGAAAATGGGTTCACTAGAGGTAGAGTAGATACCACATTATTTCTTAGAAAGCATAAAGATAAAGTTTGAAATGTATATGTGTTATGGAATACAACTTAAATATGGAGCCCCATTGCTCGAATGGATTGGAAAATGGATCACCAACTCAAAGAAGTCAAAAAACCCTCAAAAGATTCTCTACAGGCGATTCATAAGTATCATTCTACAGTCTGCTCTAGGTTACAAAATTGGGGACGAAGAAGGAGATGCTATCAACCTTAACAGACGAATGACCCAGCAATTGTTTTAAAATTAGAAAAGGAACCCAGCTGAGTATGTACGCATGATGACTGAGTCCAGTGGGAGAGCTGATGATTTGAAGGATTCAGGCCTTCCAGGAAATATGTACGTTGTCAAGGAAATCGAAGAAGAAGAAGAAACAAACAAAGGAGAACCCTCTGTCCTTATCAGAAAAAGCAAGGGCAAGAGGAAGCTGAAGGCTAGGATGGAAGAAGAACCCCAGGGATCCACAACTAATAAACCAGCAGAGTCCTCTGACATTGAGACTCTAAGGATCCTGAGAAAGAAGCAACAACAGGTTGAAGCTGAAGAAGATAGAGCCACCATATCTCAGCTGCTGAAGAAGAATAAAATCAGCCACAAACCCAAAAAGCCATCCATCTCTTCAATAGTAGAGTCTGTACTGATCTTAGAGACCATACCAAACACATCCAGCAAGGAAGTAGCTACATCAAAAAGTTTGGCTATTCAACATGACAAAATTGAAGTTCAAGAAAGTCCTGAGGCTGTGGCTCAGCCTAGAAAATCAAGAAGAAAGCTGGTCAAGAAATATGAGACAACCCGAGAATTTGGGCAATTTATTAAAATCTTAAATGATTGATTGAAGGTCAAATAATAGACCTAGACAGAAAATAAGTGTATGCGTTTAATGTTATTGGGATTGAATTTTGAGGATTTCAAAATTCGGTGAAGGATATAGGTGAATTATTCAGGATTAAGGATTTATGTGATTATGTTCTGTGTTTATGGTTAATGATGTGTTCAAAATGTGGTTAAGGGTCATGGGTTGATCAGATAAATTACATCTATGATAAACCCTAAGTATATATTAAGAACGACAGCGTTCGGTTAGAAAACCCTAACGTTCGATAAGAAACTCTAGAAATCGGTTCTGGAGACCCTAGTTTCAGTTCCGGGAGTACGAAATCCTAATTCGGATATTGAAAATCCTAGATTGGGAATGCAATGTATGTACAAGGTTAAACGTAATTAATTAGGGAAAACCCTAATGAATTATTTAAAATCTTAATTGATTATTTGAAAACCCTAATACCAGATCTGAAAACCCTAATTTCAGATTCTGATAAAATGAAACCCTAATCTGGGTATATAACGGAGAATTTTATTGCTTTAGTGCTATTAATTATGTATTAATTAGGGTAAAGGTTAATTAATTAACAAACCCTAATTTCTAATTTTTGGAACCCTAATTGTTCCGTCAGAAACTCTAATTGTTCAGTGGTGGTTTTAATTGCTAAAATTAGCAATGTTAATTAGGAAACCCTAATCCTAATTATTTCAATTTATGAGTAATTAAAAAAAAAACTCTAATCTAATTACGAGATTTAATTTCTAAAATTAGAAAATTATTTTCTATTAGAAAACCCTAATTTGTGGGTTATAAACCCTAATGACCATTTTGTCCCTAATTGCTAAATTAGCAACGTTAATTAGGAAATATTAATCCTAATTTGTTAAAGTCCTAATGTAAGTAGGAAATTATAATATAATTAGAATCCCTAATTATATTTTTTTAAATCATGATTTTCTATTTTAAATTCTAATTAGAAAATCTTAGAAATCCAAGTTACTAAATATTTAAGGGTCAAACCCTAAACTCTCAATGATCCAAACCCTAACCCTAAGGGTTTCATCTAATGCAAAATCTAGAAAATAAATGGAAAAGACAAAAATGCCCCTTTTGTGTATTATTTTAACTAGCTTGCAAATCTTGGCAAAATCCTTGGTTGGTGACCAACCCTAGTCTAACCCTAGCCTAGCATGTGACTTATTTGGCCAGCAATCTCAGCAAAATCAGCCATGTGCAATGCATTATCAATTATATAGATTAGAATTAAGAAAAAGTCTCACTTTCCAATTTATTTGGTCCAAACCATTCTCTCTCTCCATGCTTCGAAAATCTAGAGTGAGAGAGAGTTAAAAGATGATCCATTATCAAGTATTAGCCAGCCAAGAACAGATCTCAAAGATCAGAAATCAGAAATCAAGCATAATAGGTATATGAACCCTAAATTTTGAAATCCTTTGATCTTATGTTGTTTGATGTTAGTGATTGTTCAAAGTTGTGTAATAGGGTATCAATTAGAGATCTGGGTTGTTGGATCATGAACCCATAACATCAAAGTGCACGAATCTTGCATTTTTGGAAATCTGGAAATCTGGAAATTTATGGTCTGACAGTCGAATGTCAGTGGCTCTAGATCTGTCTATGTTATAGATATTTGATGTTTTATTGTTTGGATATATAGTTTGATATGTGGTCTTTGTTCTAAAACTTGAATCAAGTCCAGATCTTGTCTAGATCAAAAGTTATGATCGGTCAAACCTAGTTGACCGAACACGAAATTTGATTTCTGGGCAAACCCAGAAATTTCCAGAATTTCTGACAAGTTTTCTTTGGCCTCTGATCTTGCGTCTGACATGTGTTTTAACCAAGTTGTTGATTGTTTATTGTAGTATGGTATATAGATTAAATGTTAAAGTAATTAGAACACCTAGATCATAACTGGAACGGAAGGAAATTAAGGTCAAAGTAGCTTTGACCGACAGTTCTTGACGAAATCTGGAAAACCCAGAAATCATGAAGAACAGTGTCTGACCCATACTTTGACCAGAGCATATCTTGTTGAACTGTTGTTTTTGAACTCAGATCGTGTTAGGTAATTGTTCCTTGATATACAGACTATAGACAGAAACCATAAAACTATTAAACTAACGACCAGAAGCATAGGATTTGTTAGCCACAAAGTGGTCACTTGGAACTGACTGGATTTCTGGAAAACCCAGAAATCCCAACAAGCCTCTGACAGCAACTTGGCAACCTTAGATCTTGCAACTGTGATGATTAATGACTTATATAATGGTATAGAATTGTAGTATTACATAAATATTACAACATGAAATCAATCACAGGCCCAGAAATCATTTAGAACACTGAAATTAATCCGGTCAAACTACCAAACCGAACTCTGGTTATGAAGGCTCAAGAACACCAAGTTCACCTATAGCGACGGTTCTGTCGCTATAGGGTCCTTTAGCGACAGTTTATTTCTTATTTTCTGGAAAATGATTAAAAATTAGAAAAAATGGTTTTTAATTATTAAAAATACAAAATAAATTCTGAAAAATTATTTTAAAGTCTGAAAAATAGTTTTTAACTATTTTGAGTATATTTCAAAAATATTTAGTATTTTTGGAATGTAAAAGGTATTTATTTATTTAATTATAATATTAAATAAATTATTTAAAAATGATTTTAATTCATGAAAAATCATGAAAAATAATATTATGGTATAAGAAAATATTTTAAGTTATTTTTGATGACTTTTAATATTTTGGGATGAATTTCATTAGTTAATAAATATTAATGATAATTAGTTTATTTAATAGATATGTTAAATAAATTAAGGAAAAATGGAATAAATGATTTATAAATCATATAAAAATGATTTAAGTGTTATAAAAATATTTTAAGTTATAAAATATAACTTTTGATATTTTGGCATGAAAATATTAATATTTTAATATTAATATTAATTATCGGATAATGGATTAAAGTGTTGGAAAATTATATAAAATGATTTTAAGGTATGAAAAATACTTTGTGATATTATAATTATATTATAATATTATGTAATGATTTTCATTAATATTTTATATTAAATAAATATTAATGATTAAGGAATTATGTGGTATTTAAGTCATTTAAATACGGTACTAATGATTAAAAAATGGTGATAAATGGTAATAATTATCCGAAAATTATTACGAGCCTCGGAAAAATGTTTTGTCTGATAAGAAATTATCTGTGATAATTGTTAAGTGGTTGGACAGAGTTTAATTGAACTTAAACTCGATTTTTGTCTGACTAGACCGTCGGGATGATAGAATTGTGTCGATTTCAAGTCAGACTGAAATAGTTTGACTTGATACTAAGTCTTATGTGTTGTAAAGACTGATAGGGTTATGTGGTAATGTGTTTAGGTTATTTTGTGTGTTTTAATATAACAGTGTTATACTGTGATGATATTATTCTAATATTGGAGATCTATATTACTAATATTAGGTCTTCGGGTAAAGCGTTATAAATTGCGTTGCGGTAATCAACGGTTCAGGCAAGTTTTCTTTGTACTTAACTCTTAATAAGAGTGTTTATTCAAGCTTATGGTTAATCATTGCTGATTGCCAAGAAAATTGTACTCTGTACATCTTGCATGTATAAGTCAGGTATGAAAGGCTGATCACCTTCATTACCAGTTGGTTCAGAAATGTTTGTTCATGTATAATACTTGTTCAGTCAAAAGTTTGTTCATGCTAGTTCTCAATTATATTGAGGAATTATAGCCAGCTTATTATTCATACTCTTCAATCATGATATATCGTTATGCTATTGTATTTAAACTTGCTGGGCAACTTTCATGCTCACCCTTGCTATATCATGATAAAACATTGCAGATAAGGCGAATTCGTTCGGATACAGGAAACGATTAAAGCTAAGTTCAGCTTGGGATATAAAGTGCGGCTAGTATGTAATAGTATAGTTTAATACATGTGTTATATGTTAGAAAATTTATGAAATGTGTATTAAGTTAAGGTTACTCGACCTTGGGAAATAGTGTGTAATATATTATATAAACAATTTATGTTTATATCTTCCGCAAATAGTGATAGAAATAGTGTACCGAATCCGCGGCGATTCGGGGCCCGGATTCAGGGATACTACAAAATACATCCTTGAGAATGAAAAAATGCTCAAGAAGGAAGGCAAGAATATGGTTGCCAAAGAAGAACTGTCCAAAGCAAGTTAAGAGGACAATGCTCCAGCTGAGGGGGAGATTCCTAAGATTGTCATGATAGAGAATACACCAGCTGAGGGGGAGATGCCTGAAGCTCTAGACTATGATCCAACTGAGGGGGAGTTTTTGAGCTTACAAGAAGATGATCAAGTTGAGGGGGAGCCTCATGATATCTCCATGGCAGAAGAAGAGGTCCCTTCCATAAATGAAGAAGAACCAATGCAAGATCATCAAGAGACCATTGAGATAATGGAATCCTCCAACGAGAACAGTGAAGGGGAAGATGATGATGATTGCCTTGAGATCACTGGTGTGGGCAAAGATGGATATAGAAGCTATCTCTACAATCAGATGTTCTCTTACCTTCCCATGATGCCATATCATCAAGCCCAAATCCTAATCTCTTGGAACCACATGTTCTAGAGTTTCAAAGAGTATCCGGCCATCTCAGTACACTACTAGAAATTTAACCTATAGTGACGAGCTATAACGATGGTCAGGACGGAACCGTCGCTATAGGGTGTCTATAGACACGGTCATGGAATGGTCGTAGGTATAGAGATAAAACACACCTCTATTGCAAGGGTCGCCGCTTGACCCATATTATAGACATAAAAAAGGCCCTACACCATAGCTAATGGGAATTTCACTCCAAACTAAATTTACTCCCTCCATTATTTTCATGCTCCAAAAACTCTCTCAAGTTATCAGTATACTAATTTTTTTTCTTCCAAAAACTCAATCCCTCTCAACTCCCCTAAATCTCTTATAGCCAGCCCTAAATCTCTCGTAGCCAACCGTAAATCTCGTAACATGAAATCATCTTACCCAACCCATAAATGGCCAACAACGATCCAGAGCTACGATGAGACATCCTGTCATCCTGTCATTGGAACCAAGTGGGTCTTCAGAAACAAGATGGATGAAGATGGAGTAATAACCATGAATAAGGAAAGACTACTGGCCAAGGGCTACTTTCAGGAAGAAGGCATTGACTACGATGAGACATTTGCACCTGTTGTCAAACTAGAAGCCATCCGAATATTCCTTGCCTTTTCTGCTCAAATGAAATTCAAGGTCTTTCAGATGGATGTCAAAAGTGCATTCCTGAATGGTGAACTTCAAGAAGAAGTCTACGTAGATCAACCTCCATGTTTCATCAATCCATCTCTTTCTAATTATATTTATAGATTAGACAAAGCCTTATATGGTCTTAAATAAGCACCTAGATCATGGTATGAAACACTGACTAACTTTCTTATTGAAAATGGGTTCACTAGAGGTAGAGTAGATACCACATTATTTCTTAGAAAGCATAAAGACAAAGTCTTATTGGTTCAAATATAGGTTGATGATATTATTTTTGATTCTACTAACAAAAAGTTATGCAAGAGATTCTCCAAGATAATGCATAGCAAGTTTGAAATGAGCATGATGGGTGAGCTGAACTTCTTCCTTGGACTGCAAGTAAAACAGACTGATGAAGGAATCTTCATAAACCAAGCCAAGTACATTAAAGACTTACTTAAGAAGTATCGCATGGAATCAGCCTCTCCTATGAAAACCCCAATTATTTCTGCAACTAAGCTTGACAAAGATGAAAAAGGTAAAAGTATTAATAGAACTCAATACATAGGTATGATAGGCTCTATTTTATAACTAACTGCCAGTAGACCAGACAAAATATTTTTGTCAGGAATAAGCGTGTGAGTGATATTCCTATTTACATATGATTTGACTATGATATATATATGAATGAATATGCAAGTATGCTTGCATTAAGAAAAGTTGTAAAGTCCTTTGATAGATAATAGAAACATATGCACAAGGACTTAGAATGAATTGATCAAATGTGTTAGGTTGATCCTACATAAACAAAACAGCTTTGTAAAGTCCTTAAAAAGAAATGATGTACAAAGACTATAAATATAGAAAGATCAAGCATGTTAGGTTGATCTTATGATGTAATAGATAGGCTTGTCTGATCGTTGAGCACTGCACCAGAAATCATAGTCTGCCAGGAGAGTCAAGGAAAACTTAAGGGCTATCAAGTCAGAATCATAGTCTGCAAGATAGTAGATCTCGGAGTTTGTAGACTGCCAGGAGAGACAAAGAAGGATCGTAGTGTTTCAAGGAGAACTTCCTCAGGGCCGTAGTCTGCTGAGAAAGTCATGTTCAGAATCGTAGAGACAACCTGCCTACGAATCGACCGAGCATCTGCTGAAGCGAAGTTAAGAATCATAGACTACACTCAGAGTCGTAGAGTCTACTGATCATAGTGGAGGCAGATATCGTAGTCGAGCAAGATCAGATGAAGACAACAAGCACAACGACAGAAATCATAGAGTGTTAAGATCTGATCTTGGAGTGGTAGTGTCTGTACAACCGAAGCTGAATCGTAGAGTGTAGAACTGAGACATCAACATATGGGCTCATAATTCCAAGGCATAATCGTAGAGCAAATATGATTCTCAATAAATGAGCATTCCCAGAATATCCAAAGGAATGAAGCCTCTGGTCTAAGATGCAAAGATACATCCCACCTAAAGAAAACCAGAGAGCACTCAACGAATGGCATGCAAGCTAACAAAAGATCTAAGCATCAACCCAATCAGCATCTAGATTGAGTTGTGAAGCCATTCAGGATGAAGTCTTCCACTAGGAGATCAGAAGAAGACTTCAGTAACTGACTAAGGAAAGTCAGCAAGTGCAGTAGCTGTTAAGTAGATAGAAGAAGATGATCTTGGAAGCAACCAAGATCGTAGTGTTTGCCAAACAAAGAAAGAACTGATGGAGTATACATAGAGATACTGGTCAGCCTCTGAAGAACAAGTCTAAAGTAATTAAGCATTGGGTCAGTCCATTGATGATAAGTGAACGGGATATCACAAGGAGAAACCGAGCTGGACACGCCATAAATATGAAGTGTCTTGATATTCAGAAGGGGCCAGAACAAAGAAGTCAAGCCATCAGTATCTGAGAGCTGTCGAGGCAAATAAAGAAGTGTTGAAGCACTGCACAAGAGAAGGAAGTGGTGTTCTACATTGAAGATCCAATCAACACTCTTCAAGATCATAGTGTTGTCTTTACTAGTAAACAAGACACTATTATTAGGTCCAAGAAGACATACATCAGAATCGTAGAGTTCGAACAGCTGAAGATTGAAGCATTGGCAACAGTTCCATCTGAAGGTTGATATTCGGAAAAGAGCTTATTGAGAGCATCGATGCAAAAGGACAACCTCTGATCGAGAAATCAGAAGGGGGAAATAAAGTCATCGACCTACCCGAGGCAAAAAATGACATCTCTGACAGGGTAGGTGAAACAGTAGACTACAATGTGAGAAAGTCATGACATGTCACATATGCAGTCTGCAAACAACTCGAGATCTGTGAAGCAATTCAAAGAGCTTTCAACGACTACTTTCCAACGGGAATATTGGGAAGGAGTATAAATAAGCTAGAGCTTCAAAGATCAAGGGTTGCTAGAGTTGCCGAGTTTAGAGAATTGGTGGACTAATCTAACCAATATAAATAGTGAGTGACCAATGAAGGTCTAAAGGCTCACTCTAGGATCCACTAAGAATACTTAGAGACAGAAAAAGAAAGAAGTAGAAGTGAGAGTTCTACAATGTAGAAGTGAGAGTTCTACTACAATAAAAATGTTCTGAACTGCCGAGAGAAAGAAGAGCATCAATGTCATCTTGATGTCCATTATGGGAAGACTCTAAGTACCAGAGAGAAGAGCCTACAGTCATCTTAAAAAGTCCATCATGAGAAAGCATCAAGTATCAAGAAAGAAGATCACCAACACCATCATGGTGGCAAGCATGAAAAATTTTCTAAGTACCTAGTAGAAGAGCTTACAGTCATCTTAGAAACCCATCATGTGCAGCCATCAAGTATCAAGAGGAATGATCTTCAAGGAAGTTCATCAAGGGATCATCAGAAGTGGTTGTGTAACTAAAGAAGCTGAGTATCATGCAACACTCAACTGCACTTCAAGGATGATCACGCCAAGCTGCTAAGTAAAGAAAATGTTCAGAGCATAAAGACATCTTAGCAGCTTAACACCAACTCCAACAAACAAATAACTCAACAACAAGAAGCTAGGGCTTGAGGGGTCCTTGTCCAGAAGGACTAAATGAAGTTTCAAGTCTGCTGGGCTTGAAGAGTTCCTAGGGAACTAGAGAAGTTCCAAGGCTGCTGGCCTTAAAGAGTTCTTAGTGAACTGAAGTTTTAAGGCTGCTGGCCTTGAAGGAATCTTAGTGATTCAGGGTGCTTCCCTTCTTTAGTGGAAATCTTACTAGTTGAAAGTAGGAGAATGGATTAGGAGCTTGAGTATCTGAACCACTTAAAAATCGTTGTGTCTTTTATATTATGTCATTTACATTATGTACTTTAACTGCTATATATGTTTTAACTGCTTATCACTGAATTAACTCTAAGAACAATGTATGTATGATTACAAATATATCAATGAAGGGGATCTTTTACTTATTCTGTTGTGCTTGAAAAGATTCTTGTAGTAGCCCTGAATCCAGGTCCCAAATCACCTCAGATCTGGTATACTATTTCTATAACTGTTTGCGGAAGATATAAACATAAATTGTTTATACAATACATTACACACTTATCCCCAAGGTCGAGTAACCTTAACTTAAACACCATATATAAACTTTCTAACATATAACACATTTATCAAACTATACTATTACAAAATAGTCGCACATTTAACCCAAGTAGAACTTGACTTTAACCTTTTCCTGTATCCGAACGCATTCGCCTTATCTGCAATGTTTATCATGATATAGCAAGGGTGAGCATGAAAGTTGCCCAGCAAGTTATATACAATAATATAACAATATATAATGATTGAAGAGTATGAATAATGAGCTTGCTATAATTCATCAATATAATTGAGAACTAGCACGAATAAATTTTTGACTGAACAAGTTTTAAACATGAACAAACATTTCTGAACCAACTGGTAATGAAGGGGATCAGCCTTTCATACCTGACTTATACATGCAAGATGTACAGAGTACAATTTTCATGGCAATCATCAATGATTAACCATAAGCTTGAATAAAACACTCGTATTAGAGTTAAGTACAAAGAAACTTGCCTGAACCGTTGATTACCGCAACGCAATTTATAACGCTTTATCTGAAGACCTAATATTAATAATATAGATCTCCAATATTAGAATAATATCATCACAGTATAATACTGTTATATTTATATCCACAAAATAACCTAAACACATTACCACATAAGCCTATCAGTCTATACAACACATAAGACTAGGTATCAAGTCAAACTATTGCAGTCTGAGTTGAACCCGACATAATTCTAACATCCCGACGATCTAGTCGGACTTTTATCGAGTTTAAGTTCAATTAAACTCTTACTTAAACACTTAACAATTATCACAGATAATTTCTTATCAATCAAAAATAATTTTTAAAAGACTTATAATAATTTTCAAGTAATTATTATCATTTATCAACATTTTTCAATCATTAAAACCGTATTTAAATGAATTAAATACCACTTAATACCTTAATCATTAATATTCATTTAATATAAAATATTAATAAAAATCATTACATAATATTATAATATAATTATAATATCACAAAGTATTTTTAATACTTTAAAAATCATTTTTATATTATTTTTCAACATTTTAATCCATTATCCGATAATTGCTATTAATATTAAAATATTAATATTTTCATGCCAAAATATCAAAAGTTACTTTTTATAACTTAAAATATTTTTATAACACTTAAATCATTTTTCTATGATTTTTAAATCATTAATACTATTTTTCCATAATTTATTTAATATATTTATTAAATAAACTAATTATCATTAATATTGATTAATTAATGAATTTCATCATAAAATATCAAAAGTCATCAAAAATAACTAAAGATATTTTCTTATACCATAATATTATTTTTCATGAATTAAAACTATTTTTAAATCATTTATTTAATATTATAATTAAATAAATAAATACCATTTATATTCCAAAAATATTAAATATTTTCGAAATATACTTAAAATAGTTAAAAACTAATTTTCAAACTTTAAAATAATTTTTCAGAATTTATTTTATATTTTTAATAATTAAAAACTATTTTTTTCTAATTTTTAATTAATTTTCTGTAATTTCCGAAATTAAGCGTCGCTAAAGGATCCTATAGCGACAGAACCGTCGCTATAGGTGTTCTTGGTGTTCTTGAGACCTTCATGTCAGTTTACCGGTTGGGTGGTTTGACCAGGTTTAATTCAGTGTTCTTAAGATTTTCTAGGCTAGTTTGAAGTGTGATCGTGTAGTATGTATGTAACACTACAACACACAACTAATATCTCGATCATAACACAACATCACAGAAAAATCTAAGCTAGCCAAATATCTGACAACGCTGTTCTTCATTTCTGGGTTTTCAAGAAAATGAAGAACAATCAAGGGTACTAGTTTTCGATCCTTATAACTGGTATTCTGTAATTTGTTTGGGTGAAAAATTGGTTCCTTTGTGTAGATCACATGACAGAGTACAACTTGAGTACTGTACATCAACATAACAACATCTGATCTGAGAGATCTAGTCCTGTCAAAGTACGGGTCAAGCACTGTTCTTCACGATTTCTGGGTTTTCCAGATTTCGTCAAGAACAGTCGGTCAAAGCTACTTTGACCAAGTGTATCTTAGATTATATGAACGATCTAGTGGTTCTAATGGCTTAGATGTGTAATATAAATGTCAGGCTACAATACCAAAACCACAACATGACCAAAACAATAAAACAACTGCAAGATCAGAGGTTTGCAAAATCTTGTCAGGGGTTACTAAAATTTCTGGGCTGCCCAGAATGCAGTTTCTGTGAACGGTCAACAGTCTTTGACCGGTCATATCTCTTAGTCCATTCATGATCGGGTCGTGTTTCTTGTTTCAGAGCACAGTCGACATTACATAGAACACATATATAACTTAAAACTTAACAAATCAAAAAACATACAACGATCTATGGGCCCTGACATATGGCTGTCAGGCCATATTTTTCAACTTTTCCAGATTTTCTAAAACTTCATTTTCGTGTACTTTGATGTTATGGATCTGGGATTTTACAACCTAGATCACTAAATGACACCCTATTACACATATTTAACCAACAACTAACATTAAACAACATAAGATCAAGGATTTTGAAATTTTAGGGTTCTTATACCTTTGATTTTTGATCTCTTGATTCTGACTTTTTGATTCTGTTCTAAGCTTGCTATGAACTGATTCTAGCTTTGCATAACACTCCTTCTCACTCTTAAACCCGAAAATATAGAGAGAGAGAGAGGATTGGTAAAAATGAGAGAAATAAAGTTAGAATGTCTATTATTTTAATCTATAAAATGATACAATACTCTTGGTTGAGTGTAATGGCTGAGCCAACTGCTGGATTATAGGCACATGCTAAGCTAGGTTTAGACTAGGTTTGGTCACCAAACCAATATCTTGCCAAGATTTCCAAGTAACCTAAAATAATACACAAAAGGGGCATTTTTGTCATTTCCTTAAATTTCTAGAATTTATATTTAATGAAACCCTTAGGGTTTAGGTTTTGGATATTTTAGGGTTTAGGGTTTAACCCTTTAGGGTTTAGATTTTAACCCTTAAATATTTAGCAACTTGGATTTTAAAAATTTTCTAATTAGAATTTAAAATAGAAAATTTTTTGATTTCTAAATTATAATTAGGACTTCCTAATTATATCATAATTTCCTAATTATAAATCAATCTTGCTAATTAGGAATAATTTATTCTAATTAAAATCGCTAATTTATCACTTAGGGCCACAATTATACATTAGGTTTCAAAACCACATTTTAGGGTTTTAAATAAAAAAATAATTTTCTAAAATAGAAATTAAATATTCGTAATTAGATTAGGATTTTCTAATTACTAAATCTTGAAAATTAGAATTAATATATCCTAATTAACATTAAAAGTATTAAATTAACACTTTCGTTTTCCCTAATTATAAAATTAGGGTTTCAAATCTCGAAATTACGGTTTTCTAATTTTGAAATTAGGGTTTGCTAATTAATTAAACTTTGCCCTAATTAGTAGTATAATTAATACCACATAAGCATTATAATTATCCTTTCTATTCCCAGATTAGGGCTTCATTTTATCAGAATCTGAAATTAGGGTTTTCTAATAATCAAATCGGGTTTCAAATTCAGAATTAGGGTTTTGTAATCAATTTGTTAAGATTAACCCTAATTAATCCTATAATTATTTACACTTATGCAATTAAGTTCCCGATTTAGGGTTTCATCACCGAATTAGGGTTTTGGATTCCCGGAACTGACATTAGGGTTTCCAAAACCAGTTTTCTAGGATTTCTTGTTAAACGCTAGGATTTTCTAACCGAACGTTAAAGTTCTTAATATATTCATAGGGTTTGTTACAGATATCGTTTATCTGGACAACCCTTCACCCTTAACCACATTCTGAACACAAACATAACCATAAACACAAAACGAATTCACATAAATCCTTAATCCTGAATAATTCACCTAAATCCTTCACCAAATTTTGAAATCCTCAAAATTCAATCCCAATAACATCAAACGCATACACTTATTTTCTGTCTATGTCTATTATTTGACCTTAAATCAATCATTTAAGATTTTAATAAATTGTCCAAATTCTCGGGTTGTCATAATTCTTATGTTTGTCATTTGATAAATCATTAGCAATACAAATTAAAGAAGAAAAGTATTTACAATTAAAAGGATCTATTCAACCCCCACTTCTAGATCTATATTGTGCCTATTGGGAACTAATAATTGGTATCAAAGTAGGTTCTCATGTTATTCAAAAGCTAATCACTTTGAGTCTGATCCTAGGAACATACATTGTTCTAAACTTAGTTTAGTAGTAAGTCACTTGTTATATGCAGATGAACTCACACGTTAGAAATATTGTGTACAGATAAATGTGTATATACACCTGAAGCTGCTCAGATTGGTCCATGTCCTTGATTGCCATAACAACAAGACCAATCCTTGCTTGCGGTCAATTTTGTAGTCTGAAGATCAGGCTAGAAAGCTCAAGAGACATCCACAATAAAGAGTCAAACATCCACCAGCCTGAAAAGATGAAAAGGCCATACATGCTAAGAAATGCTTATCGAGAGAAGAAAGAAGAACTTCTCAAACCTATTTCTGGCCAACCAGCAGCTGAATGTAAACCTTGTGAACTCAAGGATGTCTAAGAACTAAAGATGCTGAGACTCTCTTAGCTTGCATCTTCAAGACCACAACTGATTGATTGAAGGTCAACTGGAGCAACAAGCTGTCAGGAGGTAATGAGAAACAATGCAAGTCAATGCCAAACCTCAGTATATCTAAGATAAATGACTGTCAAGAAACTGACAGCAGAAAGGTACGGTTCCTCACTAATATAATTGTGTACATCATGTTGCACCTCCTTATGAACTATAACAATATTCTTTTAAGGAATCATAATCTACCTAAAACGGTGAAGAGAGAAAGTATACTGAGGATGGAAACTAAAATGCTTATAAACTTTCTCTCCATCCAAGTTTTAGGTTGAAGATATCATCTTGAAGGAAATCTGAAATGGGTCATAAGAGCATCACATGTTAAATTAATTTAGTGAGAAGTAATCTTTGTTGATGGGTTAGTATGTATGTACAAACCTATGTTCTAAGTGTTTGATAACTCATAGAGTATGATCAGTTCTACAAGAATATCTTGATGATTTGTAGAAACTGATCACCTCCATGAATCAACCAGATACAAATAAATCGTAGAGTTGATTTTGACTCTATGAACATTTAAACCATGTGAACAAAACTAAGCAAATGATGAAACTATCAAAGAAAAAGAGTGTTTTATTAAAATGGCAAATCTTACACACATTCACCATCATGCATCTCAAAATGTATTATCTAAATTAGTTACATGCATGAATATGACTGTTGGTGATCAATATGATGATTATCGAAATATATGAGGAACAGGGGTTTAGAAAACTAACCTAGCAGGACCCATTTAACCATGGGTACCAAAAATAGAAACTTATAATCTGTAGGTACTTGGTTTATCTGGCCACACAAAGGAATGTTGAAGCAAAAAACTTCAGTCAAGAAGATTCAACCAGCAGAAGGCTTAAGACTGTTCAAAAATGATTCTGATAAAACTCCTATATGTCGACGCCTGTCCTTGAAGGCCTGCTGAGCTGGTCTGAATAAAGCTCACATGGCTAATGATCTTTATATGGAAGTAGGTTATTCAACCAAAGATGAAAAAAGGTCTTAGATGCTCAATCACACAAAGCATGTCATAATAGAAGAATCCTCAAGGAAACTCACCACAGAGGATCATCGAGCATCAAACATGAGGAACTCATTACGGGAGCAAAACTCCATAAGTAAAAACTATAAAAGAAGACTACACTCGTAGTGTTGTCAAATGATCGTAGAATGATCAGTCCTGGAGATATCTATATCTATAATGTAAACATATTTAATTGTCAGTGGTGATTCCAGTCAGAAAGAGACATAAAAGAATGCCTCATATTGTACACGAAGAAAAAGAAATCACATCTCATTGAGACACAGTATAAACATGGGAAAGTAGTGATCTGTTAATAAACAACACCACTAAGATATAATATGAAGTAGTGTACCAGCTACAAAGTCCCAAAACTTTGTGGCTGATGAACCAAATAAAGTTCCATAGTCAGTAGGAACGTCTCAAAATGTACAACTCATAACCTTTCAGCCACCCAACTCAAAATCGTGGAGTGCCTACGATCAAACATTCGATCGTAGTTTAAGAGTAGGAGGACACCATGATTATAGCAAATGCAATTGTCTAAAGATGGTAGAGGACCTCCCCATCAGAAAAGGTCAAATGAGATATCAGTGCAAATCACCTCTAAAGTATCTCATCTGGAAAGTGCCTCAAGGGCAAACCTAACCCTTAGCTCACTCTAAGAGGTTGGACCTTCCCGAGCTACCTTAACTCAGAAGGATTGCTTAATCAAGTTCATCTCAAGGACCAAGACAGTCAACGATCGCAGAGTAGAGTTTAAAGAGAACTCAACAATCGTGATGAAACCTCAACGATCGTAGTGTAGAGTTTAAAGAGAACTCAACGATCATGATGCAACCTCGACGATCGTAGTGCAAACTCAGCGATCGTAGAAGCAGACTCGATGATCGCAGTCTTATAAGAGATTACTCTAACTCATGCGGAGCTCGAAAGAACGAGACAATTGCTCAACCATTCAAATTATGAGGAGATAAGTTCGAATACAGTTTGGAAAGATATCATTCAAACGCATCTCAGAACTTAAGTGCCCAAACTGACTCAGGGTACATCAGTGATCAAGTTATGCGGTGACGCCCCCAAAATAGGTATACATCACCCATCTTGGGTCATCAGATATCACACCACAAAAATCAAATACAAACTTCATTTGTACAACTGTTAAACTATTGTGCAGAGCACGACAACGCATAAGCTGTGAGTTTTAATATAATATTATCTCGTAGACAGTAACCAAACTCAAATTATTACAATGCCATATAAAATACAGCAGGAAATATTTCAAGACCCCAAAGAAGAACGAGAAGATTTATATCATGTTCATTCTAATGAAGTGCACTTTTGACGCTTTCAAAGTCGGGTTCTCATCACCCTATTGTTGATCAATAAAATCAATTATTAAGTGGCGTATAAAATACGACACACATGTTAGGTCCTCAATACAATTATATATTGCATGTCATGCCATTTTATAATGTATTGGGAAACTTCGACAGTCTTGGACCATCACACTATTGCCCTGTTATCCCCGCTCGATCCAGCTACGTTCTTATTACCTGAAAGGAATTGTGAAGCAAAAGGGTGAGCCCAAAAAGCCCAGTAAAGAATATTATGGCTAAGATAATTAATTCATCGATAGCCTTCATTAGTAATAAATCAGAGATTTAGAACATATGATAGATGATAACAACTTTCAACCATAATTGCAGCGGAATCAACAATCCATTAAAAGAGTCAAGTAGAACATAATGTCTATTATCTCCTCCAAATAAAAAGTCCATCGTTAATATTTCATTCTTGTAATACTCATCAACATTTCTTTGTTGTACCCAAGATAAAGAGAACTTTCATCACATGTCTTCACCTGAACCACCAAAGATTATAATTAAATTCACAATTCATATTTATAATCATATAAATCAACAGTTTTTCCTTGTCACATAGGCTTAATAGAATGTTTCCTCAATATCCTTACCCCAAGGGCTAAATATATTCAAATGTAATAACAATGATCATACCAATCAATTGTTTATCTTTGCACTACGGGCCAAAGATATTCAAATATAAAACCAATGGTCATGATCATACCAATCATATCATCGAATTATCCATGTACTACGGGCCAAGGATATTTGTTAGTATCACCAATGGTCATGATGATCTCATACATCTGTCCATCTTTGCTCTACGGGCCAAAGCTATCAATCAACAGTTCGTCTTTGCACGTAAGCCAAAGATATACAAATGTAAAACCAATAATCAACAGTCCATCTTTGCACGAAAACCAAAGATATACAACTGTAACACCAATAATCAACAGTCCATCTTTGCACCCTTGGCCAAAGATGACTTTCAACACAATATAAGTATGAGGATGATGACAATGATATAAGAATTAATCAAACGAAATCAAGGATAAATATTAACGATTTTAAATTTATCCAGAGTTTAAAAATATCCAAATTGTCAACATGATACTGCTTTGTGGAGTAAAATTAAAGAATAATATCCATTTATCAAAAATAATTTAGACAGAAAAGAAATAAAATTTTCGGTTAATAGTACCCCGTGAATAGTACCCCATAAATAGTACATGTGAATAGTACTTCAAGAATAGTACCCCATGAATAGTACCCAGGCATGAAAAGTGCCCCGAATACCTGAGTGAATAATACTAGAGTGAATAGAAATCGAGTGAATAGTAACTCGTGAATAGTATTCTGGAACAAAAAGTGTCCCGAATACCTGAGTGAATAATACTAGAGTGAATAGTAATTGGGTGAATAGTAACCCGTGAATGGTAACTCGTGAATAGTATCCCGGCATGAAAAGTACCCCAAATACCCGAGTGAATAATATTATAGTGAATAATAATTGGGTGAATAGTAACCCGTGAATACTAACTCGTGAATAGTATCCCGACATGAAAAGTACCCCAAATACCCGAGTGAATAATATTATAATGAATAATAACTGAGTGAATAGTACCCCGGGTGAAAATATTGATATTTAATAAGAAAGTTCAAATCAATATTTCAATAAAACGATACTGGATGAAGCACAAAACTCAAGGATATTCCACTAATTTCAAGGATTATCGAAGCAATACTTACCATAGTAAGTTTAGATTTAAGAATATGAAAAGAAATAACATACGAAACTGCAAATGGATTTTCACCTGTCATACGGTACGTAATCCGCGTAGACATGTTATTCCGATATATTAAAGGATAAATACGAAAAATAGTATTCCTTATGAATACAAAAGAAATAATACCCCTTACCAAACAAAAATAACATCCCTTATGAATACAATAAATAATATCCATTACGAATAAGAAATAAAGTCCCTTACTTTAGTAGAAGACTGGATACTGCAATAGTGAAATAGCAGAATACTCTTCTTCTTTCTCTCTATAGTTTCTCTCTCTATAACTTCTCTTATGAATCTTAATGAATCGGTGAGAATGGAAGAAGAATTAAGTTCTTTTTATAGGAGAATGGACTAAATAGTAAGTAATTAATGAATGGTCTAAATTGATTTACTATTAGAAAGGACGATCCAGATTGATTACTATTAAAACCACAACCAACGGTCTAGATTGATAACTTTTAAAACTACCACCGACGGTCCAGATTGATTAACTTTTAAAACCAACACCGACGGTCCAGATTAATTTACTATTAAAACCACCACCGACGGTCCATATTGATTTACTATTAAAACCACCATCAATGGTCTAGATTGGTTTACTATTAAAACCACCATCAATGGTCCAGATTGATTAACTATTAAAACCTCCATCAATGGTCCAGATTGGTTTACTATTAAAACCACCACCAATGGTCTAGATTGATTTAACTTATTGCACTTTAGTACCCCTAAAGTTTTTCAAGTTTGCATTATTCCCCTCTAACTTTTGTAATTCACTTATCTTCAATAAACACATTTTTAATACTTCAACAATTACTCATCAATAATATTATAACTCACAATATTTAACAACTAGATCATTCCCAGGAAAGAGGGGGTTTTTCGATAAGGATTTCTCCTTATTGGCGCGCAATTAGGTGACTAAACCTCTTCTCGACAGAACTTCTAGACATTGTCAATATTGTAAATAATAATATGAATAACTTTGTCGTCCCAATTATTGATTTAATAATATAAAATATTATTCAGATGATACTGTGATAATAACTGAATCAAATAACGTGAGATACTATGGAACAATTACTATAGCAATGATTGAGTAAACTGAGTGGATGCTTACGCAAGCATCAATAATCAATACCATGTGCTATGATAAGTGGATTTTATATACACGAATCAATATTCATTTCAAGTTTAAATTCGTAGTTATTTTCATGTTTTGTGTTCGTTTTTACTCGTTTTGTGATATTTTATGTGTAGGGTGGTCATGGATGCAATTGGTGAGGAAAGGCGGATTTTTTGGAGCAAAAGTGGAAAAAAGTCAGAGCTTGAAAAATTTGAAGACAGTAGTTATGCCCGCCGAGGCGGGCTTGTTTGTGCCTGTACCCCCCGCCGGGGCGGGGGTCCCGTTTTTTGCAGCTGTCCTGTTTGGTTTCGACTTCTGTTGGGGCACAGTTTGTTGGGCTTGGCTGGTGCGTTTGGACTCTAATAAAAAGAAGGACTCGGCCAGAAGAGAGGGGAGCTTACTTTTACGTAGAAAAACAACGATCATACAACACAAAGGAAGAATTCAAGAGCGATTTCAAGGATTGAAGAGCGAACATTGGAGGAGTAATTTTCAGAGATTATCACGACGATTGCAATTTGAGGCTACGTGAAGGGGTTTTCCATAATTCTTCTTTTCTTTCATCTATTTGTAATTGGGATGATGTTTTCAATAAATTATTCAAATTTTAATTCATTCGTTATGAACTAATATATTTATTAGACTTGTGATGGATCTTTGGGCGTAACAATGATTCTATAACTTTGATTTTCAATTCAATAAGATATTTTTAGTTTATCTATGTTAATTTGTGCCTGAATTTATGAATTTCCTGATCAACAGTTCTTTGTGGATTTGAAAGGAATCGAGAGGGGAGATTCGAATCTAGACCTAGTTAATATAGCATGTGTTATGAATTTTGTCTATAGCAGATTTGTGATTATTGTTAAGGTAGAGATACGCTTGACATCACATGTAATAGTATAGAGAGCTTAAACTTCAACCTTTTTGATTGCAGTTCATATAGAGATATAGTGAGTTGGTTAATTTAGGTGTTTAACAGATTTCTATCTTAATTGTGGATTGATGTTAATATGGTATTAGTGCTTCGAGAGGTGGCTCTTACTACGTTCATGTTCTTGATTAATAAACTGGAATATTGAATTGAGTTGGAATAAAGGTTTGAAAATCAGAGTGAAGCTCAGGGTGAAATCATAAGTCTAATTCTCCAATTATTTTTTGACATTCCCGATTTCGTTATTGGGGTCTATTTTGTGATAGTTAATTTCTTTATTAATTTAGTTTTTTATATAATTTAAAACTATTGAATTGATTAGTTTAATAAAATTAGGGTTAATACAAAATTGATACTTGTGAAGTTAAGATTCTTGATATTTTATCCTCGTGGGAACGATACTTTATTCACTACTATATTACTTGTTGACTACGTGCACTTGCGTGTTTTTAAGCGTATTGATTTTCACCAATAAGTTTTTGGCGCCGTTTCCGGGGACAATTTAGCCGAGATTTTAATATTTGTTTTTACAATATCAGTTTAATTAGTCCAGTTTTACTTAAACATTTTTATTTTTGTTTTCTCTATTTCATGTTTTCGATATTAGTTTATGCAAACACACTCTAAACATCTAGACTTTCTTCCTTTTGAGGACGACATTAACAGACGATTTCAAAAGTTGAGTAAGTGGATTGAGGAAATGAGGAACGAATTCGAAAATTCTGATAAGGAAGAAACGATGGCTGCCGAAGACCAGAAAGCGTTGAGGGTTTTTGCCACACCTAGGGTGACTGATCTACAGTCGAGCATTACTAGGCCTTCAATAATCAATACCGTGTGCTACTATTCAACCACACGTATTACTATACTTTTACTACCGAGTAGTTCAACAGTATTAACGGTAAAACTTCCGCCGTTATTTTCATAAAGTATTTTTGTCATTTTCTCAATCCGACAATAATTCCTTTGTGGGGGTCCACCAATGATTGTGCCGTTGTACGAATATTCCATGTTAAAATGAATATTCCCCGATCAATCGAATATTATATAACAACTTATGTACTTTGCAAATTTTGTAAATATTACCCACAACTATAACATTATATCAAATCCACACCATAATATTTAAAAATTATTTTGAGAAAATTAAATATTTATTCTTAAAATTTGGGGTCTTACAATCTCCTCTCCTTATGGAATTTCACCCTCAAAATTTTCGTACGTACTTGGTATGCTGGACATG
Source organism: Panax japonicus (assembly GCA_020205505.1). Classification (NCBI taxonomy): domain Eukaryota; kingdom Viridiplantae; phylum Streptophyta; class Magnoliopsida; order Apiales; family Araliaceae; genus Panax; species Panax japonicus. The sequence goes on along the minus strand of CM035113.1, from coordinate 71,598,537 downwards.
TGAGGATACCTCGACTTTATTTCAAATTCTAACTCTTGAGGTATAACCTTTGAGTGTTGAATACGATTCTTTTTATCTAAGATTTTAACACGTATCTCCTCAAACGTTAAATTCGCCGTTATCTCGTCCGGTTCTAAATTAATAATGTGGTTCGGGTCGTCCACATATTTACGTAATGTCGATACGTAAAAAAAAATGTTATGAACACGCGACATATACTTGGCGGTAAAACGAGTCTATAAGCCACAGTTCCTACTCGATCGAGGATTTCAAATGGGTCAATTAAATCGAGGGTTGAGATTTCCTCTCTTCATCAATTTTTGCTTCTAGAAGAACGACCTCTTGAACCTTCTTCATTCATCAGCTCTGAGTATGTAGCTTGAGCGGCTTTAACTTTATCGATTAAAGTCAATTCTAATCGTATATTCGTTATCTTCACGTGGGTTCCTAGATTCTTTAAATCTATCTTCATCATTTGTAAGTCGTACGAAATGGGTCTTTGTGTTAACAACATCGTACTCGTAAACGCATACGATCTTCTACTCAACGCATCAGCTACCACGTTCGCTTTCCCACGATGGTATTGAATGGTACGATCGTAATATTTAACAGCTCAAGCCAACGTCTTTGGCGCATGTTACGTTCATTTGAAGTAAAGAAATATTTGAGGGTTTAAGAAATGGATTTTTATACTGGGGTCAATACAAAATTTGATTTCACGCTTTAGGGTAGGCAAAGAAGTCTTCAGGAATACGTCAAGAAATCTATTAACAATAGAAATGTCATTCAAAACTATGACTCTCATCCAAGGCTTGGATAGTACGTTAAATTGATACTTATCAACTTGCCATCGTCATTCACGACATCACCTACAGAAAGTCTGGCTTCGGTGCATTCCACACAAGGAAGTAACCAAACGAAAGGCTCGGGGCTCTTTACTTATGGCTTAATATGACAGTGATTGACTTTAGTTGTTTGGTTGCTTGAATTCGCATAACAGGTTGGTTAGGAATATGAAAGCTAACAACCTTACAAAAAGCATGATGAGTAGTTAACCAATCAATTCCTAAAATCACATCAAAGGAAAGTATTTTCAAAGAGATAAGATCGACAGGTAACGTGAAAGTGTCGATTTGAATCAACAAGATTTATAAACAGTGGAGTTAACGAAGATTTCTACTATCGAAATTTCAACCAATAAGTCAAAGTCTAATTTCTCCGAAGTCAAATTTAAACGTTGAGCACAAGCAAGAGAGATAAAAGAATGGGTAGAACCGGTATCTAATAAGGTATAGACTTCGCAAGAATTTATAATTAACTAACCCGTGCTAACTTCATTCGGGTCACTCGCTTTTTGAGAAGTCATAAAAAACGCTCTTCCTGAAACCACCGACTTTGTTTTGTCCGTATCCGCCTTTAGTGCCACCGTTCCAGCTGGACTTGACTTCACTATACGATAAAATTGGGCTAAATGACCTTCTCTTCTTGAAATTTCCACTTCTATTATATATCTTGGCCATGATTACCACCAAAGTGGTTACCATTCTTGGCATAATAATTTCCCCCCACGATGGTTATCATTGTTCCGATGGCCGTTGCCACTGGTATGATTATTATCGTGTTGTTGGTTGTTACCTTTTGGTTGAGCTGACTCAACGGTCTCATGTGCTTCATTGCTACTCTCAACATTCTCGGATGTTATTTTCAAATACTGCCACAAAACAAGTGTTAATTAACATGTAACATATTATCCCTATACTCTGACCGACCAATTAAATATCAAATAAACTTAGATAGGTCATACTAGCGAAGGAATTCCCCGTCTCTCCCCTCCTAGTTCTTGTCTCACATCTCAGCCAGGGATCATATCCCTAAGCTTTGATACCAACTGTGACGCCCCCAAAATTAGGTATACGTCACCCATCTTGGATCGCCACTTACATGGTACAGAATTCAAATACAACTTAATAATACAACTGTCGTGACAAAACATAAACTGTGAGTTTTAATACAAATATTGTCACCTAGACAATATCCACACTCAATGGAGTCCTCATTACACTTATTAACACACTATTTCACAGAATAGTGAGGACTACTAATTCTATCCTCTAGACCGTCACTCCATTCCCCGACTAGTCCCTGCTACGTTCTCATTTCCTGAAGAGAACAGTGAAAGAAAGGGTTAGCTCAACTAGCACAGTAAGAAATATTATGACTAAGATAATGCAGAATAATTTATGGTTAGCCTTCAATAGTGTTAAATTGATAAAATATAATAACTATCAAGTTTAACTGCAGCGGAACAAGCAATCCATTAGAAGAGTCAAGTAGAGAATAAAATCTACTATCTTCTATGATTTAAAAGATTTTTCATGACTTTTATCGCTGGGACTCTGCTTACTAAATAATCCACATCATCGAATCACCCCTGCACTACGACCAATGATATTCTTTAGTATCACGACCACGAATTATCCATGCACTACGGCTAAAGATAATCATGTTTTAATCAATGGTCCTGAACATGCCATAAAATAATTCATCTTTGCACTACGGCCAAAGAGAATCCATAGCCATAATCATACCAAAAACAGTCTATCAATGTACTACGGGCCAATGAGGACTTTTTTAACATCATTTGTAATATTACAGTAATGATTACACCGAATAATCCCTGGGCATAATCATACCAAGTCCATCTATGCACTACAGGCCACAAATGACTTTCAACAAAATATAAACATGAGGATGATGATAATGATATAAGAATTCAATAAAACAAGTTCAAGAATTAATTTGTCCAAGAACCAATAACGTCCAAATTGTCAACATGATACTACTTTGTTGAGTAAAATTCAAGAATGCTCAGAAGAATATTTCCATGAAAAGATACTGGATGAAGCGCAAATATCAAGGATATTCCACTAATTTCATGGAGTATAGAAGTCAAAACTTTAACCAACTGAGTATAATAAAGAATGGAATAACAAAAGAAATCACCATGCATGCGGTACTTTGCATAGACAAGTTATTCCAACAGAATAATAATAACGGAACCAGGTCAGGCAAAATTTGCACCGACAGGATGTTCCAGCAGAATAATAAAAAATAGAATAACAACAGAAATTACAATGCATGCGGTACTTCGCATAGACAGGTTATTCCAACAGAATAATAAAGAATGGAATAACAACAAAAATCACCATGCATGCGATACTTTGCATAGACAGGTTATTTCAATAAAATAATAAAGACAGAACCAGGCCCGACGTAAAATGCACAGACAGGATATTCCAACAAAATAATAAAGACGGAACCAGGTCCGGTGTAAAACTCACAGACAGGATATTCCAACAGAATAATAAAGAATGGAATAACAATAGAATTTCACCATGTATGCGGTACTTCACATAGACAGGTTATTCCAGCAGAATAATAAATAATGGAATAACAGAAGAATTTCACCAAGTATTGGGTAGACCGCGTATACAGGTTATTCCAACAGAATAATAAAGAATGGAATAACATAAGTTCTCTTCATGAATACAAAATAATAACATCCCTTACGAATACAACAAATAATATTCCCTACCTTTGAAAGAAACTGGATATATGAGTAGTGAAGTAGTAGACTTCTCTTCTTCTTTTTCTCTATAGATTTTCTCTCTACAGCTTTTCTCTATAATTTCTTTCTATAATAATTGCTCTATAACTTTAGTGAATTGGTGAGAAATGAAGAAGAATGAGCTTCTATTTATAGGAAAACATAGTTTCGATAATTGCACGTTTTGGGGCTCAATAAATTACAGTACAATACCTTCCTCTTTTTCTTCATTTTTAATTTAGTCCTGCAAGTATTATCAAACTTGCACCACCTCCCCTAATAGTAAATAATGTGAATCAATAGTAAATCATGTGACTCAATAGTTCTAATCATGTGATAAAAATAATTACAGTATAATACCTCCATCTATACCTCCATTTTTAACTTAGTTATGCAAGTATTATCAATCTTACACCAACACCCCTAATAGTAACAAGAATGTGAAATAATAGTATACGCATGTGAATAAATAGTTATAATCATGTGAATTAATAGCAATCAATTGCTCATTTATCCGGTTAAATACCCGATTGGTCAATATAACCTCCAGACATCAATTATTATCGAAATAAATGTCGATTTTCACTAACACAAATAATTCCAACATAATGAAATTATTTTTATCAACAATATAATTTTGAAATTTCGAAGTTTGACTTTTCTCGAAAAAGTTAATTGTTAACTTTTTGACAAAATAGTGAATCTCGAAAAATTTTGTGTTTATATATAATTTTTACTAATTTCATCGTTCCGGACTCAAATATCACGTTCGCGTCTCCAAATTCAACTCCGAACACAACTTCAATTTTAATAACATTCATCATTAATATTATAACTCACAATATTTATCAACCAGACCGTTCCCAAGAAAGAGGGGGCTTTCCAATAAGGATTTCTCCCTATTGGCGCGCATTTAGGTGACCAAACCTCTCCTTGACAGAACTTCTAGACATCGTAAATATTCCAATTTATAATATGAATAACTGTGTCATCTCAATTATTAATTTAATAAAATAACATTTTATGCAGATGATATTGTGACAATATTTGAATCAATAATATGAGAGATATGATGCAGCAATTACTGTAGCAATAATTGAGTATAACTGAGTGACTTCTCACGTAAGCGTCAATAATCAATACCGTGTGCTACTATGCAACCACACGTATTACTGTACTTTTACTACCGAGTAGTTCAACTGTATTAACGGTAAAACTTCCACCGTTATTTTCATAAAGTATTTTTGTCATTTTCTCAATCCGACAATAATTTCGTTGTGGGGGTCCACCAATGATTGTTCCGTTGTATGAATATTCTCTGTAAAAACGAATATTCCCCGACCAATTGAATATTATATAACAACTTGCGTACTTTGTAAAATTTGTAAATATTACCCACAACTATAACATTATATCAAATCCACACCATAATATTTTAAAAAATATTTTGAGAAAATTAAATATTTATTCATAAAATCCGGGGTCTCACAACAACCATATCTTAACTTTCGAGCACAAACTATGCAAAACGGCTCAACGGACTACTTGACGGAAATTTGATAATGCCATTTCGGTCATGGAACCATCTTCCTGGAATCAAAAAAGGGCAAATCCTATGTCATTGTGTAGCTCTCAAAAAGAGCTTTCTAGAATGGTATGACACGCTTCCATCGGACTCCCAGATTGAAAGTTATGAATGACAGAGCGAATAACGCGTTGTCCGAGTGTACGTACTTTGACATGGCGGTACCCACACTTCCCGGGGCACTTCGGGCATCCGCAGGTACACCTGTTGCTAGTAGCAGGTACACCTGCTACTATCCGCAAGTACACCTCCTGCTAGCCGCAGGTGCGGCTCCCCCCTCTATAAATAGAGGGCTTGGGGTGGCCATATTTGGAAGTGAAACAGCGATGAAGCCCTGTCCAATGTGCTCTGTACACACCATAAATTGAGTGCTTTCTCATTTTAAACACTTGTGAGCTCATATATAGATACTCTTGTACCAACGGGAGCAGAGTTTCATCCACTTTAAAGATATAGAAGTCTTCTTTGACAGTCCACTGTAAGCCTTCTCACACACTTTAAAGCCTTTCTCTTCATCTTTGCACACACCCTTCTTCACGTTGAGAGTCGTGTTGCGTGTGTTTTCCCGGACTTCGGTCAGTGGTTTTATTTTAGTTTATATATATATATATATATATATATATATATATATATATATATATATATATATATATATTTATATATATAGACTAACATTATCGAGTTATGCCTCGATTAAGCCTAGACTTCGGTCTGAAGCGTTTATTTTCTTTTGTATATATATATACTTATATATATATGAACTGTGTGTCGGACTTTGTTCGATGAGCTTGAACTTCGATCTGGAGCGTTTACTGCTTTAATATATATATATATATATATATATATATATATATATATATATATATATATATATATAAATTTATATATATTAACTGTGTTGTCGAACTCTGTTCGATGAGCCTGGATTTTACATTCGGAGCATTTATTCGCTTATATATATATATATATATATGAACTTTTGTCGAACTCTATTCGATGAGCCTAGATTTTACATCCGGAGCATTTACTCGCTTATATCATCGAACAGAGTTCGAAAAAAGTTCATATATATATATATAAAATCCAGGCACATCGAAAAGAGTTCGACAACAGTTCATATATATATATATATATATACATTTTCGTCCTGCCTGGAGTTTACTTCGTGGCAGTTGATCGCTTTTACAGCTTTCTTTATGTTTCGTCCTGCCTAGAGTTCACTTCGTGGCAGTTGATCGCATTGTACAGCTTTATTTACGCTTCGTCTCGCATGAAGTTTCCTCCGTGGCGGTTGATAGCTTTTACAGCTTTATTTACATTTTCTGATCCCCCATGGAGGTGCTTCGTGGTGGCTGATCATGTCTGTATATATATATTTACAGCTTTTATATATATACCTCCTTACTGTTTCATACAAATTGCGGTATCATGTGTGCCTAGGAATCATGTGATCACAAATTCAGTCTACTAGATCTAGATTCGGTTCCCGTGATGGACCTTTTTCAGCTGTAAGCAGCTTGTAAATTTATTTGCGATGTCTAAATTTCCTCAGATGGTTCTCATACCCACGAGGAAGTCAGCATTATTTTGTACATTATTTTCTTATAGATGCCTCGCATCTCGGAAATAAATCAATCAAGCCGAACACTTAATAAAATGAAAGTGTAAAAGGTCTCAATTACTATTGAGTATCAGGGTTTGAAAAACCTTTTTTACAAAACATCACTGCCATATCTTGCTAAAAACTGAATTTTTACATAAATTCAAACCCTGTGTATATAGGTGCGAACGAGGCCTCGCACTACTTCTAAATAACAGCACATTGACCCCCCCCCCCACACATTTAGATAACAATTTCTTGAAAAGAGGCAGTCACCGTGGTAACACGGATGTCGGGAGGGGGGTGCCTAACACCTTCCCTCCACATAATCAAGTCCCCGGACCCTAAAGAATCTCGGTTTCACCGACCCGTTTTCAACAGTGTCACATCACTGGGGTCAATGTGCAAACCTTTTCTTGGTTGTGTTGGTACAACCATTTAAAAAACCAACTGGCGACTCTTAATAGTCCATCCTCGATATTATACATGTCAGACCTTTTTCACTTGTGTTTTCAAACAAATCTCACCTAAAATGAGAACAACAAAGAACAAGTAACGGAAAGGGACAACTAAAAATCCCAATGTCGACATTCGTAGCGTTTATTTAAAAAAGAGAGATACAATCTCTAATAAAAGTTTTTTTCAAAAAAAAGATGTTAAAACAGTATTCACGCTAAAAAGATCTTTTTCATAGTTTTGACTTTTCGAATTACGCCATAGCGTTTATTTGGGAAAAGGGAGATGAAATCTTTAATGAGATGAATGCATGAAAATTTTTGGGGTTTTGGCTAAGGAATGAATTAGGAAAAATATAATGAAAAGAAAAACGAACGAGTTAGAAACGTAACTAAAAATGTAACGAGAAGTTAATGGGAAGACAAAAGCTAATTGGAAACTTGGGATGGGCGGCGGGGTGGGGGTGGGTAGGGAGGGAAGGTAGGTAAGGGTGGGTGGGGGGTGTACCTGTCCACTTGGCCATGTGGAGGGGCCAAGGGGAAACCTTGTAAGACCTCAAATTTTATAAAATGAAAGTATTAGATTTTCTTATAATTATTATTCTATTTAATAAATGGTTAAATTGATGAATGGTTAAAGTTAAGGGTGATATGTGAAAATTTTTCAAAGTAAGCAAGTTGAAATAAAATATTCGTTATGTCGGGAAATATTCGATTGGTCGGGAAATATTCATTTTAACAGGAAATATTCGTACGACGACACAATCATTGGTGGACCCCACAACGGAGGTACTTTTGTAGTTAGAAAACGACTGAAATATTTTTAAACTGTTGAACTACCCAGTAGTAAAAGAACAATAATACGCGTGGTTACATAGTAACACACGATATTGATTATTGATGTTTATGTGAGAAGTCACTCAGTTATACTCAATTATTGCTACAATAATTGCTACATAGTATCTCACATTATTTGATTCAATTATTATAACAATATCATCTGCATAATATTTTATATTACTAAATTATTAATTTAGACGACAAAGTTATTCATATTATTATTTACAATATTGACGATGTCTAAAAAGTTCTGTCGAGGAACGGTTTGGTCACCTAATTGCGCGTCAATAGGGAGAAATCCTTATCGGAAAGCCCCCTCTTTCCTGTGAATGATCTGGTTGTTAAATATTGTGAGTTATAATATTAATGATGAATAATTGTTAATAGATTACAAAATATGTTGTTTAATGATAAATAATTTGTGGTAAATATTTATTCAATTTTTAATATAAATAAAGGGGTTTGTTATGAGGTATTTGTTATAAGTTTGGCTTATTATTCAATGAAGAGATGTGCTAATTTTTCAGACCGTTGATTGGTTGAAGTTATAATAGTAAATCAATATGGATGGCTGGTTTAAAGTTTTAATAGTAAAACAGTATGGACCGTTGCTTTAAGTTTTAATAGTAAATCAATATGGACCGACCGTTTAAAAGTGAATTAATCTGGGCCGTTCATGAATTAGTTACTATTCAATACTTTTTTCTATAAATAGAAGCTCATTCCTTCATTATTTCTTACGAATTCACTGAAACTCTAGAGAGAGAAAGTATAGAGAGCAACAAAAAGATTATTCCGCTACTACCATTGTGAGACCCCAGATTTTATGAATAAAGATTTAATTTTCTCGAAATAATTTTTTTATATTATGGTGTTGATTTGATGTAATGTTATAGTTGTGGGTAATAGTTACAAATTTTGTAAAGTAAGCAAGTGGTTATATAATATTCGATTAGTCGGGGAATATTCTTTTTGTTAGGGAATATCCGTACGACGGTACAATCATTGGTGGACCCCGCAACGAAATTATTGTCGGATTGAGAAAACTACAAAAATACTTTATGAAAATAACGGTGAAAGTTTTACCGTTAACTGTTGAAACACCTGGTGTTAAAAGTACAGTAATATGCGTAGTTGCACAGTAGCACACGGTATTGATTATTGATGCTTACGTGAGAAGTCATTCAGTTATACTCAATTATTGCTATAATAATTGTTGCATCATATTTCTAATATTATTGATTCAATTATTGTTACAATATCATCTACATAATATGATATATTATTAAATCAATGATTGAGACGACAAAGTTATTCATATTATTATTTACAATATTGACAATGTCTAGAAGTTATGTCAAGGAGAGGTTTGGTCACCTAATTGCACGCCAATAAGGAGAAATCCTTATCGGAAAGCCCTCTCTTTCCTGGGAACGACCTGGTTGTTAAATATTGTGAATTATAATATTAATGATGAATACGTGCGTGTCGATTAAAGATTAATTTTATAGTTCCATTGTGTTGGAATTATTTGTGTTAGTGGAAATCGACATTTGTTTCGATAATAATTGATGTTTGGAGGTTATATTGTTCAATCGGGTATTCGGGGCACTTTTCGTGTTGGAGTACTATTTACGAGTACTATTTATGAGTTACTATTCACGAGTTACTATTCATGAGTTACTATTCATGAGTTACTATTCACGAGTTACTATTCACGAGGTACTATTGATCACCTGTAAAATATATTTCTTTTCGGTCCAAATCATTTTTGGGTATAATATTATTCCATGAGGAGATGTGCTAATTTTTCAGACCGTTAGTTGAAGTTATAATAGTAAATCAATATGGACCGCTGGTGGAAAGTTATAATAGTGAATCAATATGGATCGCTGGTTTAAAATTTTAATAGTAAATCAGTATGGATCGTTGCATTAAGTTTTAATAGTAAACCAATATGGACCGTTCGTTTAAAAGTAAATTAATCTGGACCGTTCATGAATTAGTTACTATTCAGTCCATTTTCCTATAAATATATGCTCATTCCTTCATTATTTCTTACGAATTCACTGAAACTCTAGAGAGAGAAATTATAGAAAAGTATTCTGCTACTTTCCTACTCTTATATTTAGTTTTTTTATAGTAAGGGATATTATTTGTTGTACTCGTAAGGGGTATTATTTTTTTTGTATTCATGAAGAGAACTTCTGTTATTCCATTATTTATTATTTTGTTGGTGAAATTCTTCTGTGATTTCATTATTTATTATTCTGTCGGAATATCCTGTCTGTGCGTTTACGCCGGACCTGGTTCCATTATTTATTATTTTGTCGAAATATCCTTTCTGTGCGTTTACGTAGGACCTGGTTCCATTCTTTATTATTCTGTTGTTATATCCTGTCTGTGCGTTTTACGCCAGACCTGGTTCCGTTATTTATTATTCTGTTGGAATAACCTGCCTCTGTTGTGTATCGCATGCATGGTGATTTCTTTTGTTATTCCATTCTTTATTATACTCAGTTGGTTAAAACTTTGACTTCTATACTCCATGAAATTAGTGGAATATCCTTGATATTTGCGCTTCATCCAGTATCTTTTCATGGAAATATTCTTCTGAGCATTCTTGAATTTTATTCTACAAAGAAGTATCATGTTGATAATGTGGACGTTATTAGTTCCTGGATAAATTAATTCTTAAACTTGTTTTATTAAATTCTTATATCATTATCATCATCCTCATGCTTATATTTTGTTGAAAGTCATCTGTGGCCTGTAGTGCATAGATGGACTTGGTATGATTATGACCAGGGATTATTCGGTGTAATCATGACCGTAATGTTACAAATGATGTGGAAAAAGTTCTCATTGGCTCGTAGTGCATTGATGGACAATTTTTGGTATGATTATGGCTATGGATTCTCTTTGGCCGTAGTGCAAAGAAGAATTTTTTATGGCATGATCATGACCGTTGATGAAAACATGATTATCTTTAGCTGTAGTGCATGGATAATTCGCGGTCGTGATGCTAAAGAATATCCTTGGCCGTAGTGCAGGGGTGATTGGATGATGTGGATTATTTATTAAGTTGAGTCCCAGCGATAAAAGTGATAAAAAACCTTTTAAATCATAGAAGATAGTAGATTTTATTCCTTACTTGACTCTTCTAATTGATTGCTTGTTTCGATGCAGTTAAACTTGATAGTTATTATATTTTATCAGTTTAACACTATTGAAGGCTAACGATAAATTATTCTGCATTATCTTAGTCATAATATTTCTTACTGGGCTAGTTGAGCTCACCCTTTCTTTTACTGTTCTCTTCAGGATATGAGAACGTAGCTGAGACTAGTCAGGGAACAGAGTGATAGTTCTAGATGTTTTCATTAGTAGTCCTCACTATTATGTGAAAAAGTGTGATAATAATTGTAATGAGGACTCCTTTTGAGTTTTTATACTCTCTAGTAGACAATATTTGTATTCAAACTCACAGTTTATGTTTTGTTGTATTGTACACGACAGTTATATTATTAAGTTGTATTTGAATTCTGTACCATGTATCTGGCGACTCAAGATGGGTGATGTATACCTAATTTTGGGGGCATCACAGTTGGTATCAAAGCTTAGGGATATGATCCCTGGCTAAGATGTGAGAATAGAACTAGGAGGGGAGAGACGGGGAATTCCTTTGCTAGTATGACTTACCTAAGTTTATTTGATATTTAATTGGTCGGTCAGAGTATATATGAATAATATGTTACATGTTAATTAACCTTTATTTTGTGGTAGTATTTGAAAATGGCATCCGAAAATATTGAGATACGCAATGAAGCACATGAGATTGTTGAGACACCTTTAATCACTAACCAGGTTAATGTAATCTCAGACGAAGAAGAAATTAGAGATATCTACGTGGTGCGTGAAGAACTAATAGTTGCACCCGAGCTAGTTGCAGAGGTAGCAGCTGAGAGTGAGGAAGAAAATGAAGAAGAGGAACCTGAGGAGAATTTATTAGAAGAATTTTATGATCAAAATTTAGCATTACAAAATCGTATTCATGAGTTAGAAGAGCAGGCTGAAGAACGACAGGCGGTCGTGGAGCAAAGAGATGCAACCATTCAAAATTGTGTTACCCGATGTGCGATTCTTGAACAGAAGCACTCTTTGGCAGAGTATAAGATATTAGAGCTGGAATATGAGAATGCTATGATCAAAGTTCTGATGAAAGAAGAAACAACTGAACGAAGGAGAATAGATGATGCGTGGGTAAAAGCCGCACGACGCGTTTGTATTGTCGAAAAAGACGTCCGATCCAATAAAGTCAAAATAGATGAAATGGAATTTGGTTTTTGGACAACAATCGGGAGAATACAACATCGAATTCGGAATTACCCTTTACAGAGCGGTCAACCCTAATTCAATATGGATCGGGGAGTAATGATTCAAATCATGGATCAGGAATGTGACGAAGCAATTAAGGGTGGAATGTACTCTATAGCAAAGTCAAGTCTAGCTGGGATGGTGACGCCAAAGAATGTCCCAGGCAAGTTAAAATCTATAGTCTAAAAGGGAGCGTTTTTTTTGTGACGTGGAACAAGAATGAAATTATCAAGGGTTAGTTAATTATAAATTCTTACGAAGTCTATGCCTTATTAGATACCGGTTCTACCCATTATTTTATCTCTCTTGCTTGCGCTCAACGTTTAAATTTGACTTCGAAGAAATTAGACTTTAACTTATCGGTTGAAACTCAGTTATGAGAAACTGTCGTTACCTCCACTGTTTATAAATCTTGTTTAATTCAAATTGACACTTTCACGCTACCTGTCGATCTTATCTCTTTGAAAATACTTGCCTTTGATGTGATTTTTGGAAATGATTGGTTAACTACTCATCATGCTTTTCGTAAAGTTGTTAGTTTTCATACTCCTAACCAACCTGTTATGCGAATTCAAAGTAACCAAACCACTAAAGTCAATCATTGTCATATCAAGCCATAAATAAAGAGCCCCGATCCTTTCGTTGTTGACTTTCTTGTGTGGAATGCACCAAAGCTAGACTTTCTGTAGACAACGTCGTGAATGACGATGGCAAGTTGATAGGTATCAATGTGACGTGTTATCCAAGTCTTGGATGAGAGTCACAGATTTGAATGGTATTTCTATTGTTAATAATTTTTTTGACATATTCTTGAAGACTTCTTAGCCTACCCCTAGAACGTGAAATAAAATTTTGTATTGACCCTAGTACAAAACCCATTTCTAAAAACCCTTAAACATTTATTCAACTAAACCGAACGTAACATGCGCCAAAGACTTTGGCTCGAGCTGTTAAAGATTATGATCATACCATACCATCGTGGAAAAGCGAACGTGGTAGCTGACGCGTTGAGTAGAAGATCGTATGCGGTTATAAGTGCGAATATACAAACCCACGTGAAGATAACGAATATATGAATAGAATCGACTTTAATCGATAAAGTTAAAGCCGCTCAAGCTACATACTCAGAGCTGATGAATGTGAAGAAGAAGGTTCAAGATGGCGTTATTCTAGAAGCAAGAATCGACGAAGAAAGGAAATCTCAACTCTTGATTTAATTGACCCATTTTAAATCTTCGATCAAGTAGGAACTGTGGCTTATAGACTCAATTTACCACCAAGTATGTCGCGTGTTCATAACGTTTTTAACGTATCGATGTTACGTAAATATGTGAATGACCCGAACCACATTATTAATTTAGAACTGGACGAGATAGCAGAAGATATAACGTATGAGAAGATACGTGTTAACATTTTAGATAAGAAGGATCATATTCGACGCTCAAAGGTTATACCTTAAGAGTTAGAATTTAAAGTGAAGTCAAGGTATCCTCACCTGTTCGGCATACCAGGTACGTACGTAAATTTCGAGGGCAAAATTTTAGAAGGAGGGGAGATAGTGAGACCCCAGATTTTATGAATAAAGATTTAATTTTCTCGAAATAATTTTTTTATATTATGGTGTTGATTTGATGTAATGTTATAATTGTGGGTAATAGTTACAAATTTTGCAAAGTAAGTAAGTGGTTATATAATATTCGATTGGTCAGGGAATATTCTTTTTGTCGGGGAATATCCGTACGACGGTACAATCATTGGTGGACCCCGCAACGGAATTATTGTCAGATTGAGAAAACAACAAAAATACTTTATGAAAATAACGGCGGAAGTTTTACCGTTAACTGTTGAAACACCCGGTGTTAAAAGAACAGTAATACGCGTAGTTGCACAGTGGCACACGATATTGATTATTGATGCTTACGTGAGAAGTCACTCAGTTGTACTCAATTATTGCTACGGTAATTGCTACATCATATTTCTCATATTATTGATTCAATTATTGTTACAATATCATCTGTATAATATGATATATTATTAAATCAATGATTGAGACGACAAAGTTATTCATATTATTATTTGCAATATTGACAATGTCTAGACGTTATGTCAAGGAGAGGTTTGGTCACCTAATTACGCGCCAATAAGGAGAAATCCTTATCAGAAAGCCCCCTCTTTCCTGGGAACGACCTGGTTGTTAAATATTGTGAATTATAATATTAATGATAAATAAGTTCGTGTTGATTAATGATGAATTTAATAGTTCCATTGTGTTGGAATTATTTGTGTTAGTGATAATCGACATTTGTTTCGATAATAATTGATGTCTGGAGGTTATATTGTTCAATCGGGTATTCGGGGCACTTTTCATGTCGGAGTACTATTCACGAGTTACTATTCACGAGTTACTATTCATGAGTTACGATTCACGAGTTATTATTCAAGAGTTACTATTCACGAGTTACTATTCACGAGTTACTATTCACGAGTTACTATTCACAAGTTACTATTCATGAGTTACTATTCACGAGTTACTATTCATGAGTTACTATTCACGAGGGACTATTGATTGTAAAATATATTTCTTTTCGGTCCAAATTATTTTTGGGTACAATATTATTCCATGAGGAGATGTGCTAATTTTTCAGACCGTTAGTTGAAGTTATAATAGTAAATCAATATGGACCGCTGGTGGAAAGTTATAATAGTGAATCAATATGGATCGCTGGTTTAAAGTTTTAATAGTAAATCAGTATGAGCCGTTACTTTAAATTTTAATAGTAAACCAATATGGACCGTCCGTTTAAAAGTAAATGTGACAACCCGAGAATTTGGATAATTTATTAAAATCTTAAATGATTGATTTAAGGTCAAATAATAGACCTAGACAGAAAATAAGTGTATGCGTTTGATGTTATTGGGAAGGAATTTTGAGGGTTTCAAAATTCTGTGAAGGATATAGGTGAATTATTTAGGATTAAGGATTTATGTGAATATGTTTTGTGTTTATGGTTATGTATGTGTTCAGAATGTGGTTAAAGGTCATGGGTTGACCAGATAAATTACATCTGTGACAAACCCTAAGTATATATTAAGAACGACAACGTTCAGTTAGAAAACCCTAACGTCTGATAAGAAACCCTAGAAATCGGTTCTAAAAACCCTAGAATGGGAATGCAATGTATGTACAAGGTTAAACGCCAATAATTTTAATTAATTAGGGAAAACCCTAATAAATTACTGAAAATTTTAGTTGATTATTAGAAAACCCTTATACCATATCTGAAAACCCTAATTTCAGATTCTGATAAAATGAAACCCAAATCTGGGAATATAATGGAGAATTTTAATGCTTTAGTGATAATAATTAAGTAATAATTAGGGTAAATGTTAATTAATTAACAAACCCTAATTTCCAATTTTTGGAACCCTAATTGTTTTGTCAAAAAACCTAATGCTAAATTGTTGATTTAATTGCTAAAATTAGCAATGTTAATTAGGAAACCCTAATCCTAATTATTTCAATTTATGAGTAATTAGAAAATTCTAATCTAATTACGAAATCTAAATTCTAATTTAGAAAATCAAAATTTTTCTATTAGAAACCCTAATTCAAGGGTTTTGAACCCTAATGACCATTTTGACCCTAATTGCTTTATTAGCGATTGTAATTAGGAAATGCTAATCCTAATTAGCAAGAATGAATTTATGATTAAGAAATTTTTATATAATTAGTAGCTTGCAAATCTTGCTAAATCTTGGGTGGTTGAACAACCCTAGATCTAATCTAGCCTAGCATGTGCCTAAAATCCATACAAATCAGCCATTTCTTGCCACCTTGCAATAATGCATTTAATGTGTACAAAATCTAAAGATTTAAAGTAAGAAAAATCTTACTTTACTTCTCATTTTGTCCAAACCCTTTTCTCTCTCCCATGCTTCGAAATTCTAGAGTGAGAGAGAGAGAGAGAAAAAATTGAAGCTATTTTAGCCTCTTAGCAAGCCAAGATCAGAATCGAAAATCAGAGCTCAAAAGGTATAAAATCCCAAAATCTAGAAATCCTATGATTCTTTGTTAATTGATGAAATTGATTTGTTAAAGTTATGTAATATGGTGTTAGTAAGTGATCTGGGTTGATAGATCATGGATCTATAACACTTAGATGCACGAATCACGCATTTTTTAAAATCTGGAAAAAACTAGAAATTTTTGGCCTGACAGCCATATGTCAAGGCCCATAGATCTTTGTGTGTTAATGATCTCTTGTGTTTGATGTTTTATATTTGTAGTATGTCATGTTGACTGTGATCTGGAACTGAAAACAGAGCTAGATCATGTGTATATTTCAAGATATAAGCAGTCAAAGGTCGTTGACCGATCACATTTTCTGGATTTCTGGGCAAACCCAGAAACCCAGATCGTCTGACAACATTTTTCGAGCCTCAGATCTTGTTATGTGTTAATATTTTGGCTAAGTTGTTGTTGATTAGTTGTAGTCTGATATGTAGACTACCCATTAAAGCCTTTAGATCACATAGATCATAACTTAACTAGCAGGAAATCGTGGTCAAACATGCTTTGACCAACTGTCCGGTTGAATTTCTGGAAAACCCAGAATTCACCAAGAACAGTTTCTGACCCCTTGTTTGACCGACCTAGATCGTACTGTTTTGATGTTTTTAAGTTGATCTGGTACTTGTTTATTGTACCTTGTCATGGGTTCTTCAAGATAAAACCTTTAGATCACACGAACAATGCACAGACTGAAAGTTACAAGGAATCAAAGTAGGTACCTAAGGCTGTTCTTCAAATCTGGAAAACCCAGAATTTGAAGAACAAGTCTGACAACGTTTTCTGGAGCTTGGATCTTGCATCTTGGTTATGTAATGACCATGAAATCCGTTTGAGGTTGTAAATTACATGAGTTCTACAATCTGAAAGTTTTAACCAACCCAGAAAGTAACAACAACACTGTTTAAATCAGGGTAAACCTCATACCTTGAACAGTGACAAGAACACTCAAGAACACCAAGAACACCTATAGCGACGGTTCTGTCGCTATAGGGCCCTTTAGCGACAGTTTATTTATTATTTTCCGGAAAATGATTAAAAATTAGAAAAAAATGGTTTTTAATTATTAAAAATACAAAATAAATTCTGAAAAATTATTTTAAAGTCTGAAAAATAGTTTTTAACTATTTTGAGTATATTTTGAAAATATTTAATATTTTTGGAATATAAATGGTTTTATTTATTTAATTATGATATTAAATAAATTATTTAAAAATATTTTAATTCATGAAAAATCATGAAAAATAATATTATGGTATAAGAAAATATTTTAAGTTATTTTTGATGACTTTTAATATTTTGTGATGAAATTCATTAATTAATCAATATTAATGATAATTAGTTTATTTAATAACTATATTAAATAAATTAAGGAAAAATGGAATTAATGCTTTATAAATTATATAAAAATGATTTAAGTGATCTAAAAATATTTTAAGTTATAAATTATAACTTTTGATATTTTGGCATGAAAATATTAATATTTTGATATTAATATTAATTATCAGATAATGGATTTAATGGTTTAAAAATCATATAATTATGATTTTAAGGTATTAAAAATACTTTGTGATATTATAATTATATTATAATATTATGTAAGGATTTTCATTAATATTTTATATTAAATGAATATTAATGATTAAGAAATTATATGGTATTTAATTTATTTAAATACGGTTTTATGGATTGAAAAATGTTGATAAATGGTAATAATTATTCGAAAATTATTACGAGCCTAGGAAAAATGTTTTGTCTGATTAGAAATTAACTGTGATCATTGTTAAGTGTTTAGACAGAGTTTAATTGAACTTAAACTCGATAAAAGTCTGACTAGACTGTCGGGATGTTAGAATTGTGTCGGGTTCAACTCAGACTGCAATAGTTTGACTTGATACCTAGTTTTATGTGTTGTAAAGACTGATAGAGTTATGTGCTATGTGTTTAGGTTATTATGTGTATAAATATAACAGTATTATACTGTGATGATATTATTCTAATATTGGAGATCTATATTATTAATACTAGGTCTTCGGATAAAGCGTTATTAATTGTTTTGTGGTAATCAACGGTTCAGGCAAGTTTTCTTTGTACTTAACTCTAATAAGAGTGTTTGTTCAAGCTTATGGTTAATCATTGTTGATTGCCATGAAAATTATACTCTGTACATCTTGCATGTATAAGTCAGGTATGAAAGGCTGATCACCTTCATTACCAGTTGGTTCAGAAATGTTTGTTCATGTTTAAAACTTGTTCAGTCAAAAGTTTGTTCGTGCTGGTTCTCAATTATATTGATGAATTATAGCTAGCTTATTATTCATACTCTTCAATCATGATATATCGTAATATTGTTGTATTTAAACTTGTTGGGCAACTTTCATGCTCACCCTTGCTATATCATGATAAAACATTGCAGATAAGGCGAACGTGTTCGGATACATAAAAAAGGTTAAGGCCAAGTTCAGCTTGGGATATATACTGCGGCTAGTTTGTAATAATATATTTTGATAAATATTATTGTGTAATAGATATTTTTATGAATGGTATTTAAGTTAAGGTTATTCGACCTTGGGAAATAGTGTGTAATGTATTGTATAAACAATGTATGTTTATATCTTCCGCAAATAGTTATAGAAATAGTGTACCGGATCTGAGGTGATTTGGGACCCGGATTCGGGGCTGCTACAGTAAATCAATCTGGAACGTTCATGAATTAGTTACTATTTGGTCCATTTTCTTACAAATAGAAGCTCATTCCTTCATTATTTCTTATGAATTCACTGAAACTTTAGAGAGAGAAATTATAGAGAAACTATAGAAAATTATTCTGCTACTTCCATACTCTTATATTTAGTTTCTTTTACGGTAAATGATATTATTTGTTGTACTCGTAAGGGGTATTATTTCTTTTGTATTCATGAAGAGAACTTCTGTCATTCCATTATTTATTATTTTGTTGGAATAACCTGTATACGTGGGCTACCCTATACTTGGTGAAATTCTTCTGTGATTTCATTATTTATTATTCTGTCAGAATATCCTGTCTGTGCGTTTACGCCGGACCTGGTTCCATTCTTTATTATTCTATTGGAATATCCTGTCTGTGCATTTTACGCCGAACCTTGTTCCGTTATTTATTATTCTGTTGGAATAACCTGTCTGTGCGGTCTATCTCATGCATGGTGATTTCTTTTGTTATTATATTCTTTATTATACTCAGTTGGTTAAACCTTTGACTTCTATACTCCATGAAATTAGTGAAATATCCTTGATATTTGCGCTTCATCCAATATCTTTTCATGGAAATATTCTTCTGAGCATTCTTGAATTTACTCTACAAAGAAGTATCATGTTGACAATGTGGACGTTATTATTTCCTGGATAAATTAATTCTTGAACTTGTTTTATTAAATTCTTATATCATTATCATCATCCTCATGCTTATATTTTGTTGAAAGTCATCTGTGGCCTGTAGTGCATAGATGGACTTGGTATGATTATGACCAGGGATTATTCGATGTAATCATGATCGTAATGTTACAAATGATGTGGAAAAAGTCCTCATTGGCCCGTAGTACATTGATGGACAGTTTTTGGTATGATTATGGCTATGGATTTGATAAGTAGGTTTTATTCCTACTTATCCGGTATCTTTACTTGAATTAGTTGTTTTTATTCATGTTTCTTAGTTACTTTTCATGCATTTTGTGTTCGTTTTGTAGGTTATACGTTTGGAAGCGATGTGAGCGATTATTGGTAAGGAAAAGCACGGAAAATGCAAACAAAAGCAAGCCAGACATCGTTTATGCTTTTATGTTCATTTCATGTTCTTGGCTTGGAGCTTGGACTATATTGTAGAGCGTTTTCTTAGCTTACCGGAATATCTTGAATCATTCAAATCGGAGTTCGGATGAAAGAGTTGTGGCATTTCTACCAACGGACATCGTTGAACTTCACCGTTTTGGGTGGTGATTTTCCTAGCAGTCACTTCCAGTCGACTTTCGACCATCATGCGTTCGTTATTTCTCAGAGATCAAAGAATGAAAGTTGTAGACCTCGTCGATATCTTCGATTTGATAGGTCGCGGGACTCGTAACCCCTCTCGGTTTAGAAGTTATGGTAGTTTTAGCAGAGGAGGTTCCAGCAGAAAATTGTGTTGGCAGATTGGTACCCAGCCGGGGCTGGGCGTTTTTAGCCTTAGGACCCAGCCGGGGCTGGGGTCCTGGGCGTTTTAGCAGCTTACTACCCAGCCGGGTCTGGGTGTTTGCAAGGGAAAAGTCCAGCCGGGGCTGGCCTATGCGAAAATGAAGAGATTTTGTCCGAATTTGAGTCCGAAAAGGATTGTTTTCGAGTTGTTTGATTCAAGAACTTTCAAGAGGACTTAAAGACATGTTCAAAGGCTTATAAAAGGAGGGGGATAACACAGATTAGAGGAGAATATTAGGAGATTAGAGAGCATTCTATTAAATTAGATTAGAGTAAATTAGAGAAAAACACTAGTTTTTATGAGATTTGGAGATTGATGCAACTTGGAGACCATTGAAGATTCAAAGAAGGAGCAAGGAGGGAGCGTCAAATCTACTGACAATAGATTATTTCTTCTCACTTCTTCTATCTTTATCTTTTAATGTGTATTCAATTGTGGATTCTTAGCTTTAATTCAATAATCATGAACTAATTCTTTGTTTGAGATTACAACGGATTTTATTGTGTAGTTTATTTTAATATGCTTCATTATCAATTATAATGTTCTATTTAGAGGATTGTCTATTGTGATTTGGACTTAATTGTTTAATTGCTTGGCCATCAATTACCGTGATAATCTATATGAACTCGAGAGATGAAGTATAGATTTAGATCTAATCATGATAGCATGTGTTCAGGATTTTGTTAATAGCTTAAACTTGATGAGTGTTAAGGTAGATATATGCTTGACATCACATGTAATCGGATAGAGAACTTATTCTTCAACCTTCTTCAATTGTAATTCACATAGAGATATAGTGGGTTAGTTGATTAAAGTGTTTAACAAATTTCTATCTTAATTGTGGATTGACGTTAATACGGTATTAGTGCATCGAGAGGTGGTTAATACTACTTTCGTGTTCTTGATTAACAATTCAGGATAGAGAATAATTGATGAGAAGTGTGTTAACTTAAATGAAGCAATAAGTGAAGTTGTGATCTTAAATCTCCATAGTCTTAATTGAATTAGCGGAATAGTAGTTAATTTATATAGTTTGTAATTCATTCGTTTAAATAAGATTGAGTTGGTTACGGGTTAGTACTTGGTGATTTTTATTAAATAATTCTCTGTGGGAACGATACTCAACTTATCACTTTATTACTTGTTGACCACGTATACTTGCGTGTTGTGCGTAACTAGATTTTACCCAACAAGTTTTTGGCGCTGTTGCCGGGGAATTAGTTTAATATTTTTTACCAATATTAATTTCAATCAAATTAGTCTTAATTTAAACATTTTTATTTTTATTTTTAATTATCTTCCTATATTTCTCTCTTTTCAGGTACCATGGATGACTTTGCGTATCAATGGCCATACACGAACATGACTCAACCAAAAGAAAAGGAGATTGACAGACTCGCGACACTTTCCGCAATGTCAGCACAAATTAAAGAACTTTCGAGGAAGTTGGATGTTATCGCAGCCCAACAGAGTTAAAGGATGGCAATCATGTGTGACTATTGTGCTGACAAACATCCGAGTCATCAATGCACCGTTAGTTTTGGGCGGCGAAAACAAGGTGGTGTATACCTCAACCAGTATGCATATGATAATTACCATAAAGTTTGGGGGTATCACCCGGATTCTTCATGGAGCTACAACTATCAGGACCAATACTCTGCTCCAAATCCAACATATCCATCAAATTTCTCAAATCCACCTCCAATGCAACAAGAAGACAATTCAGATTTCAAGGAATTCATGTTAAGGATTATAGCAGAAAAAGAAGAGATGATAATGAGTCAGGAGTTATCAACCCAAAATTTTAATAATCGAATGGAACAACTCCTCACTGCCTCAACCAATGGTCCTCAATACATGGCTTCCGAGACTGAAAAAGAAAAGTCAAGGTTGGAGGAATTGGTGTCCAAGTTCATAGCATCAAATGAGGAGAGAATGAGTAATCAAGCGAGGTCAATTCAAAATCTTGCGGATCAGATAGAGCAAATGACCAAAGCCGTAAACAACCTTCCTCCAAACACTTGGTTTTATGACATGGATGACGAAATTGACGAAGAACCTGAACCAAATCTACAACTAGATGAGCCTCGAGATGTTGAAAAAGAGGAGACAAGTAGGGATAATGACAACAAGGTCGGTGAAGAACTAATTGTGAGAACCAACGATGATGAGCTGATGTTATTTATGCCTCAAGTGACTTCTCCTCCACAGTTCAAGAATCTGGTTAGATTTGCAAAACTTTGTCCAATTGGTAGTCATGTCATTGGCAATACTCCATGTGACGTAAAAGCGAATACAACTTCGAAGCCATGGTACGATGAGTTGGAGAAGATAGAAGAAGAGATTGTTGTGTCTGACAAGCCTCAATGCCAGAATATATTCGCAGACACAATGGAGAAAACGCCTAGATGTTGGACGTTCTTCAATCTAATCTTATATAAACAAAGCATGCTAGGTGACTTTAACTTGATGGCTATCACAAATGGGAACCTACCAAAAGCTATATTATTTCCGATGGATGGAGGGTTTCTCATCTTTCGAAGAGGAATTGGATAGCATTGACCAGACAAAGTCAGGCTGAAAGACTATAAATCAAGCGCTGACTGGGAGGCAACCCAAGAATTTTTATATTTATATGCTTTACTAGTTTATTTAGTAGATAGGAATTAATTTACTTATTAAGCTCTCTTATAATCTAATCCATGTTGTCTCTCTTCATTGCAGGTATTGGAGGTTCAATGGATAAGAAAAAGATCGTCGCCGCCATCGCCACCATCACCTCACGCTTAGCTGATTACAGGGAAGTTCTCTTCTACTTACCGCTATATTCTTACAATGAGGACATTGTAATTGCTAAGTTTGGGGGAGTTTTGTTTAGGTTCATTATCGCATGTTTAGTTTATGTTATGTTATTTTGCATATGTTGTTAATATAGTTTAGGTTCATTATTAAAAAAAAAATCAAAAATTTCAAAAATAATAGTTAGTTACTATGTTTATCTTGCATGAGTCCAGCTGTTTGATATTTACAGTTTGTTTTGGCCAATGATGAGTTTGGGATCGATTAGACAAGTAGCGTACTGACTATTAGAGCTTTGATGTGATTTCTTGTTATGAATTGAATTTTTTTTCTGTTTGAAACTGGTATAACAAGGATAACACATTAAAAACAACTTGTTGATTGATTGAGTTTAAATTGATACATAATGGGACTCTAAAGGATAATACTAGTTTGAATGAAAGAATGAGAAGAATAAGTAGTGATGACTAAAGTTCGATAAAAACTTAAGTTCGGGAAAAAAAATTTGGGATATATAAGCTTCAAAAAAAAAATGAATGAAAAAAATTATATACCGTGGCTAGTTTTGTTTCGGGGCCTTTGTTACTTGAGCAAGTACACCCGAAGGGGTATCTTAAAACCTAGCGCCCTAAGGTCTTATATGGTCTGGGAGTCGTTGGTCGAAAACTCGCTAAGGGGTAGCACTGTTAGCCTAATGGAATGAGACATTACACAGTCATGATTAAAAAGTAAAAAAAAGAAAAAAGAAAAAAGAAAAAAATAATAATAAAACGGGAAAAGAGCAAAAAGCCCCCATAATGAAAAGTAAAGCATAAGTGTCCCGGATTGGACTCTTGAACTTGGTGGATGTTTGATAGTTGGATCTAGCTTGTTCGTGAATTTTTTTGAGTTTACACTGTATGATGCCTTTGAAGAGACTTGTTATGTGTTAAATTTGATTTTATATCAGTTAACATTGTTGTGGAGCACACACGCACTATACCAGTAATAACAGTTTAAGATTTGATGATTGACTAGGAAATTGTTGATTGGTTTTGATATGAAGTATTATCATGTTTACGTGATTTCTCTAAGGTCGGTTGAATAGATTTGTGTTTATCAATACTGCTGGATTCGTAGACATGTAGATTAGTTCTATTCCATTGCATTGCATTTTTGTTTTGTTTTTGCTTGAGGACAAACAAAGGTTTAAGTTTCGGGGTATTTGATAAGAAGGTTTTATACCTACTTATCCGGTATCTTTTACTTGAATTAGTTGTTTTTATTCATATTTCTTAGTTACTTTTCATGCATTTTGTGTTCGTTTTGTAGGTTATACGTTTGGAAGCGATGTGAGCGATTATTGGTAAGGAAAAGCACGGAAAATGCAAACAAAAGCAAGCCGGACATCGTTTATGCTTTTATGTTCATTTCATGTTATTGGCTTGGAGCTTGGACTATATTATAGAGCGTTTTCTTAGCTTTCCGGAATATCTTGAATCATTCAAATCGAAGTTCGGATGAAAGAGTTGTGGCATTTCAACCAACGGACGTCGTTGAACTTCACAGTTTTGGGTGGTGATTTTCCTAGCAGTCACTTCCAGTCCAATTTTGACCATCATGCGTTCGTTATTTCTCAAAGATCAAAGAATCAAAGTTGTATATCTCGTCGATATCTTCGATTTGATAGGTCGCGGGACTCGTAACTCCTCTCGGTTTAGAAGTTATGGTAGTTTTAGCAGAGGAGGTTCCAACAGAAAATTGTGTTGGCAGATTGGTACCCAGCCGAGGCTGGGCGTTTTTAGCCTTAGGACCCAGCCGGGGCTGGGGTCCTGGGCGTTTTAGCAGCTTACTACCCAGCCGGTGCTGGGTGTTTGCAAGGGAAAAGTCCAGCCGGGGCTGGCCTATCCGAAAATGAAGAGATTTTATCCGAATTTGAGTCCGAAAAGGATTGTTTTCGAGTTGTTTGATTCAAGGACTTCCAAGAGGACTTAAAGACATGTACAAAGGCTTATAAAAGGAGGGGAATAACACAGATTAGAGGAGAATATTAGGAGATTAGAGAGCATTCTATTAAATTAGATTAGAGTAAATTAGAGAAAAACACTAGTTTTTATGAGATTTGGAGATTGATGCAACTTGGAGACCATTGAAGATTCAGAGGAGCAAGGAGGGAGCGTCAAATCTACTGATAATAGATTATTTCTTCTCACTTCTTCTATCTTTATCTTTTAATGTGTATTCAATTGTGGATTCTTAGCTTTAATTCAATAATCATGAACTAATTCTTTGTTTGAGATTACAATGGATTTTATTGTGTAGTTTATTTTAATATACTTCATTATCAATTATAATGTTCTATTTAGAGGATTGTCTATTGTGATTTGGACTTAATTGTTTAATTGCTTGGCCATCAATTACCGTGATAATCTATACGAACTCGAGAGATGAAGTATAGATTTAGATCTAATCATGATAGCATGTGTTCAAAATTTTGTTAATAGCTTAAACTTGATGAGTGTTAAGGTAGATCTTTGCTTGACATCGCATGTAATCGGATAGAGAACTTATTCTTCAACCTTCTTCAATTGTAATTCACATAGAGATATAGTGGGTTAGTTGATTAAGGTGTTTAATGAATTTCTATCTTAATTGTGGATTGACGTTAATACGGTATTAGTGCATCGAGAGGTGGTTAATACTACTTTCGTGTTCTTGATTAACAATTCGGGATAGAGAATAATCGATGAGAAGTGTGTTAACTTAAATGAAGCAATAAGTGAAGTTGTGATCTTAAATCTCCATAGTCTTAATTTAATTAGTGGAATAGTAGTTAATTTATATAGTTTGTAATTCATTCGTTTAAATAAGATTGAGTTAGTTACGGGTTAGTACTTGGTGATTTTTATTAAATAATTCTCTGTGGAAACGATACTCAACTTATCACTTTATTACTTGTTGACCACGTATACTTGCGTGTTGTGCGTAACTAGATTTTACCCAACAGTATTCTCTTTGGCCGTAGTGTAAAGATGAATTATTTTATGGCATGATCAGGACCATTGATGAAAACATGATTATTTTTAGCCGTAGTGCATAGATAATTCATGGTCGTGATACTAAAGAATATCCTTGGCCGTAGTTCAGGGGTGATTCGATGATGTGGATTATTTATTAAGCTGAGTCCCAGCGATAAAAATGATGAAAAACCATTTAAATTATAGAAGATAGTAGTTTTTATTCCCTACTTGACTCTTCTAATGGATTGCTTGTTCCGCTGCAGTTAAACTTGATAGTTATTATATTTTATTAGTTTAACACTGTTGAAGGCTAACGATAAATTATTCTGCATTATCTTAGTCATAATATTTCTTACTGGGCTAGTTGAGCTCACCCTTTCTTTTACTGTTCTCTTCAAGAAATTAGAATGTAGCTGGGACTAGTCGGGGAATAGAGTGATGGTCCTAGATGTTTGCATTAGTAGTCCTCACTATTCTGTGAAATAGTGTGATAATAATTATAATGAAGACTCCTTTTGAGTTTTTATACTCTCTAGTAGACAATATTTGTATTCAAACTCACAGTTTATGTTTTGTTGTATTGTACACGATAGTTGTATTATTAAGTTGTATTTGAATTCTGTACCATGTATCTGGCGACTCAAGATGGGTGATGTATACCTAATTTTGGGGGCGTCACAACACTACTTCAGTATTCATTCTTCTATTAAGGTGAGGGGTATTATTTCTTTCGTATTCATGGAGAAAGTTATTTCATTCAATACTCGTAAGGGTTGTTATTCCATTCTTTATTATTCTGTGAGAATAACCTGTCTATGCGGACTACCACATGCATGGTGAAATCTTTTTGTTATTCCATTCTTTATTATTCTGTGGGAATAACCTATCTATGCGGACTACCGCATGCATGGTGAAATCTTTTGTTATTTCATTCTTTATTATTCTGTGGGAATAACCTGTCTACGCGGACTAACGTATGCATGGTTAAATCTTTTGTTATTCCATTCTTTATTATTCTATGGAAATAACCTGTCTACGCGGACTACCGCATGCCTGATGAATAACCCTTCTTATTCAATTGTTATTAAATTATGAAAATGATCTGTCTACGCGGACTACCGCATGACAGGTGAAAATCCATTTGCAGTTTCATAAATTATTTCTTTTCATATTCTTAAATCTAAACTTACTATGGTAAGTATTGCTTCTATAATTCCTGAAATTAGTGGAATATCCTTGAGTTTTGCGATTCATCCAGTATCGTTTCATTAGAATATTGATATGAACTTTCTTATTAAATATCAATATTTTCACCTGGGGTACTATTCACGGGTTACTATTCACGCGATTACTATTTACTCGAATATTATTCACCTAAGGATTTGGGGTACTTTTCATATCGTGTTACTATTCACGAGTTACTATTTATGGATTACTATTCACTCAGTTACTATTCACCTAGAGTACTATTTATAACAAAAATTGATTTTTTTCGGTCCAAATCATTTTTGATACAATATTATTTTTGAAATATACTCCACTAAGCAATATCATGTTGATAATTTGGACATTATTGAATTCTGGATAAATTAAATTATAAATATTTAAAGATTTATCATTTGCTTTCTTTAATTGAATTCTTATATCATTGTCATCATCCTCATGCTTATAGTGTGATAAAAGTCATCTCTGGCTTACGTGCATAGATGTACTATTGATTGGTATGATTATTACCAGGGCTTATTCAGTATAATCATGATCATAATGTTACAAATGATGTGGTAAAAGTCCTCATTGGCCCATAGTGCATTGATGGACAGTTGTTGGTATGATCATGACCATTGATGAAAACACGAATATCCTTGGCCCATAGGGCATGAATAATTCGTGGTCGTGATACTAATGAATATCCTTGGCCGTAGTGCCGGAATGATTCGATGATGTGGATTAATTATTAAGCTGAGTCTCAGCGATAAAATTGATGATAAACTTTTTAAATCATAGAAGATAGTAGATATAATGCTCTACTTGACTCTTATAATGGATTGGTTGTTCCGCTGTAGTTAAACTTGATGTTTATTATATTTTTATCAGTTTAACTTTGTTGAAGGCTAACAATAATTTATTCTGCATTATCTTAGTCATAATATTTCTTACTGGGCTAGTTGAGCTCACCCTTTGCTTTCATTATTCTCTTCAGGAAATGAGAAAATAGCTGGGACTAGTCGGGAAATGGAGTGACGATATCTGATGTTTGAATTAGTAGTCCTCACTATTATGTGAAATAGTGTGATAATAAATGGGGACTTATTTTGAGTTTGAATACTGTCTATAAGACAATATTTGTATTAAAACTCACAGCTCATGTTGTATATTTAAGTTTGTATTTGTATTCTGTACCATATATTTGGCGACTTAGAATAGGTGATGTATACCTATTTTGGGGGCGTCACAGTTGGTATCAAAGATTAGGGATATGATCCCTGACTGAGATGTGAGACTAGAACTAGGAGGGGAGAGACGGGAAATTCCTTCGCTAGTATGACCTACCTTAGTTTATTTGGTATTTATTTGGTTGTTAAGAGTATATGAATAATATGTGACATGTCAATTAACCCTTGTTTTGTGGCAGTATTTGAAAATGGCATCCTAAAATGTTGAGATAAACAATGAAGCACATGAGACCGTTAAGTCACCAACGATAAATACGCAGGATAATGTGCGTTAGATGACAATAATCATCAGGAAAACAACACCGCTGACTAAATAATGAACGATGAGATGTTCAAAGGGTTTATGCAATTCATGCAACATCAGGCGAGAATGACTCCTATTCAAAAAGTAGGAGGAAACATTGGCAACTCTCGGACGATCATCGCTAAACAGTTCAAGGAGCTGGGACCACCAGAGTTTTTGGGAGAGCCAAAACCACTTAAGGCGGAGACGTGGATAAAGTAGATCACCAAAATATATATATTTGATGTCTTGGGATGCTCCGAGGAGCAAATGGTTCCCTTTGCCACCTTCATGTTACGAGGAGAGGCAGATTACTGGTGGGAATCTATAAAGCGTACTCAACCTGCCGCACAGAAGATTTCTTGGGAGAAGTTCCAAGAACTGTTCAACGACAAGTACTTTCCCAAAAGTATTTGTCACATGAAGGAGGTAGAGTTTATCAAGCTGGAGCAAAAAAATATGACCGTGTCGCAGTACAAAGCTAAGTTTGCCGAGTTGTCTCGGTTTGCGTCCCACTTGGTTGATAATGAGGAAAGAATGACGCGGATGTTTCTAAGAGGTTTGAAACCCGAGATACGTCAATATCTAATTTCTCACAAACTGTGTTTGTATTCAGATGTTGTAAATAGGGCTCAGTTATTGGAGCGCGATAACTAGTCAACCCAACCAAGAGAGAGTAACCGAAAAAATGATAATACCAGTGGTAGCTGTGATGCCCCCAAATCCGGGTATCTTCCAACCCGACAGATGGTGCTACACGGTGCTACAGTTCACACAAACATTCAATTGAAATGCCTCAAAAGAACGAATATGTCTTATATATATTAAAAGAATATTAACATTCCTAGGTTCTTTACAAACTTTAAATTTGTCCTTGTCATAATATCAAATAGTATTCTTACAAAACTATACTATTACATAAGTAATTCTACGAGTTCGCCTTCGCCTTCCCTTTATCCTTACCGGATTCATCGGTCCATTCAATCTTAGTTGCATTCATATGGTTCAAGCAAGAGTGAGCCTAACTTGCTCACCAAGTACAACAATTCTAATAAAATTCGCATGCTTGAAACATAGGAATCTTATATCTTCAATAACTGAGCAATAGTTAGGAAGTACTATCGATAATTCAAAATAGCACTTCTTTTCATTCAAAACGTTTTACAACAACAATTGTGACGCCCCCAAAATAGGTATACATCACCCATCTTGAGTCACCAAATACGTGGTACAAAATTCAAATACAACTTAATTATACAACAGTCGTGTAAAATACGACTAAACATATGCTTTGAGTTTTAATACAAATATTGTTATCTAGAAAATATATAAACTCAACGGGGTCCTCATTACATTTATTATCACACTATTTCACAGAATAGTGAGGACTACTAATGCACCATCTAGGACCATCACTCTGTTTCCCCCGACTAGTCTCTGCTACGTTCTCATTTCCTGAAGAGAACAATGAAAGCAAAAGGGTGAGCTCAACTAGCCCAGTAAGAAATATTATGACTAAGATAATGCAGAATAAATTATCATAGCCTTCAACAATATAACAGCTGATAGACTATAATAGACAACAAGTTTTAGATCAATAACTGCAGCGGAATAAACAATCCATTAGAAGAGTCAAGTAGAGAATAAAATCTACTATCTTCTATGATTTAAAAGGGTTTTCATCACTTTTATCGCTGAGACTTAGCTTAATAAATAATCAACATCATCAAATCATCCCTGCACCACAGGCCAAGGATATTCTTTAGTATCACGACCACGAATTATTCATGCACTACGGGCCAAAGATAATCGTGTTTTCATCAACGGTCCTGATCATGCCATAAAAGAATTCATCTTTACACCCTTGGCCGAAGAGAATCCATAGCCATAATCATACCAAAAAATGTCCATCAATGCACTACGGGCCAATGAGGACTTTTTCCACATCATTTGTAACATTACGGTCATGATTATACCGAATAATCCCTGGTTATAATCATACCAAGTCCATCTATGCACTACAAGTCACAAATGACTTTAACATAATATAAACATGAGAATGATGACAATGATATAAGAACTCAATAAAACAAATTCAGAAATTAATTTATCCAGGAACCAATAACGCCCAAATTGTCAACATGATACTGCTTTGTATAGTAAAAATTCAAGAATGCTCAGAAGAATATTTCCATGAAAAGATACTGGATGAAGCGCAAATATCAAGGATATTCCATTAATTTCATGGAGTATAGAAGTTAAAACTTTAACCAACTGAGTATAATAAAGAATAGAATAACAAAAGAAATCACCATGCATGCGATAGACCACAGAGGCAGGTTATTCCAACAGAATAATAAATAACGGAACCAGGTTATGCGTAAACGCACAGACAGGATATTCTAACAGAATAATAAATAATGGAACCAGGTCATGCGTAAATGCACAAACAAGATATTCCAACAGAATAATAAACAACAGAACCAGGTCATGCGTAAACGCACATAACTGATATTCCAACAGAATAATAAACAACGGAACCTGGTCATGCGTAAACGCACAGACAGGATGTTCCAACAGAATAATAAAGAATGGAATAACAAAAGAATTTCACCATGTATGCAGTACTTTGCATAGACAGGTTATTCTAACATAATAATAAAGAATGGAATAACAGAAGAATTTCACCAAGTATAGGATATCCCGTATATACAGGTTATTCCAATAAAATAATAAAGCATGGAATAACAGAAGTTCTCTTCACGAATAAGAAAGAAAGAATACCCCTTACGAGTACAACAAATAATATCCCTTACCTTAAGAAGAAGAGTACTGAATGTAGAAGTAATGAAGTAGCACAATACTTTTATTCTTTCTCTCTATAGTTTCTCTCTCTAGAGTTTTAGTGAATTCGTAAGAAATAATGAAGGAATGAGCTTCTATTTATAGAAGAATGGACTGCATAGTAACTAATTCATGAATGGTCCTGATTGATTTACTTTAAACGGGCGGTCCAAATTTAAAACAAAATCTTTTAAATAAAATATAATATATTCTATTTATAATATAATAAAACGAATAACTTTATAAAAGTATTCTGTTTTATATAAAAAGATTTTACTATGCAAAACACTATACAGGAACTATGCAACACTATGCAAATACTATGCAACACTATGCATAATAAAATATAATATATTCTATTTATAGTCTAATAAAATAAATAACTTTATAAAAGTATTCTGTTTTATTTAAAAAGATTTTACTATGCAAAACACTATGCATAATAGAATATAATATATTCTATTTATAGTCTAATAAAACGAATAACTTTATAAAAGTATTCTGTTTTATATAAAAAGCTTTTCTGTTTTATTACATTAATAATACTAATAAAACAAAACTAAGTGACTTATCACGTAAGCATCAATAATCAATACCGTGTGCTACTATGCAACCACGCGTATTACTATACGTTTACTACCGAGTAGTTAAACAGTATTAACGGTAAAACTTTCGCTGTTATTTTCTTAAAATATTTTTATCGTTTTCTTAATCCGATAATAATTCTGTTGCAGGGTCCACCAATGATTGTGTCGTTGTACGAATATCTCCTGATAAAATGAATATTTCCCGACCAATCGAATATTATATAACAACTTGCGTACTTTGCAAAATTTATAAATATTTCCCACAACTATAACATTATATCAAATCCACACCATAATATTCAAAAAATTATTTCGAGAAAATTAAATATTTATTCATAAAATTTGGGGTCTCACAATCTCCCCTCCTTATGGAATTTCGCCCTCGAAAGTTACGTACGTACCTTGTATGCCGAACAGGTGAGGATACCTTGACTTCATTTCAAGGTCTAACTCTTGAGGTATAACCTTTGAGCGTCGACGACGATCCTTCTTATCCAAGATGTTAACCCGTAACTCCTCATACGTTAAATCTTGTACTATCTCGTCAGGTTCTAAATTAATAATGTGATTCGGGTTGTCCATATATTTACGTAACATTGATACGGGAAAAAATAAGTTATGAACACGCAACATACTTGGCGGTAAAACGAGTCTATAGGCCACAATTCCTACTCGATCAAGGATTTTAAATGGGCCAATTAAATCGAGGGTTGAGATTTTCTTTCATCGTCAACTCTAGCTTCTAGAATAACGCCCTCTTGAACCTTCTTCTTCACATTCATCAGCTCTTAGTATGTTGCTTGAGTGGCTTTAACTTTATCGATTAAAGTTGATTTTAATCGTATATTCATTATCTTTACGTGGGTCCCTAGAGTCTTTAACTCTATCTTCATCATTTGTAAGTTATACGAAATAAGTCTTTGTGTTAACAACATCGCACACGCATACGATCTTCTACTCAACGCGTCAGCTACCACGTTTGCACTTCCACGATGATATTTCATGGTACGATCGTAATCTTCAACAGCTCGAGCCAACGTCTTTGGAGCATGTTACGTTCGTTTTAAGTAAAGAAATATTTGAGGGTTTTAGAAATTGGTTTTGTACTGGGGTCAATACAAAATTCGATTTCACGCTCCGGGGTAGGCTAAGAAGTCTTCAAGAATACATCAGGAAATTTATTAACAATAGAAATATCATTTAAAATTGTGACCCTCATCCAAGACTTGGATAGTACGTCACATTAATACCTATCAACTTGCCATCGTAATTCACGACGTCGCCTACAGAAATTCTGGCTTCGGTGCATTCCACACAAGGAAGTCAACAACGAAAGGACCGGGGCTCTTTACTTATGGCTTGATATGACAATGATTGACTTTAGTGGTTTGGTTGCTTGAATTCGCATAACAGGTTGGTTAGAAATATGAAAGCTAACAACCTTACGAAAAGCATGATGAGTAGTTAACCAATCGATTCCTAAAATCGCATCAAAGGCAAGTATTTTCAAAGAGACAAGATCGACACGTAACGTGAAAGTGTTGATTTGAACAAGAATTATAAATAGTGGAGGTAACGAAGGTTTCTCCCAACTGAGTTTAAACAAATATATCAAAGTCTAACTTCTCGGGAGTTAACTTCAAACATTGAACACAACTAGGTGAAATAAAATAGCAAGTAGAACCGGTATCTAACATGGTATAG
Organism: Panax japonicus; assembly: GCA_020205505.1. Lineage (NCBI taxonomy): Eukaryota > Viridiplantae > Streptophyta > Magnoliopsida > Apiales > Araliaceae > Panax > Panax japonicus. The sequence continues at coordinate 71,564,128 of CM035113.1, read as the reverse complement.
ACTTCGCAAGAGTTTATGACTAACATACCCATGATAATTTTATTCAGGTTCTTTATCACGAAAAAAAATGCTCCCTCTTAAACTAACGATTTTAACTTGTCTGGGACATCCTTTGGCATCACTAGCCCAGCTGGACTTGACTTCACCATACGACAAAATCAAGCTAGGTGACCTTCTCTTTCGCAATTAAAACACGTTTTGGATTGCTGCGTACAGTTTGGACGGATGTGTCCATTCTTTCCGTATTTGAAACATACGACCGGTGGTTGTTCTTCTTCCTTTGAAACGGGTGCTGGTGCCAACGTCTTCAAGTCATTATTGAACCTTCTCTTCTTGAAATGTCCATTCTTATTATTTTGACCATGATTACCACCGAAGTGGTTACCATTTCTGGCATGTTGATTTCCTCCATGCTTATTGTCACCGCTTTGATGATTGTTATCACCGGTATTATCATTTTGCCGGCTGCCCTCTTTTGATTGGGTTGACTCATTATCGCGCTCCAATAACTGAGCCCTATTAACAACATCTGAATACAAACAAAGTTTGTGAGAGATATGATATTGACGTATCTCAAGTTTAAAACCTCTTAGAAATATTCGCGTCATTCTCTCCTCATTATAAACCAAATGGGATGCAAATCGAGACAAATCGGCAAACTTGGCTTTGTACTACGACACGGTCATGTTGTTTTTCTCCAACTTGATAAATTCCACCTCTTTCATGTGACGAATGCTTTTGGGAAAGTACTTGTCATTGAACAACTCTTGGAACTTCTCCCAAGACATCTTTAGTGCGTCAGGCTGGGTACGTTTTACAGATTTCCACCAGTAATCTGCCTCTTCACGCAACATAAAGGTGGCAAAGGGAACCTTTTGCTCCTCGGAGCATCCCAAGACATCAAATATCTTGGTGATCTACTTTAACCACATCTCTGCCTTAAGTGGTTCTGGCTTTCCAAAAAACTCCGGTGGTCCCAGCTCCTTGAATTGCTTAGCGGTGACCAACCGTGGGTTGCCATTGTTTCCTCCTGCATTATGAACAGGAGCCACCTTTGCCTGATGTTGTATGAATTCTAACAAGCTCCTAAACGTACCGTCGTTCGTCAATTGATCAGTGTTGTTATTTATAGGAGTATTATCGCCATCTTATTGCACATTGTCCTGATTATTGATCTGTGGAGACTCAACGTCTCCTGTGCTCCATTGCTTATCTCAACATTTTTAGATGCCATTTTCAAATACTGCCTCAAGACAAGGGTTAATTAACATATCACATATTATCTCTATACTCTGACCGACCAATTAAATACCAAAATAAACTTAGGTAGGTCATATTAGCGAAGAAATTCCCCGTCTCTCCCCTCCTAGTTCTTATCTCACATCTCAGCCAGGGATCATATCCCTAAGCTTTGATACCAACCGTGACGCCCCCAAAATAGGTATACATCACCCATCTTGAGTTGCCAAATATATGGTACAAAATTCAAATACAACTTAATTATACAATAGTCGTGTAAAATACGACTTAACATATGCTGTGAGTTTTAATACAAATATTGTTATCTAGACAATATACAAACTCAATGGGGTCCTCATTACATTTATTATCACACTATTTCATAGAATAGTGAGGACTACTAATGCACGATCTAGGACCATCACTCTGTTTCCCCCGACTAGTCCCTACTACGTTCTCATTTCCCGAAGAGAACAATAAAAGCAAAAGGGTGAGCTCAACAAGCCCAGTAAGAAATATTATGACAAAGATAATGCAAAATAAATTATCATTAGCCTTCAACAGTATAACAACTTATAGAATATAATAGACAACAAGTTTTAGATCAACAACTGCAGCGGAATAAGCAATCCATTAGAAGAGTCTAGTAGAGAATAAAATCTACTATCTTCTATGATTTAAAAGGTTTCTCATCACTTTTATCGCTGAGACTCAGCTTAATAAATAATCCACATCATCAAATCATCGTTGTACTGCAGGCCAATGATATTCTTTAGTATCACGACCATAAATTATTCATGCACTACGAGCCAAAGATAATCGTGTTTTCATCAACGGTCCTGATCATGCCATACAAGAATTCATCTTTGCACCCTTGGCCGAAGAGAATCCATAGCCATAATCATACCAAAAACTGTCCATCAATGCACTACGGGCCAATGAGGACTTTTTCCACATTATTTGTAACATTACAGTCATGATTATACCGAATAATCTCTGGTCATAATCATACCAAGTCCATCATCTATGCACTACAAGCCACCGATGAATTTCAACATAGTATAAACATGAGGATGGTGACAATGATATAAGAATTCAATAAAAAAAGTTCTAAAATTAATTTATCCAGGAACCAATAACGTCCAAATTGTCATCACGATACGGCTTTGTAGAGTAAAAATTGAAGAATGCTCAGAAGTATATTTCCATGAAAAGATACTAGATGAAGCGCAAATATCAAGGATATTCCACTAATTTCATGGAGTATAGAAGTCAAACATTAACTAACTGAGTATAATAAAGAATGGAATAACAAAAGAAATCACCAGGCATGCGATAGACCGCACAGATAGGTTATTCCAACGGAATAATAAATAATGGAAACAAGTCATGCATAAACGCATAGACATGATATTCCAATAGAATAATAAATAATGGAACCAGGTCATGCGTAAACGCACAGACAGGATATTCCAACAGAATAATAAACAACGGAACCAGGTCATGTGTAAACGCACAGACAGGATGTTCTAACAAAATAATTAAGAATGGAATAACAGAAGAATTTCACCATGTATGCAGTACTTTGCATAGACAGGTTATTCCAACATAATAATAAAGAATGTAATAACAGAAGAGTTTCACCAAGTATAGGGTATCCCGCGTATACATGTTATTCCAACAGAATAATAAAGAATGGAATAACATAAGTTCTCTTCATGAATAAGAAAGAAAGAATACCCTTTACGAGTACAATAAATAATATCCCTTACCTTAAGAAGAAAAGTACTGGATGTAAGAGTAGTGAAGTAGCATAATACTTTTCTTCTTTCTCTCTATAGTTTCTCTATCTAGAGTTTCAGTGAATTCGTAAGAAATAATGAAGGAATGAGCTTCTATTTATAGAAGAATGGACTGCATAGTAACTAATTAATGAACAGTCTAGATTGATTTACATTAAACGGACGGTCCAAATTTAAAACAAAATCTTTTAAATAAAATATAATATATTCTATTTATAATATAAGAAAATGAATAACTTTATAAAAGTATTATGTTTTATATAAAAAGATTTTACTATGCAAAATACTATGCAGACACTATGCAATACTATGCAACACTATACAACAGTTTGCATAAAAAAATATAATATATTCTATTTATAGTCTAATAAAACAAATAACTTTATAAAAGTATTCTATTTTATATAAAAAGATTTTACTATGCAAAACACTATGCATAATAGAATATAATATATTCTATTTATAGTCTAATAAAATAAATAACTTTATAAAAGTATTATGTTTTATATAAAAAGCTTTTCTGTTTTATTACATTAATAATACTAATAAAACAAAACTGAGTGACTTATCACGTAAGCATCAATAATCAATACCGTGTGCTACTATGAAACCACGCGTATTACTATACTTTTACTACCGAGTAGTTCAACAGTATTAACGGTGAAGCTTTCGTCATTATTTTCATATAATATTTTTATCATTTTTTCAATTCGACAATAATTCCGTTGCGGGGTCCACCAATGATTGTGTCGTTGTACGAATATTCCCTGATAAAATGAATATTTCCCGACCAACCGAATATTATATAACAACTTGCGTACTTTACAAAATTAATAAATATTACCCACAACTATAACATTACATCAAATCCACACCATAATAGTCAAAAAATTATTTCGAGAAAATTAAATATTTATTCATAAAATCTGGGGTCTCACAACAATATTTAGTAAAACATCAATTCCAGGTCGAAGACCATGAGCATTTCATAAGTACTTTGAAAAGGACATCACGACACGAAGTTCGTAAGTCCGACTTAGCTTACGAGCACGTCTAGGTGATCAGCCTATAGTACTTTATGTTGATCAACACTACATTTATTAAACGTGTATACATTTAAGTTGTGGCAACCTCACGTGCCTGTCGTTTGACGACAAAACAATTTGGCATACTCAGTCTCCTTTTGAAAACCACAACAATATTAGTTTGGTAAATCATTGCCCATACTTGAAAGATTAAAAGAAATTTAACATATCACAAGTCTAGCCGAAGGAATTGGCGTTGACTTCATTAGGCATTAACTCATGCGAAGAATACATGAATCACAAAGCTTGTCCAAATCGAACTGGAAGAAGGGTTAGAGTACTTGCCTTTAGCGTTTGCTTACAGATATAATGTGACGCCCCCAAAATTAGGTATACATCACCCATCTTGGGTCGTCAGATACATGGAACAAATTCAAATACAACTTAATTATACAACAGTCGTGTAAAATACGACTAAACATATGCTTTGAGTTTTAATACAAATATTGTTGTCTAGAAAATATATAAACTCAACGGGGTCCTCATTACATTTATTATCACACTATTTCACAGAATAGTGAGGACTACTAATGCTATTCTCTGGACCGTCACTCCGTTTCCCGACTAGTCCCTGCTACGTTCTCATTTCCTGAAGAGAATAGTGAAAGAAAGGGTGAGCTCAACTAGCCCAGTAAGAAATATTATGACTAAGATAATGCAGAATAAATTATCGTTAGCCTTCAACAGTGTTAAACTGGTAAAATATAACAACATCAAGTTTAACTGCAGCGGAACAAGCAATCCATTAAAAGAGTCAAGTAGAGAATAAAATCTACTATCTTTTATGATTTAAAATGTTTTTCATGACTTTTATCGCTGGGACTTAGCTTAATAAATAATCCACATCATCGAATCACCCCTGCTGTAACGACCCCAAAATTCATACCATTTAAATCTCGACTTCGGTCATTAACCATACATTAAATCTCTAATAAAACATCATTATTCGATATTAAAAACACTAAAATTGCGGAATAATTAAAATGTTTATACATTTCCTTCTTTCTTGCCCTGAATAGCAACCTTTACATTATATCTCTTTGATTAAATCTTATATCATGAATCGTTACAACAAAATGACTATACAAAGTCTTACATCATTACTAAATATCCATATACATTGGATAGCTCAACTTACAATTCAACAATATGTTACGTTCAAAATATGAAATACATTTCTCATAAAATATAAGTAATCTTCGTGAATATAGATCTCTATATCTCACTTAGCACATATCTTTACCTTAAAATATTGACCTGCAAAAGTGGTTATTTGCAAGAGTGAGCTCGACAGCCCAACAAATTCTAACAGTTTTCATGCATAACATGACACATAATAACATGCTCGATATACATCTCATTAAAGTAACATGGTATACATGCTTTTAATTCACATAGCAAATACAAAGATTGAGTTCCTTACTCAATCATCATTACTTAGCCAAAATAATGTAGTCATATATTGACTTTAACATTTCATGATTTCAACATGTATAACATATCATGCAATTTAAAACAGTTCAAAAAGTCCACGTAGAAAATAGAAACCGAAAGACTTGCCTTGATCTTTGTTTACCAATAATAGTTTAACAGCTTACAGTCATCTGCACTTCACGTGGCCTACACAATTATATAATCATACACATCAATTATTAGTCACATAACAACACATAGTAATTGTAATGTAAACTCTACTCCACATCTCATAATCATTCCTATTAATTAGTACACAATGATCAATTAGATTATGTTAACTTTTTGACTTATGACTCACTATATTTCATAATCGAAGTTCATTCAAGTGCTTAAGTCTTGCTAGGACTACTTATTGGTTTTATATTAAACCCATTTCATATCCTATAATATTCATTTCAATTGAATTGAAACACTTTTTAAGTTCGTTAACACTTGGCACAGCGTTTCGACGTTCATTCGTCACACTCCCGATTTACCTCTCTTGTGTATGCTTACTATGATTCTATAACTTATCTAATACATTATTTATTAATGTTAAGCATCATTATATTTACTAACATACATGTTTTATAACTTAGGACATCATCTTTTATGGTCAGGAGCACTACACATACATATGTACATGCCCGACGCCCTTCGATTGCTCCCGAAAACACAGTAGTCCTTAAGATGACCATTTTGACTACTGTTACAGATCTTAAATTAAAATACTTAAAGCATGAAAGTTGTAGGTCAATTCGTCCTCGTTCCGGATCATCTTGAATCAACTCAATCGAAGTTCGTATGAGATAGTTATGGCCATTTTACTACAGGAGGCCAAAAGTGTCCGACTCAGACTTTTGTTCCGGTGCCGCGATGTGAGAACTACGCTATATAGTGGCGCCGCAGTGCGAGATTGGTGCTGGGGTACAAATTTCAGTGCTGGGGCATGAACTTCTGGCGTTGGGGCGCGAGTTTTGACTCTGGGGCGCGAATTTTGGCGCTGGGGCGCCAAAAACTAACAGAACCGAGCACGAAGACCATTTTTGGTCTGTTTAAGAAATTCTATCAACTAATTACATACATATAATTGATTTAATTTACACATAACCTCACCAAGCATAGATATATTAACTTAGCACAATTTAAACAACTATTTGAGAGAAGTTAAATCCTTGAAAATATTGTTTTAAAAACCCAAAACTCCATTGTTTATATTCTTGACACAGTGAACACTGTAACCAAAATTATAAACCCAATTGATTCCTTTTTAACTTAGTTCTCTGTTATTTCATACCCAATTAACATAATCACAGTTCAATTTTACAATTAGAACAATCAATTACTAATTTTGTTCTCCTACAAAACATGTTTATACTCATATGTTTTTACTGTAAAAACTCTTTTCTTTCTTTTTGATCGTAATTAGCATACAGTCATATATATAAATATATATATGCTAGTTATAACAATTATCTTTACAAATACATGTAACATCATAACCAATTCTAAAACCTGGTTTACATACAATTTTTGTAAAAACTTTATACATAAGTGAAGAACACAGAGACTTAGACATAATGACTTAAAACATATATACTTACATATATTAAAGTTATAGCCACGTACCTTTTGTTTCTTAAAAAAATACTTGTCAACAGAACTTGTTTTGGACAATCACGCACTTAGTTTCCTCTCAAACTCTCTGAACTTTTCCTTCCTCTTTTCTTTCTCTGCAGCTTTTCTTAGGCTTAAGCCAAACAATAGTATACGTAAACTAAAATAAAAGCCAACGCACGTCTAAACCCAATGCACGAAACTTCCATATACTAATGACCCTATTAAAATATCAGTTACCAAATATATTATATATTATTTATATTTTGTTTAATTTAATTTATATTACTAATAAATCAAAATTTAAAAATCCAAAAGCCATAGGATTTTGTTTGGCAAACTAATTTAAATTAAAGACTTAATATATTTAAGCCTTGTTTGGCAAAATAAATTAAAACTACTTTAATTTATTTAAATAACTCTTTATAACATAGTTATTTGTCATATATTATTTAATAACAATTTATTAAATAATTCACTTAATCACATAACTCAATCCACATATTAATTATTTAACACCTAAATAATTAACTAAATCAAATCAATCTAATTGAACAATTATTTATCCAATAATAAACACATCCAATAAATATTTATATAAATCAATAAATATTTATAATTTATATTTAAAAAAAATCTGGAATGTTACACCTGCACTATGGCCAAGGATATTCTTTAGTATCATGACCACAAATTATCCATGCACTAAAGCCAAGGACATTCGTGTATTCATTAATGGTCATGATCATGCTAACAACTGTCCATCAATGCACTACGGGCCAATGACAACTTTTACCATATCATTTGTAACATCATGGTCATGATTACACCGAATAATCACTGGTCATAATCATACCAAGTCCATCTATGCACTACAGGCCACAGATGACTTTCAACATAATATAAACATGAGGATGATGACAATGATATAAGAATTCAATAAAACAAGTTCAAGTATTAATTTATCTAGGAACTAAAAACGTCCAAGTTGTCAACATGATACTGCTTTGTAGAGTAAAATTCAAGAATGCTCAAAAGAATATTTCCATGAAAAGATACTAGATGAAGTGCAAATATCAAAGATATTCGACTAATTTCATGGAGTATAGAAGTCAAAGTTTTAACCAACTGAGTATAATAAAGAATGGAATAACAAAAGAAATCACCATGCATGCGATACTTCGCATAGACAGGTTATTCCAATAGAACAATAATAACGGAACCAGGTCAGGCCAAATTTGCACCGACAGGATGTTCCAACAGAATAATAAAGATGGAACCAGGTCCGGTGTAAAACACACAGACAGGATATTCCAACAGAATAATAATAAACACAGAACCAGGTCCGGTGTAAAACACACAGACAGGATGTTCTAACAGAATAATAGAAGAATGTCACCAAGTATAGGGTAAACCGCGTATACAGGTTATTCCAACAGAATAATAAGCAATGGAATAACAACAGTTCTCTTCATGAATAAGAAAGAATAACACCCCTTACATTAGTAGGAGATTGAATACTGCGGTAGTGTAGTAACAGAATACCCTTCTTCTTTCTCTCTCTATAGGTTGAATGAATTCGTGAAAAATAATGAAGCACTAAGCCTCTATTTATAGAAGATTTCTAGCTTAACACTTGAAATGTGAAAAGGCAAGTGGCTTGACGACTGATGATGTGAAAAGAAAAGTGGTTTGACGCCTGTAATGTGAAACACCAAGTGGTTTGACGTTTGTAATGTGAAATGACAATTGATTCGACGCCTGTAATATGAAACGACAATTGGTTCGACGCCTGTAATATGAAACTGCAAGTGGTTTGACGTCTGGTAAAGGTAATTACTATTTGACGAAGGTAATTACTATTGATGAATGTAATTACTATTGACGAAGGTAATTACTATTGACGAAGGGACTCTTAGATGATGACATATGACCCCCCCATAAAATAACCAAACTTACCACAAACGTCTCATAATAGACTCTTTATATACATCAATGATTGAATAAAAATTACCACAAATCATTTTATTTTTAATCAACACATATTTAATCTTTCAACAATTATTAATCATTTATAACTTGTCGTCTCAATTATTGATTTAATAATATAACATATTATACAAATGATACTGTGACAATAATAAAATCAATAATATAAGAGATATGATGCAGCAATTACTGTAGCAATAATTGAGTATAGCTGAGTGACTTCTCACGTAAGCATCAATAATCAATACCAGGTGCTACTATGCAACCACGCGTATTACTGTGTTTTTACTACCGGGTAGTTCAACAATTTTAACGGTAACACATCCGCCGTCATTTTTATAGAAAGATAATTTTGTCGTTTTCTAACTACGACAATACTTCCAATATGGGGTCCACCAATGATTGTACCGTCGAACGAATATTCCCCGACCAAATGAATATTTTATAATAACTTGCTTACTTTGCAAAATTTATAAATATTATCCACAACTATAATATTATATCAAATATTCTCCATAATATTCAAAAATAATATTTATAGAAAATTCATCTTTATTTATAAAATTTGGGGTCTTACAACCTCCCCTTCTTATGAAATTTTGCCCTCGAAAGTAGGGTACGTACCTGGTATGTCGAAGAGGTAAGGTTACCTTGATTTCATTTCAGATTTTAACTCCCAAGTCATTTCCTCAACAATGTGGTTTCTTCACAAAACTTTGACTTGAGGTATAACCTTGGAGCATAGAATATATTCCTTCTTATCCAAGATTTGATCAGGAACCTCTTCATACGTCAAATATTCTGCTATTTTATCCGGATCTAACTCAATAATATGGTTCAGGTCTTTCACATATTTACGTAACATGGATATGTGAAAAACATTATGAACACGAGACATACTTGGCGGTAAAACGAGTCTATAGGCCACAGTTCCTACTCGATCGAGGATTGAAAATGGGCCGATGAATCGATGATTGAGTTTTCCTCTTTTTCTAAATATCATAACTCCTTTCCATGGAAAAACACGCAACAACACATGATCTCCTATATCGAATTCCACGTCCTTTCGATGAAGATCAGCATAACTCTTTTGTCGATCTTGTGAGGTTTTTATACGTTGTCAGATTGTTTGAATCTTTTTCGTAGTAATACGTACCAACTCCGGTCCCAACAATGTTTCTTCACCCACCTCATCCTAGCATACTGGAGAACGACACTTTCTTCCATACAACGCTTCGAATAGAGCCATGCCAATAATTGCTTGATAACTGTTGTTGTAGGAAAACTCCACCAATGGTAAGAACTTGTCCCAACTTCCCTTGAAATCAAGGATACATAGTCTTAATAGATCTTCAAGAGTTTGAATAGTCTTTTCCGACTGTCTGTCCGTCTGAGGATGATATGCCTAGCTAAATTGTAAGTCTGTGCCCATTGCTTTTTGAAAACTAACCCTAAATCGTGAAGTGAATCTTTGGTCTCTATCAAAAACTATGGATACCGGCATACCATGCAGTATTACAATCTCATTTATGTACATACGAGCAACACGTTCAAGTGTATAAGTTTCTCGTATCGGTAAGAAATGAGTCGACTTGGTCAATCTATCAACAATGACCCAAATCGCATCTATGCCTTGAGAAACCTTAGGAAGATCGGTAACGAAATCCATGGTAATGTGCTCCCACTTTCATTCTGGAATTTCACGTGGTTGAAATGGACCTTTTAGTACTTGATGCTCCGCTTTAACTCGTTGACAAGTTAGACACCTTGAGATAAACAACGCTATCTCTCTCTTCATATTGCTCCACCAAAATGTATGATGAATATCATGATACATTTTGGTACTCCCAAGATGGATTGTAAATGGTGTGTTGTGCGCCTCTATCATGATTTTATACTTTAAATTAGGGTTTTTAAGAACACAAAGTCTGGAGTTGACTCGAAGTATTCCTTCTTCATCAATTCTTTCTTCCGGCATAGCACCTTCTTGCACTTTCTTCCTCATACGCATCAGCTCCAGGTCTGTAGCTTGAGCAACTTTAACTTTATCGATTAAAGTTGGGTCTACTCGTATATTTGCCTTCATCACATGGGTACTTGGAGTCTTTAACTCTATCTCCATCCTTTACAAGTCACATAAAATGGGCCTTTGCGTTGACAATATCGCACTCGTACTTGCATATGATCTTCTACTCAATGCGTCAGCTACCACGTTCGTTTTTCTAGGATGGTATTGGATGGTATGATCATAATCTTTCAAAAGTTCAAGCCAACGTCGTTGTCGCATGTTGAGTTCTTTTTGAGTGAAGAAATATTTGAGGCTTTTATGATCCATAAAGATCTCCTCTTTCTCCCTATACAACTAATGCATCCAAATTTTAAGTGCAAAGACAACAGCTGCAAACTCTAGATCATGAGTAGGATAATTCCTCTCATATTCTTTGAGTTGTCGCGAGGCATAGGCTATGAATTTCCCATGTTGCATGAGAACACATCCCAACCCTTTACCGAAGCATCACATTAGATGACAAATCCCTCCGAGCCAGATGGTATTGTCAGAATAGGTGCCGAAATGAGTCTCCTCTTGAGTTCTTAAAAACTCTTCTCATATTCTTCGCTCCAATCAAACTTTGTATCTTTTCGAGTCAGCTGAGTCAATGGAGTAGTGATTCGAGAAAATCCCACGAATCTCCGATAATAACCAGCTAAACCGAGAAAGCTACGTACTTCGGTCACTGATTTAGGTTGCTCCCAGCTTTGAATTGATTCAATCTTTGCTAGGTCAACAGATATTCCATGACTTGATACTACATGCCCAAGGAATGCTACTTCCTTAAGCCAGAATTCGTATTTCTTTAACTTGGCATAAAGCTTGTATTCACGAAGCTTTTGGAGTGTCAGCCTCAAGTGTTTCTCATGATCTTCACGGTTTTTGGAATAAATAAGGATGTCATTAATAAAGACGACAACAAAGTGATCCAAATATTCCTTGAATACTCGGTTCATCATATCCATGAAGGCAGCAGGAGCATTAGTCAATCCAAAGGACATGACTAGGAATTAATAATGCCCATACCGAGTTCTGAAAGCAGTCTTTGGAATGTCATCGGTTCTAATCTTCAGTTGGTGATATCCGGAACGAAGATCAATCTTTGAAAAGAATTTGGCTCCTTGCAACTGGTCAAACAGGTCATCAATACATGGCAATGGATACCTATTTTTGATGGTGACATGATTCAACTCCCGTTAATCAATACAAAGTCGCATACTCCCATCTTTCTTCTTCACGAATAGAACAGGAGCACCCCAATAAGAAGTACTAGGACAAATAAAGCCAATGTCTAACAATTCATGTAGTTGGGTCTTTAACTCCTGAAGTTCAATATGAGCCATTCGATATGGGGCTTTGGAAATGGGTTTTGTACCGGGTTCAAGGTCGATATAAAATGCAATTTCACGCTCAGGGGATAGGCTATGAAGTTCTTCGAGGAATACGTCAGGAAATTTATTAACAATAGAAATATCGTTCAAAACTGACGTATTTTTGTTTAAATCTGTGACATGAGCTAAGAAAGCTTGACATCCATTTTTCAATAAACGAATAGCTTTATGGCTTGAGATGACCGTGATTAATTTTAACGGTTTGGTCGCTTGAATTTGCATAATAAGTTGATTAGGAATATGAAAGCCAACAACCTTAAGGAAACAATCAATTTTTGCATGATGAGTAGTTAACCAATCAATCCCTAGAATCACGTCAAATGCAAGTATTTACAATGAAATAAGATCTACAGGTAATGTGAGGGTACCGATTTGAACCAAAGAAGACTTATAAACAGTGGATGTAATGAAGATTTCTCCCAACGGAGTTTCCATATATAAGTCAAAGTCTAATTTCTCCGAAGTCAAATTTAATGGATGAGCGCAAGTAGGAGAAATAAAAGAATGGGTAGAACCGGTATCAAATAAAGTATAGATTTCATTAGAGTTTATGATAGGCTTACCCGTGATGACCTCATTCGGGTTCCTTACTTTCTGGGAGGTCACAACAAACGCTCTCCCTTGCATTATCGGTTTTGACTTTTCTGGGACGGCCTTTGGTGCCTCCATCCTAGCTGAATTTGTCTTCGGTAAACGATAAAATTGAGTTAAGTGACCTTCTCTTCAACAATTGTAACATCCTTTGGATGACATCGCGTAGTTTGGACTGATGTACCCCTCCCCTCCACATTTGAAACATATGATAGGTGGTCGTTCTCCTTCCTTAACTACAGGTGCTGGTGCTGACGTATTTCCATCATTTTTGAATCTCCTCTTCTTGAAATGTCCATTCTTATTATTTTGGCACTGATTACCACAGAAGTGGTTACCATTTCTGGCCTGTTGATTCCCTCCACGCTTGTTGTCACCGCTACGATGACTGCTCTCACTGGTATTATCATTTTGCCGGCTGCTCTCTTTTAGTTGCGTTGACTCGTTATCGCGCTCCACTAACTGAGCCCTATTTACAACATCTGAATATAAACACAGTTTATGAGAAATAAGATGTCGACACATCTCCGACTTCAAACCTCTTAAAAACATCCGTGTCATTCTCTCTTCATTATCCACCAAGTGGGACGCAAACAGGGATAACTCCGCAAATTTAGCCTCATATTGCGACACGGTCATATTGTTTTGTTCTAACTAGATAAACTCCACCTCCTTCATGTGACGAATACTTTCGGGAAAGTATTTGTCATTGAACAACTCTTGGAACTTCTCCCAATACATCTTAAGTATGATAGGTTGAGTACGTTTTACCGATTTCCACCAGTAATCTGCCTCTCCGCGTAACATAAAGGCGGCAAAGGGAACCTTTTGCTCCTCGGAGCATCCCAAGACATCAAATATCTTGGTGATCTGCTTTATCCATGCTTCTGCCATAAGTGGTTTTGGCTCTCCCTTAAACTCCGGTGGTCTCAGCTCCTTGAACTGTTTAGCGGTGACCGCCCGAGAGTTTCCAGTGTTTCAACCTGCATTTTGGACAGGAGCCGCTATCGCCTGCTGTTGCATGAATTGCATAAAGCCCCTGAACATTCGATCATTCATCATTTGGTCAGTGTTGTTGTTTGCATGAGGATTGTCGCCTTCCTGATGCACATTATCCTGATTATTGATATGTGGTGAATCAACGGTCGCCTGTGCTCCATTGTTATTCTCAACATTCTCGGATGTCATTTTCAGATACTGCCACAAAATAAAGCTTAATTGACATGTAACATATTATCCCTAAATTCTGACCGACCAATTAAATACCACATAAACTTAGGTAGGTCATACTAGCGAAGGAATTCCCCATCTCTCCCCTCCTAGTACTATTCTCACATCTTATCCAGGGATCATATCCCTAATCTTTGATACCAACTGTGACGTCCCCAAAATTAGGTATACATCACACATCTTGGGTCGTCAGATACATGGTACAAAATTCAATTACAACTGTCGTGTACAATACGACAAAATATAACTGTGAGTTTGAATACAATTATTGTCTACTAGAGATTATACAAACTCAAAAGGAGTCCTCAATACAATTATTAACACACTATTTCACAGAATAGTGAGGACTACTAATGCTATCATCTGGACCGTCACTCCGTTCCCCGACTAGTCCCTGCTATGTTCTCATTTCCTGAAGAGAACAGTGAAAGAAAGGGTGAGCTCAACTAGCCCAGTAAGAAATATTATGACTAAGATAATGCAGAATAAATTATCGTTAGCCTTCAACAGTGTTAAACTGATAAAATATAACAAAATCAAATTTAACTGCAGCGGAACAAGCAATCCATTAAAAGAGCAAAGTAGAGAATAAAATATACTATCTTTTATGATTTAAAAGGTTTTTCATGACTTTTATCGATGGGACTCATCATAATAAATAATCCACATCATCGAATCACCCCTGCACTACGTCCAAAGATATTCTTTAGTATCACGACCACAAATTATCCATGCACTATAGCCAAGGACATTCGTGTATTCATTAATGGTCATGATCATGCCAACAACTGTCAATCAATGCACTACAGGCCAATGACAACTTTTACCACATCATTTGTAACATTACGGTCATGATTACACTGAATAATCCCTGGTCATAATCATACCAAGTCCATCTATGCACTACAGGCCACAGATGACTTTCAACATAATATAAATATGAGGATGATGACAATGGTATAAGAATTCAATAAAACAAGTTCAAGAATTAATTTATCTAGGAACTAATAACGTCCAAATTGTCAACATGATACTGCTTTGTAGAGTAAAATTCAAGAATGCTCAGAAAAATATTTCAATGAAAAGATATTAGATGAAGCGCAAATATCAAAGATATTCCACTAATTTCATGGAGTATAGAAGTCAAAGTTTTAACCAACTGAGTATAATAAAGAATGGAATAACAAAAGAAATCACCATGCATGCGATACTTCGCATAGACAGGTTATTCCAACAGAATAATAATAACGGAACCAGGTCAGGCAAAATTTGCATCGACAGGATGTTCCAACAGAATAATAAAGACGGAACTAGGTCCGGTGTAAAACACACAGACAGGATGTTCCAACAGAATAATAAAGACGAAACCAGGTCCGGTGTAAAACACACGGACAGGATGTTCCAACAGAATAATAATAAAGACGGAACCAGGTCCGGTGTAAAACACACAGACAGGATGTTCTAACAGAATAATAGAAGAATGTCACCAAGTATAGGATAAACCGCGTATACAGGTTATTCCAACAGAATAATAAGCAATAGAATAACAACAGTTCTCTCCATGAATAAGAAAGAATAACACCCCTTACATTAGTAGGAGATTGAATACTGCAGTAGTGTAGTAACAGAATACCCTTCTTCTTTCTCTCTTATTCTTTCTATACTTTTTCTCTCTATAGCTTGAATGAATTAGTGAAAAATAATTAAGCACTAAGCCTCTATTTGTAGAAGATTTCTAGCTTAGCACTTGAAATGTGAAAAGGAAAGTGGCTTGACGACTGGTGATGTGAAAAGAAAAGTGGTTTGACGCCTGTAATGTGAAACACCAAGTGGTTTGACGCTTGTAATGTGAAACGACAATTGGTTCGACGCCTATAATATGAAACGACAATTGGTTCGACGCCTGTAATATGAAACCGGAAGTGGTTTGACGTCTAGTAAAGGTAATTACTATTTGACGAAGGTAATTACTATTGACGAAGGGACTCTTAGATGATGACATATGACCCCCCATAAAATAACCAAACTTACCACAAACGTCTCATAATAGACTCTTTATATACATCAAGGATTGAATAAATATTACCACAAATCATTTTATTTTCAATCAACACATATTTAATCTTTCAACAATTATTAATCATTTATAACTTGTCTTCTCAATTATTGATTTAATAATATAACTTATTATGCAGATGATACTGTGATAATAATTGAATCAATAATATAAGAGATATGATGCAGCAATTACTGTAGCAATAATTGAGTATAGCTGAGTGACTTCTCACGTAAGCATCAATAATCAATACCGTGTGCTACTATGCAACCACGCGTATTACTGTACTTTTACTACCGGGTAGTTCAACAGTTTTAACGGTAACGCATCCGCCGTTATTTTTATAGAAAGACAATTTTATCATTTTGTAACTACAACAATACTTCCATTGTTGGGTCCACCAATGATTGTGTCGTCGTACGAATATTCCCCGACAAAAAGAATATTCCCCGACCAAATGAATATTTTATAACAACATGCTTACTTTGCAAAATTTATAAATATTACCCACAACTATAACATTATATCAAATATTCTCCATAATATTCAAAAATAATATTTATAGAAAATTCATCTTTATTTATAAAAGTTGGGGTCTTACATATAACACATGCACTTTAAGTCCTTAAGTCTGTACAGTAGATGATAACCTCATATAGCATATTAGGTCATGAATAATCATACATGGTTGCTAAATAATCTTACCCTTCTTCTTAATCTAATTACATATTAGATTTGTTATTAATGGCTTCGGCTTTCCGTTACGTCATTCTTACGTTCACATGCAACTGACTTTTTTTAACCCTAAGTGATCATACTTAAGGCTCAAATATATCTTAACAGTGTTACATTAAGATCCTTAGTTAAGTGTTAATCATTTACTATTCATGCTCAACATGTACACCTTCTTCACTATCTAGATCATAAGGCTGGCGCTGCGGCGCCAGTGATCCTATGTTATGCCGCGCTGCGGCGTCACTCATTGGACTAGAAGACCAAACTCGGCGCTGCGGCGTGAGTCCCTTCGTTACGGGTCGCGCTGCGACGTGAGTTTCCAGGGGCTGAGGGCCATTTTGGTGCTGCAGCACCGACTATTTGTCTTGGAGTCGCGCCGCGCCGCGGACTCTGTGCCACAGATAATTTTGACAGATTTTTTGAACTTGCGAGATTTCTGGACTCGTAACTTCTTCGTTATAAGTCCGAATTGGCTCGTTCAAGAGCCTACGGTTCAAAAATCATATACTCTACGTGTTCATGCAAGAATTTTATCTATTCGACTTCATTTTCTAAAAATTCACATATTAGTTCATTTTTAACGAAAACGATAAATGTTCGAGAACGTTCAACGCTCAATGCTCGTTTCTTTGTTTTAAGTCAGAATCCGGTCATTTTCGAGTCCGCAACTCTATAATGCCAAATACAACTTGTCTCCATCGAAAACAAACGTTTGCAAGTTCAAACACAAAATCCAACTTCCATTCCGAGAATTTCACGATTCGACGATTGTCGTCCAATCGTGTAAATTCTGGCAAAACTTCATTACTAACAATTTGTTCCTCATTCCAAATGGATTCATTTCATTAGCTAGATATCTCAACCTATATATTACAATAACTTATATTCAAATTAGGTTATGACTTATTTCTTATAAGTTTATAACTTAACAATTTCTTCAATACAAGATTTTTATTTCGTTATGACTTATTATTAATTAGGTCATTTAAGTTACATCCTTTCATCCTATCAATCATGTAAACTTTTTAAGTTCATCATATGACAAGTCCATATATGTACTCCATAAGTTCATAACTTATTTAGGTTTAAGTTATTTATTCCTTACTTATTCGGCTTAAGTCCATTGATTAAAAATCTTTATGAGTTCTTAACATACATGATCATCACTTCTCTATCAAACTATCATGGTAGAGATAGAAGAATATAGAACAAGAGTCTTACCCTTGATGAACTAGTTCTTCTTCTTCTTGGAAAAATCTAATCAATGGAAGTTAGCTTAAAAGTGCTTATTCTCTCTAACCAATAAGCTTTTTGACTTGGATGAAATAACAAACAACTAATGACTTCATATGCTTGCTATTTATAGAAGGGCTAAGGTTAGGGAATTCTAGTCATTAGGACATCCCACCTCCTTAACTCACCTCCTTACTATTCCTAACTTAAGCTCTAAGTAAACTTGCTCCCTACATAATTTGCTTGGCCACAATATAAAGTTCTTGGTTTCCAATTCACCCATGGGTTGCACCATGGATCTTACTTTACCCATTGAATCATCCATTGGGCTTAGGCTCATTTAATTAGATTATTTCTTGTGGACTTGTATTAATTTAGTTTGGGCTTCATATTATTAACCACTTGGCTTAACATTAATTCCACATAGGACTACACCTTTATTCATATTGGAATTGTTCTTCATACAAAATCCACCATTCCATTTCATTAGACTTTAATACCTAACATTCTAAAATTAAGTCCATATACAAAATATTGAGTTTTTCATACTCAGATTATTATTACATAATCCTTCTTGCCTCGATATTATAACATTACGTATTTCTCAAAAGTTCAAAAATAATTCTCGAGCGATAAACGATGAATAATGATTTTCGTAAAATTTCACGGAAAGCTTTTATTTTTCGTCTTGGAAATTCAAACACTTTAATTCCCTCACGTAGTTAAAATACTACGATGTTCCGATGTTTCTAGGTTATAGAACGACATACGTCTTATTGACACATAATAATAACAAATAATATTATTTTATTCAATATTTAATTCTTTCAAGTATTTTACAAATGATTCGAATTTCTTGGTCGTTACAGTAGAAGTCATCGAAGCGGTGACAACAAACGTAGAGGGAATCAACATGCCAAAAATGGTAACCAATTCGGTGGTAATCATGGACAAGACAATAAGAGTGGAAATTTCAAGAAGAGGGTATTCAATAATGATGGAAAGACGTTAGCACCAGCACCCGTTGTTAAAGAAGGAGAACGATCATCGATCGTATGCTATAAATGCAGAGGGGAGGGACATATCAGTCTAAACTATACTCAGCAGTCCAAAGCATGTTACAATTGTGGAAGAGAAGTTCACCTAGCCCGATTTTGTCATGCACCGAAGTCAAGTCCAAAGCCGTCCCAGAGAAGTCAAAGCCGGTAGTTCAAGGAATAGCATTTTTTGTTACTTCTCAAAACATGAGTAACCCGAACGAAGTTAGCACGTGTTAGTTAATTATAAATTCTTGCAAAGTTTATACCTTACGAGATACCAGTTCTACCCATTCTTTTATCTCTCCTACTTGTGCTCAACGTTTGAACTTGACCCTTGAGAAATTAGACTTTGACTTATTTGTTGAGACTCTGTTAGGAGAAACTTTTATTATATCCAATATCTATAAGTCTTGGTTGATCCAAATCGGCACTCGCATATTACCTGTAGACCTTATTTCTTTGAAAATACTTGTGTTTGATGTGATTTTTGGGATTGATGGGTTAACTACTCATCATGCAAAAAAATTAATTGTTTTCTTAAGGTTATTAGCTTTCATATTCCTAACCAACCTATCTTGCGAATTCAAGCAACCAAACCACTAAAGTCAAACACTTTCATATCAAGCCTTAAAGTCATTCATTTATTGAAAAACGGATTTCAAGCTTTATTAGCCCATGTCACAGATTTAAACAAAAATACGTCAGATTTGAATTATATTTCTATTGTTAATAAATTTCCTGACGTATTCCCTAAAGAACTCCTAGCCTACCCCCAGAGCGTGAAATCGAAATTTGTATTGACCCCAGTATAAAACCTATTTCTAAAACCCTCAAATAGTTCTTCACCCAAAACGAACGTAACATGCGCCGAAGATGTTTGCTCGAGCTATTGAAGATTACGATAATACGATTCAATACCATCCTAGAAAAGAGAACGTGGTGGCTGACGCGTTGAGTAGAAGATCATATGCGTTTACGAGTGCGATGTTGTTAACACAAAGACCCATTTCGTACGATCGACTTAAAAAAGATGGAGATAGAATTAAAGACTCCTAGAATCTATATGAAGATATCTAATATACGATTAGAATTGACTTTAATCGATAGAGTTAAAGCTGCTCAAGCTACACACCCGAAGCTGATGAATGTGAAGAAGAAGGTTCAAGAGGGCGTTATTCTAGAAGCAAGAATCGACGAAGAGAGTAAATCTCAACCCTCGATTTAATTGGACCATTCGAAATTCTCGATCGAGTAGGAACTGTGGCCTATAGACGCACTTTACCGCCAAGTATATCGCGTGTTCATAACATTTTTCACGTATCGATGTTACATAAATATGTGGACGACTCGAACCACATTATTAAAATAGAACTAGACGAGATAGCAGAAGATTTAACGTATGAGGAGATACATATTATTATCTTGGATAAGAAGGATCATATTCGACACTCAAAGGTTATGCCTCAAGAGTTAGAATCTAAACAAGGTATCCTCACCTCTTTGGCATACCAAGTACATACGTAAATTTCGAGGGCAAAATTTCATAAGGAGAGGAGATTGTAAGACCCCGAATTTTATGAAATGAAAGTATTTAATTTTCTTATAATTATTATTCTATTTAATAAATGCTTAAATTGATGAAAGGTTAAAGTTAAGGGTGATATGTGAAATTTTTTCAAAGTAAGTAAGTTGATATAAAATATTCGTTACGTCAGATAATATTCGATTGGTCGGGGAATATTCGTTTTAATAGGAAATATTTGTACGACGGCACAATCATTGGTGGACCACACAACGGAGGTACTGTCGTAGTTAGAAAATAACTGAAATATTTTTAAACTGTTGAACTACCCGATAGTAAAAGAATAGTAATACACGTGGTTGCATAGTAACACACGATATTAATTATTGATGTTTACGTAAGAAGTCACTCAGTTATACTCAAATATTGCTACAGTAAGATACATAGTATCACACGTTATTTGATTTAATTATTATTACAATATCATCTACATAATATTTTATATTACTAAATCAATAATTGAGACGACAAAGTTATTTATATTATTATTTATAATATTGATGATATCTAGAAAGTTTTGTCGAGAAGAGGTTTGGTCACCTAATTGCGCGCCAATAGGGAGAAATCCTTATCGGAAAGCCCCCTCTTTCCTGGGAATGATCTGGTTGTTAAATATTGTGAGTTATAATATTAATGATGAATAATTGTTAATAGATTAAAAATGTGTTGATTAATGATAAATAATTTGTGGTAAATATTTCATCAATTTTTGATATAAATAAAGGGGTTTGTTATAAGGTATTTTTATAAGTTTAGCTTATTATTCCATGAGGAGATGTGCTAATTTTTCAGACCGTTGGTTGAAGTTATAATAGTAAATAATTATGGATCGCTGGTTTAAATTTTTAATAATAAATCAGCATGGACCGTTGCTTTAAGTTTTAATAGTAAATCTATATGGACCGTCCGTTTATAAGTGAAATAATCTGGACCATTCATGAGTTAGTTACTATTCAATCCTTTTTCTTATAAACAGAAGCTCATTCCTTCATTATTTCTTACGAAATCACTGAAACTCTAGAGAGGGAATAGAGAGCAAAAAGAAGAGTATTCTGCTACTACCCTACTTCAGTATTCACTCTTCTATTAAGGTAAGGGGTATTATTTCTTTCGTATTCACAAAGAGAGTTATTTCTTTCAATACTCGTAAGGGTTGTTATTCCATTCTTTATTATTCTATGGGAATAACTTGTCTATGCGGACTACCGTATGCATGGTGAAATCTTTTGTTATTCCATTCTTTATTATTCTGTGGGAATAACCTGTCTACGCGGACTACCACTTGCATGGTGAAATCTTTTGTTATTCCATTCTTTATTATTCTGTGAAAATAATCTGTCTATGCGAACTACCGCATGACTGGTGAATAACTCTTCGTATTAATTGTTATTAAATTGTGGAAATGATATATCTACGCAGACTACCGCATGACAGGGGAAAATGTATTTGCAGTTTCTTATATTACTTCTTTTCATATTCTTAAATCTAAACATAATATGGTATGTATTGCTTCTATAATTACTGAAATTAGTGGAATATCCTTGAGTTTTGCGCTTCAGCTAGTATCGTTTCATTGGAATATTGATATGAACTTTCTTGTTAAATATCAATATTTTCACCCGGGTTACTATTCACTTGAATATTATTCACCCGAGGATTTAGGATACTTTTCATATCTAGTTACTATTCATGGGTTACTATTACTCGGGTACTATTCATCCGGAGTACAATTTATGATAAAAATTGATTTCTTTTTGGTCCAAATCATTTTTGATACAATATTAGTCTTGAATTTTACTCCACAAAGCTGTATCATGTTGATAATTTGGACATTATTGAATTCTGGATAAATTAAATTATAAATATTTAAAGATTTATCCCTTGTTTTCTTTAATTAAATTCTTATATCATTGTCATCATCTTCATGCTTATATTGTGATAAAAAAGTCAACTGTGGCTTATGTGCATAGATGTACAATTGATTTGTATGATTATAACCAGGGCTTATTTTGTATAATCATGACCGTAATGTTACAAATGATGTGGTAAAAGTCCTCATTGGCCCGTAGTGCATTGATGGACAGTTGTTGGTAACATCATGACCATTGATAAAAACACGAATATTCTTGGCCCGTAGTGCATGGATAATTCGTGGTCGTGATACTAATGAATATCATTGGCCGTAGTGCAGGAATGATTTGATGATGTGGATTAATTATTAAGCTGAGTCTCAGCGATAAAATTGATGATAAACTTTTTAAGTCATAGAAGATAGTAGATATCATGCTCTACTTGACTTGTCTAATGAATTGCTTGTTCCATTGCAGTTAAACTTAATGTTTATTATATTTTTATCAGTTTAACGTTGTTGAAGGCTAACGATAATTTATTCTGCATTATCTTAGTCATAATATTTCTTACTGGGAAAGTTGAGCTCACCCTTTGCTTTCATTATTCTCTTCAGAAAATAAGAATATAACTGGGACTAGTCGGGGAACGGAGTGAAGATTCAGATGTTTGCATTAGTAGTCCTCACTATTCTGTGAAATAGTGTGATAATAAATGAGGACTTATTTTGAGTTTGAATACTGTCTAGATGACAATATTTCTATTAAAACTCACAGCTCATGTTGTATATTTAAGTTTGTATTTGTAATATGCACCACATATTTTGGGGGCGTCACAAACCTCTTATCCAAGAGGTAAGAAGAAATTACAAGCAAGCTTAATTAATGCAAAACCTAAAAGTCTTGGTCTTTAATTATAATAACTTAACCTTAGTTAGCCAAGTTTTTGGATGATTTAGGTTAGCTAGGGATTGGTTAGTATGTGTTGTGGGAAGTTGGTGAGATTTAACTAGAGTATGGTTAATTCTCTTAAATAAATCAATGCAAGTATACTTGCATTTTCTCCTTTATTCATTTCCTTAAATTTTCTAAGTTAGAAAAAGAAGTTTGAGAGAAAGAGAGACATGCAAGGCGGAAGAGAAAAGGATCAAGGATATCCACTACAAGAAAAAGGGTCATTGGCGATTGGCGTATTGGCGACGACATATGTCCCGTTGAGAATGACCTTAATACCGACTGGGAAGTCGTTGAGAATGAGTGTCGTCGATAATGTCATTCCCATGTGATAATTTTGGTGTGAAAATTTGGCGGTGGAGGGAAAGCTCATTGGCGACGGACACATAAATCACAGCCGATGGGAACGTCGTCGAGAATAACTCACTAGCGACGGGGTCAATATCGACTGTAATGACCCCAAAATTAATACAATTGAATTATCGACTTCGGTCGTTAACAATACATTTAACCTCTAATTTTACATCATTAAATGATAACACAACCATTGAAATTTGTGGAATAATTAAAATTTTTTCTATTATAAACTATCCTCGTTTCCAAAACATTCAACCTTTACATCTAAATATCTCAAAATAAATTTAATACTACAATAGTTTATATCGCAAAACGATATTATAATTCAACATTAATACATTATTCGGAACCTTAAACATGGTTCAAATAATAATAACACAACCAAAGTGTGTAAATCTTCAAGTATTACATCTGATTTATGTCTTTCAAGTAACACATAACTTTACTTTGAATCTTGAACCTGCAAAAGTGGTTATTTGCAAGGTTGAGCTCGACAGACCAGCAAAATCTAACAGTTTTTATGCATCACGTAGCACATAATAACATGCTCAACATATATCCTATAATCATTGGACTAACGTAACATACACGTTGTAGTTCACATAACAAGTATAAAGATTGAGTTCCTTACTCAATCAACATTCATCATCATAGTTATACATTGACTTAAATGTTTCATACTTTCAACATATATATATAAAACATCATGCTATTTGCAATAAAGACTTAAAACAGTTCATCATCAAGTTCACATAACAAATAGGAACTGAAAGACTTGCCTTGATCGCTGTTTACCAATAAAAGTTTAACAGCTTACAGATATCTGCACTTCACGTGCCCTACACAATTATATAATCATTCACATTAACTATTAGTCATATAGCAACGCATAGTAGTTATAATGTAAACTTTACTCTACGTCTCATAACCCTTCCTATCATAAATACACAATGTTCAATTTGATTGTGTTAAATTTCAACTTATATCTCACTGTATTTCATATTTGAAGTTCATTCAAATGTTTAAGTCTTGCTAGGACTACTTATTGGTTTTATATTAACACTATTCAATATCTTATAATATTCATTTAATTTTATTTAAATCACTTTTTACGTTCATTATTACTTATCACGGTGTTTCGACATTTATCGTCACACGCCCAATTTGTCTCTCTTGTTTATGCTTATTATGTGTATACAACTTATCTAATATATCATTTATTAATGTTAAGCATCATTATACTTCATAATATTCATTTTCTATAACTTAGAACAACATCTTTTATCGTCAAGAGCACTACACTTGCATACGTGTATGCCCGACACCCTCCGATTGCCTCATAAAACATAACAGTCTTAAAGATGACCATTTTGACCCCTCTTACGGACCTCAAATTGAAAAACTTAAAGAATAAAAGTTGTAAGTATATTCGTCCTCGTTCCGGATCATCTTGAATCACCTCAATCGGAGTTTGTATAAAACCGTTATGACTATTTTACCAAACTAGGTTAAAGTAGTCACACTTAACACACATTGCGCGCAGCCGCGCCCAAATCCTTCATAGTCCCAGTGCTGCCATGCCATTTGGTTGTGCTGGGAAGCGTGCTCGCATTCCTGGGTGGCGCCCCCGCGCTAGACCTCGCTCAGATTACAATGTTTTGCGATTTTTGACCCTTTTCTCCTACTAATCTTCATAACTTGAGTTATACACATACAAATTAGTCTGTTTTCGATTCTATGGATTCGTAATTCATAGAAATACAATATACTAGAATTATAACAATTTATAAAAATATTAACCAACATAAAATTAGACCCAAAACACATGTTCATACTCTATTTTCATGTTTTAAACATATTTAGCGAATTCAATCGCCACGACTTCGTTTCTTAACCAATTGACGTGATTCAAATTACGTCGTTTTTGTTTCTTCACATACTAACATAATCCAATACCAATTAACAGATTATAACACATATTAAACATATAATTTTATACTTTCTAAAGCCATTTCCTATAAATATAAACACTATTTTTTACAATTTCTTCGTATAATCCCAATTCTCACGAATTTGACAAACAAGTATCAATCATATATGATGATTAACATATTATACATACCAAAAAATATTTATAAACCAATTCATTACTCAAATCATGCAGCACAACCAATTAAAGAGAAGAAGTTTTGATAAAACATAACTAAAAATAGGGGCAATAATATTACCTTTTAATTTCTCCATAAGCTTAATTAGATGATAAGAATGGCTTGATTATCCTTCCTCTCCCTTCTTTGATTCTCATAATCACCTCTTTTTTTCAATTTACAAAGAACCTCTTCTCTTTCTCTCTTCTTCTCTTCTTTGTTCTTTCTCCCTTCTATTTTCAAGCTTAGGCCAAAACTTTTTACGTAAAAAAAATAGACACAACAATACAAATAAAATGTATAAAACTGTCATACTAATAAATATACTAATTATGTAATATTTATTATATTATATTTTATTATTATTATTTTTAATTCAAAAGCCATAAGGCTTTGTTTGGCAAAACCAATTAAAACAATGACTTAATCATTCCTTAAGACTTGTTTGGCAAAACAAGATTACCATAAGAATTTAAAAAGCTTTAAGGCTTTGTTTGGTAAAACCAAATTAAAACTCTTTTAATCTATTTTCATAAGTCATATTATTGACACTTATTAAATAAATTTCAATATTCAAATATTAAATTAATCTAATAACAATTTTATTAATCCATTACCACATAAATCAATACAATAGAATTATAATATTTATTATAATATAATTTAGTTAATCAAGTAAACAACATCACTTTAATTACCAAAAAGCAAATTAAATAACATTATAACAAACTATCTAAATCCTTAATAAACTCTCTAATTAGTTATTAAGTTAAATTAGAGTATTATATCATTAAATTTCAATTCAACACGCTTTTACATTTAAGTTATTTCTATAACTCATGAATATTTACTTACTAATAAATAATCCAATAAAATATCTACATAACAAAAAAAACACATCAATTAAAAATATTTATTTTAATTAATTAAATATTTGAAATTATAAATAAAATTCTGGATTGTTATATTCTTCCCACCTTATAAGGATTCTGTCCCCAGAATCACAACTCAAACAATTCATTCGTCACATTCTTCCCTTCTTATAAGGATTCCGTCCTCGGAATCACCGAAACCCTACCTTACTCAGGTTTTCATCAAATCTCTTTGTTGAATAACTTCAACACATTACCTTAATATACGTTTTATATTTCGTACTACCTTCATTTATTCAACAAATTCTAGGTTTTATTTCATAACTTTCACTCGAACTCAAATATACATAACTTTCACTTGAACTCAATTATATTTTGAGTATTATATATTCTTTAACCCATTCATTTCCTTCTCTAAGGATCGTTATCATAAACACCCAGGATATTACATTCACCCATTCTTCTAAGAATTTCGTCCTCAAAATTTTATTTATTAATCTTTAATCATTCAATCTATCAAAGTTAATTTTATGTTAATACTTTATTCATTCATTAGGTTCTACAACCAAATTCTTTCTCTAAGGATCTTTCTAAGATCATCATATTCCTCATCTCTTCACCATCTAAGAGTTTCACATTTCTCTTCTTTTCTAGAATTTCATTTCTTTCTTGAATAACAATAATCTTCCACAATTGCTCAATAATTGGAAAGCGATATGAATAACAGGAATTTAAAAGATTCCAAATCATGCTGAGGGGTCACAAGACCGTGAACTCTTTTTTAGGTTTACTAGTGCTTCAACTCAATCCTTCACACTGCAAACCAGAGTGTTTATCAATCACAAAGACCGAAAACACCCTCCTCACGTACACTAAGAGGCCAACCTATTGTACCACTACATTGGGCTGCAACGTAGTGTTTTGTAACGACTATATGTGTTATGCTCGGAACCATTGTCCCCGAAAACATGTCTACTTATAGGGTTGTTCACCTCATCTTTTCAACATCTGAATCTGCACCAAAACAATTTGGTTTGGCATAACTTTTTAATGAACGTTTGAATTTCATGAACATCTTTCAATAATCGTCTAGCTGAATCAAATAGCATAGACTTCTACAATAATTCGGACATCAATCGAAATATATATATAATTATTATATATATAATATAATATCATATATATATATTCCCATATCTAAAAAAATCTTAAAAAATCTTTTTATGATGTCATGATCCGCATTCTTACGGTTGTTTGGGATTTCCGTCATTGGTGACTTTGTTCATACTACCTTCATACCATAGTGGGCTGGCGATCCTTTTAGATCACATCCAACACTAAGAAATTTTGAATGATTTAATTCCATAATTTTTATCATCTTGCAACTGGTTCCATGATGCATTAAGATATTAAAAATACATTTTGATATTTTTAATAATTTTTTGTCTAGCCAGAAACAATTTAGTATAGACTATTCTTTAAACAGTTAAAAAATCTTTTTAAAACTCAGTTTTAGTGATATCATATCTCAACAAGTAGGATGTGTCAGTGTCCCGAAGTCACATTACACATTGTCAATATATGCTTGAGAGTAAAAATAATTTAAAAAAGCACATTAGTGCGAATTTAGCTTGATGTCAATTTTTTTTTGAAGTCTAGCATAGCTAGAAGATTTGGAAAAACTTATGTCTCCACTTTCTATACTGATCCATTGCTTAATAATTCTATCCATTCCCCTAATCCTCAATTCATGATTCATAACTTAATTATACCCCAGTTCATCAAACTTACCGCACATTGAAAGTTCAGGAACTTATCACAATAATATGAGTTTAAGTACTTATCCTAATCAGACCATAAGCGTCCATTCGCTGAGAGGTTCATAACATACCATATTATTATGAGTCACGAACTTACCATATGCATGAGTTTTAAGAACCACGCCTAATCCTAATATAATCTTATTAATCTTAATAGTTTCTAACTATTAAACATACCCATGAAAAAAGAATCACCTTTTCGCCACATATATATTGTTAGTGCGACACCAACATTCCAATGATTATCAATATGATAAACTGAGTGCAAACACAAAACCCTCATTCATATGAAGATTTGTACAACTCAGCCATCACATGAGTCATATATTGAAATCCCACCTAACTCTATCTTACTCTTAACTTATTCTTTGTTCGATACGAATTCCTCGTATCACATCATCTATAAATCCTCATGAGTTATCTCGTACTATTTTATAGTACTCCATCTTCATAGCATTAATCTATAATTATTCAAACATTACAGACCATCTTTCTTCTATAACTTAAATAGATCACGTCGTGATCTTATTCCATAATCATCTCTCTTAAAATTCTTTTCTTAACTCGTGATCATTTTGTTTTACGATCTCATTTCTTTCCGTTCTTCATCATTTATGACATTATTCGTTATCTTGGCTATTGGAGTTAGGTAACTCCCATTTATTATTTACATATCTCTTCAAGATTCTTCTTTTAATCTTCTTGTTTATATAACAATTCTTACTTTAAGAATTTCTAACTTCATTTATATTGCTTAACATTCCATTCAAGTTCTACATTTTCATCATACGTATCCATTTTCTATACTTGGTACACATCGAGTCTCTAATAGTTTTAATATAGTACGCTGAGTGGTTTCCCACAAACAACTAACAAACTCGGTTCCGAGTTGCTAGTTCGTATATACCTCCGCTCTATGAAGGAATCGTTTAGCCCAGATACCATACATCAACTATTAAAGAGTACAGTTGTACCATACTTAAATATAACCTTTTTATTTTTAACTTCTTCATCATTCTCTTCTTATAGACATTGTCTATTTATTATCACCTTACATCCTTATTATTGGAGTTGGTTAACCCCACATTCATATTCCTTATAATTATGTGAGATTCTTCTTTGAATCCTTTCACGCATATTTTAATCCCTTCTTTATAAATTTCTTAAATTACTTCTTATTGTTCAAACTCTATTTGAGCTTATTCTTTCATTATCTTCACATCTCTTCTCTAAGGTTATAGCCTACGGTATCCCTACCTAAGGTTTATAACCTACAGCTCTAATACCAACTGTAACGACCCCAAAATTCATACAATTTAATTTTCGACTTTGGTCATTAACAATACATTCAACCTCTAATTTTACATCATTAAATGATAATACAACCATTAAAATTTACAAAATAATTAAAATTTTCTATTACAAACTATCCTCGTTCCCAAAACCTTCAACCTTTACATCTAAATATTTCATAATCAATTTAATACTATAATGATTTACATCGCAAAACGATATTACAATTCATTATTAATACATTATTCAGAACCTTAAACATGGTTCAAATAATAATAACACAACCAAAGTGTGTAAATCTTCAAGTATTACATCTGATTCATATCTTTCAAGTAACACATAACTTTACCTTGAATCTTGAACATGCAAAAGTGGTTATTTGCAAGGTTGAGCTCGACAGCCCAGCAAAATCTAATAATTTTCATGCATCATGTAGCACTTAATAACATGCTCAACATATATCCCATAATCATTGGAGTAACTTAACATACACATTGCAGTTCACAAAATAAGTATAAAGATTGAGTTCCTTACTCAATCAACATTCATCATCATAGTCATACATTGACTTTAACGTTTCATGCTTTCAACATATATATAAAACATCATGCTATTTGCAATAAATATTTAAAAAAGTTCATCATCAAGTTCACATAACAAATAGGAACTAAAAGACTTGCCCTTGATCGTTGTTTAACCAATAACAGTTTAACATCTTACAGATATCTGTATTCACTTATCCTACATAATATATAATCATTCACATTAAACTATTAGTCACATAGCAAGCATAGTAGTTATAAATGTAAAACTTTACTCCACGTCTCATAACCCTTCTCATATCATAAATAACAATGTTAATTGATTGTGTTAACTTTCAAATTTATTCCCAGTATTTCATATTTGAAGTTCATTCAAAGGTTTAAGTCTGCTCGGGACTACTTATTGGTTGTTATAATTAAACACTATTCCCATCTTATAATATTCATTTTCCATTTGATTTAAAATACTTTTGCGTTCATTATCATTATCACGGTGTTTCGACGTTTATTCGTCACACGCCCCATTTGTCTCTCTTGTTTGTGCTTAGTTGCATATACAACGTAACTAATATCATTTATTAATATTAGCATCATTATACTCATAATATTCATGTTCTTAAAACTGTTTATAACAACATCTTTTATCGTCAAGAGCACTACATTGGCATACGTGTATGCCAGACGCCCTCCGAATACATAATAGTCCTAACGATGACAATTTTTACCCCTGTTATAGACCTCAAATTGAAACACTTAAAGAACAAAAGTTGTAGGTCTATTCATACTCGTCCCGGATCATCTTGAATCACCTCAATCGGAGTTTGTATAAAAATATTATGACCGTTTACAAACTAGGTTAAAGCAGTCACACTTAACACACATTGCGCGCGGTCGAACCAAAATCCTTCATAGTCCCAGCGCGCCCGCACCATTTGGTAGTGCTGAGCAGCGCGTCCGCGCTCCTAGGCAGCGCGCCCGCGCTAGACCTCGCCCAGATTACAATGTTTTGCGATTTTTGACCCTTTTCTCCTACTAATCTTCATCAAACTTGAGTTTTATACACATCCAACATTAGTCCGTTCTCAATTATAGGATTAGTAATTATAGAACTAAAACATTAATCGAAATTCTAACAATTTATAATAACATTAACCAACCTAATAATTTGACCCCAAAAACACCTGTCTACTTATTTTCATGTTTTAAAACATATTTAGCGATCAATCGCCACGGATCTAGTTTTCTTAACCACATTTGGGATTGATTCAAATTACGCGTTTTCGTGTCTTTCATATACAAATAATCCAATACCAATTATAGATCTATAACCATATAGACATATAATTTTGTACTATAAAAAACGATTTTTTTTAATTTCTTCCTAAATCAATTCTCACGAATTTGACAAAACAAGTATCAATCATATATGATGGTTAACAGATATCCATACCCAATAATCTTTATAAACCAATTCTTTACTTACTCATGCCAAACCACAAACAATTAAAGGAAGAAGATAAGCCCCGAGGAAAATAGATTTTGAGAATTAAATTTTTATTTTTATTTTTATTAAATGAATTTAATCAATTATTTATGGAGCAAGCTAATCGAACGTCGTTCTCTGGCCTAGAAATGTCAAAACATCGTGGGATTTTGGCTACGTGGTAGAATTAAAATGTTTGAATTTCCAAGACGAAAATAAAAGCTTTTCGAGAAATTTTTCGAAAAACACTATTCACGCATTTCTGCTCGGGAATTATTTTTGAACTTCCGAGAAATACGTAACGATAGAATATTGATGTGAGATAGAATATCCAATAATATTTCAGTTATGGAAAATGTAATATTTCGCCTGTGGACTTAAAACCTAACGTTTAAGGAAATGTAATGTGATTAATGATTTAAGCGATGATTGTATAATACGTAGGTATTGTATGAGGTAGAGAATACGAGTATGATACGAGATATTATACTAGTACGTATGAATGATGGTATATCGTATATATTGAATAAATATACGAGGGAAATACGAGATGAATACATGATTATACGTTATAAGGCTTTAAGCTCAATGTATTGAATTTGTTGAATTGTGTAGGAAATATATGTATTATCCAATGGGATTAATGATAAGGCCCAAATGTAAGATTGGTTAAGTCCATTATATAAATAAATTAATGTGCAAGCCCAAATGATTAAGCTAAGATTAATTAAGATAAGGCCCAATGTAAATATCCAATGGGTTAGGGGATGGTTTAAACCAATGGGGCAACCCATGGATAATCCAAGGTGATGAACAAGTAAACTTAGAGGCTAAGTTAGTGTGGTGATCACACAAAGTGCTTAGAAGTGATGACAAAGTAAACTTAAGGGCTAAGTGTTGTGGGGAGCAAGTAGACTTAATGATTAAGTAAGTGTGATGGCCAAGTATATGTGGTGAGCAAGAAAATAATGTGGGGAGCAAGTTTACTTAATGCCTAGGTAATGAATAGTAAGGAGGTGGATGGATTAAAGACTAAACTACCCTAACTTAGGATTTCCTATAAATAACAAGTTTTGTAATAATTTTGTGGGTTGTTCTATTTTCATCAAATTAAGGTTGAGAGCTTATTTGGTTGAGGAGAATAAGCACTTATAAGTAGACTTTCTTTGTTAGTTTTTCCACCAATAACTTATAGCTTATTGGTTACAGCGAATACGGTGAGAATAAGCTAGCAAGTTAACCTTGAAGTCAAGAATCAAGAAGGGATTCAGGATAAGAAAGATATCATCAAAGAGGTAAGTGTTCTTTGAACCATGTTTCTCTTCTCTTTCATTGTTGTGAGAAGGGGGGGGTATTGGTAGAACAAGCATGTAAGAAGAGGTTGGAATTAATGAATCAACGGGCTTAAGTCTAGTAAGCGGATAAGTCATAAATAAGAAATTCATTTGTAAATTAAGTTATGAACTTCTAAGGGACGTATAGAAAACTTGTATAATGGTACCATGTTTCCTTTAATAGCACTAGTTGATAGTAGATGTAAGAAAAATGATTAAAGGACTTAACTATTGGGAATAAGTCATAAAGAAATGAAATAAGTATGTTACTTTATAGTAAGTTTATAAGTTATGAGTTCTTTGAAATTATAAGAACAATTAATAACTTAATCATGGATATAAGTAGCGAAGCTTGTGTGTCAAGAGTAAGTATAATAGATTGAATCAAGTGAAAAGTTTAAAAATCTCAAGTAACGAAGTTTCGGCCGGAATTGCACACGATTAGACGCGATCGTCGAATTCGTTGAAATTCTTGATGGAAGTCAAATTTTGATATTCGAGCTCGGAAAAACATTGGTTTTCACTGGAGAAAGTCGTATGTCATTATGAGTTGCAAACTCGAAAATGGCCCAGATTCGATTAGAAACAAAGAAACGAGGTTGAACATTCACGAACGTTTATCGTTTCATAAAAAGGGACTAAGAGGGAAATTTTAGCAAATGTGTCTTAGATAAAAATTCTTGTATGAACGCATAGAGTAAGTAATTTTTGAACCGTTAGGCTTTTGCACGGGCCAATTCGGACTATAACGAAGCATAGAAGTTTAGCTGTCCGAGAAGTTCACAAAACTTCAAACTAAAATTATTTTTCTGGTGCACAGAGTTGGAGTCACCCCGCGCAACCTAGGCAAAATGACCCGCGGCGTGGCGTTGGAACAAAAACCGCGGAGCACACGCCAAGAGTTTTCCGTCAGCGCCGAACAGTAACCACAGAGGACTCGCGCGGCGGTGTCCGCTGAGTCCGAGTTGAGCAATACGTGGTGACGACGCAGCCCGCGACTCACGTGCAATAGTCGGCGCTTGCAGCGCCAGCCTTAAAACTTAGCAGAAGAATGGTTACAAGTGGAACATGAAGGAAATTGTGTAGTAATGAACAAAAGGGACTACTAATATTTATTAAGTCATAATTAAAACTCTAGTATGTACTTAGGGTAAATTAAAGAAAGTAAATTGAAGATGAATGTGAACGAAGCAATAAGTATACTTCACCATGACGATCGAGTTTAGATTACTTAACTACAGACGTTAGTAAGCGTGAGGAAGGATAATAACTCAAACTGAGTTGTATTAACGACAATAATTTCACTTAGTTATAGAAGAGAACGAGTTGGTAAGAATGATGTAAAAGAATGACAGGGAAAGCCGGGGAAACCCATAATAACAAATCTATACATGATTAAGATGAGAAGTAGGTTAAGATTCTTTAGACAATATGTATGTTCATCATGACCTATGTGGAATGTTATGTGATGATGTATTGTAGGATGTAAGATCAAGGAAACGAAATTACACTAAGTAGACGCTGCTGAAGGCAAGTTTTTTTAAACGCTTGGTCTAACTTCGTGTTAGCCAGGTTTCAAATGATTCAAATATGAAGATTAATGTATGGTTTGAACGAAAAGAAAGAGTCGATGCCAATTTTAGCTCGGCTAGACTTATCGTAGTAGGATTGATTTGAACTGTTTACAAGTCTTTCATATAGAATTGCTACCGCTATCCTACGCCAACTAATTGGTACGGATTCAAGGTAAGCTGCAAATGATAAACAAATGTTTTTCTGAGTATTCGATGGGCACGTGAGGTTGCCACAACTGAAACGTAACACGTTTTAATGGATGTAGCGTTGATCACACATAGGGTACTATAGGCTTGACTCCTAGATGACCGTAAGATATGCAGACTTTAAGGACATCGTGTCGGGTGTCCTTTCAAAGAGGACTATAAGATGTTCACGTCTTACCCAGAATTGATGAATTACAGATTATTGTTATGCCAAATGTTTTCGAAGGAAAAGAAACGCAATTTTAAGTTATTGATAGTACTTCGTAACTATCATCCAGTTATTGAAGATCTACGATTCTATGTTTCAAAGCCCTGCTTTTTAAAAATGAAAATTTTTGTCTTGACGTCTTGTTATGCTCACCACTTGCTTGAAACCATTGATTGCAGCCTTAGACGGATATGACCAAAGGATTCGACAAGGATAAAGTGAAGGCTAAAGCGAACTTGTAGCGTACCTATGTAATAGTATATGTTTGTAATGATAATATTTGATATTATGACAAGAACAAATGCAACGGTTATAAAGAACCTGGGGAATGGTAATATTGTTTTGGAATATATATAAGACAGATTAGTTCCTTTGAGGCTTTTTCAATTGAATGTTTGTGTGAACTGTAGCACCGTGGAGCACCATCTGTTGGGTTGAAAGAGACCCGGATTTGGGGGCGTCACAAGAAGTTTTGATAAAACATAATTAAAAACTAGGGCTATAATATTTGTGACGAAAAAGATTTTTGTAATTTAATTCTTAATATTTATTGAAGTAAATAAATATTTTCGATGATTTAATTATTAGATTAAATAATTAATTGATGCAGTTGTGGTAGATTAATTTAATTATATGTGTACATTTATTAAATTAATGTGGAGAATTTTTATTATCGAAGTATGACATTATATGAGCTTATTTTATTAAAAAGAAATATTTAATAAGCCTAATGTTATTTTAATTAATTTAATTATTAATTAGAGAGTTAATAATTTGACATTATTTATTAATGAGAAATTTAATTATGGGACTATGTGAATTTATGAGAAATTATTATATTTTATTTAAAGTAAATTAAATAAGATATTGATTTATTTTATAAAGGAGTGTGACATTATTTAAACTATAGTATAAGAGGTTTTATTAAATTAATTGGGTATAAGCTTTTAAATGGTAGCTAAACATAGCTTTAGTTGGAGTTGAGGGAAGTTACCCATGACTGGGTAACTGACCACTTCTGTGTCAGTTCTTCTCCTTTAATTATCAGATTTCTTCTTTTTATTATTATTATTCTAAGTCTGGAAGAGCAGAGAGGGAGAGAGTTTGAGAATTGTCAGATAAAATTGAGAAATTTTGAGAGAGATTGTGAGTACTGTGATTGAATCTGGAAGAGCAGAGAGGGAGAGAGTTTGAGAATTGTCAGATAAAATTGAGAAATTTTGAGAGAGATTGTTAGTACTGTGATTGATGTAGATAGAAATTGTCATCCTTGTTCATCTACGCTTTGAGTAATTCTCTCCAACCCAATTCTCATATTTTACGTCAGTTAGTTTTATGAAAATGGCTTTCATTCAAGTTCTGTTGAATTTCTGTAAATTGGGAAATTGGGTTAGGGATATAGGTAATAATTCGAGTAGCATAACATATTATATATATATTTTATATGATTCCATATCATAAGTTTCAGTATATGATGACTTGCTATTTCAAAAATTTACAAAGTTTGGGTTTTGGCCATATGGCCCTTATACGTAACTTTAATATGTCAACCATAAATGGTTTTGTAAAATTTATACTTGTATATGATTAGGCATAATAAAACGAAGTAAATGAAACTTGAATGATTGGATTTGGCCTTATAACGAATTCGTAGTATTAAATTTTTATGTTTTGTTTTCAAAACCTTCAAGAACATCAAGATAGTGAAAATTGCATGCTTTAATTCTGTAATTAAGTGTTTAAATTAGTTAAAATCATTCTATAGATGTTGAGTCATGTTTATATACGAATCTAAACATGTAGGTATGAGAAATTCGTGTAGTAAAATTTAATTGGAGTTTTTTTGGCTGTGTTCTGCACTTTTCGCGATTAAGAACGTTTCTGGTTCAGCCGCCCGCCAGTCTCAAGCCTTATGTCACGCGCAGTAGCGCCACGCACGCCAGCCCAGGGTCTCAAGCGCAGCGCCCGACGCCGCATGCGCGAAGCTTTAGTACAAAGTGGCGCCGCAACGCCCCACTCTCCAGAAAGTTCAGAACCGAAAATTTTAAAGTGTTTTAAGTCCATGAATGTGATGTTAACTTGATGTAATGAACATAAAATTCTGTTATAAGTATAATGAGATGGTAAAATAGAACTAGCATGTAAATACATACTTACATATGGTTCTTATGCATTTGGATTACCTACTTAGCTGTTTATTTTGATGTGTAAATTATGTGCCAAAGCTGGTAATTTGACTAAGTATAGTCAATATTTCGAATTAGACAAAAGAATGAGTTTATGATGATTAGTTAAGTTATAATTAACTGGTATTGTGAATATGAATGATATGTAGGATTAAATTCAAAGAACGTGCTTAGTTAAAGTGTAATCTATGTACGAGGCAAGTTTTCTAACTCTACTTGTCATTATTGTTCAAGTTTATTATTTACCTCGAGTAAATTATCAATTCTATTATTCAAGTTCAAATCTTATATTAAAGATTTATTATCTTTTCAAAGCATGATTCAGTTATACAATAATTGTTCTATTGTATACTTCTTGAGATTATTATTCAAATTGAATATCATTATTGTTGAACCTTATTAGACTAGTGAACTTTATTGATTCAACTAGTCCTTAGTTGATGAACGTTCTAAATTTCAGAACCCTTATTGAATTATCCAAACCAAACTTCCTTTGGTGCGGACTCAAATGTCAAACTGAGATGAACAACCCTGCAAAGGGATTTACTTTTGCGTTAGCGTTAAGATATTGTGCACAGTATGGTACTAAGGGTTGATCCCCCTAAGTATGAGTAGAAAGATCCATAGTCTTATGACTGTTAAAGGTTTCAAGTATAACCCTTGATAACCTAGGACATAGTTCAAGGTCTTATGACCCTCAGAATTCTTTTGATTCTTGTTATTCATTCTTGATTCAAAAGTTGAGCTTTTATTCAGATGTCTTTGATTTACTCGCATGTTATTATACTGTTATTTCATTATTATACTTGAGGGCATTAGTGCTCACTCTTGCTTAATAATAACATTGCAGTTAAGAACGAAAGAACTGATGAACCTTCCACTAGTAAAGGCAAGGGCAAAGTTCGAAAGTGATGAAAACTTGTTATTTTTATTAGATGATGTATTTATGCTTAAGACTTGAGTTAATGATGTTGTTTAAGACTTATTTGTTTATGATTCCGCACAGATGTTTAAAGTTAGTTTAACCTGGAATTGTATTATTATTATTCGGATGTTGTAACCCTTAAGAGAAAGATTTTTATTCTATCTATTGCATTGTTTGCATTTATTATGGGTAGATAGATAGATGATATTTGTACAGTGAACAACAAATCCCGTGTAATGAAAGTACCAGATTTAGGGGTGTCACACGTTGGTATATCAAAGTTTGTAGGTTTATGAATTTAGGTGGGGGGGGGACAACCTTAGGTCGTAGCCTATAGAAAGAAGATAGTGAGTGATGGAAAACTCTTATCGAGTATAGAAATGGGATTCTTAATTCATTGAGATAATAAAAGAACCTTATGTGTTTATGTGTTAAAGTATGTGTTAGTGATACGATTAGTAACTAAAATTTAAAAATTGTGTTAGGATTGTCGAATGTTGGAGAAGCTAGGTTTCAAGTTGGGAGAAGAACCCAGTTCTTGTACCGATAGTATCGAAGAGGAGGAGCCCGCGACATTCAGTCGTTAGGGCAAAGCAGCTGGTGAAGGGGACTCATCTCCATTGATCACATTGTTGGTCAGGAGCATGAACTGAGACTGATCCTGATGAGGTCCTGAGGAGGGGAATTTGTTGAGGGAAGAGGAAGATTGAAGAAGATGGACAACGGTACACCGTGATGCGAGATGTATGACACGTTATCAACCGAACGTAGAGTTACGAGACGATGTCCAGGATTTGAAGATGCGAGCGATTATTCCGCATATTACTCTAGAGCGAAGGAGAGGGAGATTAGACTATTCACTCATGACTCGGAAATGTAGAATTGGGATTTGGTCCATGAGAAGGGTCAAAACGAGATTAAGATCGAGGAGGAGATAGAGAACACTGAGAAGGACTGAAGGAAACCTCCGAAAGACAAAAATACGCAGCGGAAGACTAGGTAAGCAAATCCACATAGCTGATCCGTGCAGAAGATGATGTCGTGCAAAGAAGGTGAAGATTGGGGAAGATATTCTACACTCCAATTCATGCAATGGATGAGGCCACACCCAGATCGCGTTTTTGACGGTACCCAAATCAGTTTGAAGGACTTCCATCGTACATGCTGGATCGCAGACGATGTCGCGTATCATAGAGAGGAGCGTGCAAGGGCAATTCAGCACCTTGACAGACAGTGAATCATAATCTGTTTAATTATTTGAACCACAATATAGTTATTTTATAATGTAAAATTACTAATGTTAGAATGAAGGAATATTTTATATTTACAAAATCCTCTGGTCTTTATCTCAGGATGGGGATGTAATAGCGTTTATGCTATCGTTGATTGTAAACTTCTAGTTTGAATTAATATATTAGTTGTTTTGAGATAATGTGTTAAGTTAAATGAGTATTGTTAAATTTTTGTAATGCTTAACTATTTAGGAAAAATAATAAAGTTCTAATTAGCATTTAATTTAACAGAAAAATACCGCCAAGGATGAGACAACAAACAATCAAAACCGGCTAGGAAGGTTATACCAATAATAAACAATAACGTCAAGATAACCAGTTCAGCAGTGGTGAACTTAATGCACTGGAGACATGAAATAATCAACCTTAAGCTCCAACAAACAAAACGTTTAAAGACTTCAAGGCGGTGGGACTGCCAGAGTTCAAAGGTTCCATGAACCCAATCGAGGCTCAAACGTGGGTTATGGAAATGGTGAATGTTTTCGACGTTGCTAGGGTTAGAGAAGACCAGAAGACCACTTTTGCAACATTTATGCTGAAGTCTGAGGCTAGCTACTGGTGGCAAGCAAACAAAGTTCGAGGAGGTGAAGGTGTAATTATGTGGGAGAGATTTAAAGAGATATTTTTCGAAATGTATTTCCCAACTAGTTTGCAGAATCAGATGGAAGTTCAATTTCTGGAACTGAAGCAGGGAAACATGAGCGTACCTGACTATGCGGCTAAATTCAACAAGTTGGAAAGGTTCGCCCCGTACCAAGTACACACTGACGAGAGAAAAGCCAGAAGATTCGAACAAGGACTAAAGCCTTGGGTGTACAACAAGGTATCAATGTTTCAGCTAAACACATTTTCCAGAGTACTGGAAAAGGCCATCCTCACTGAAGGAGGAAGCGATGTGGTGACCAAGTACAATCAAGATCAAAAGAAGAAGAAGAATAAAGGTGAGGGAAATAACAAGGCCAGTGGAAGTGGCACATGAGGTAGAAATTTCAATTAGAAGAAAAGATGGAATGACAACTCATCATCGGGGAATTAGCAAGGTAGTCAGAAGAAAAGAATTGAAGCATGCCCGACCTGCGGGAAAGTCCATCTGGGAGTTTGTATGAAAGGAAAAAGAGTGTGCTACAATTGTTGCCAGGAAGGCCACATAGCACCAAACTGTCCAAACCCAAAGAAGGGTGCTTGTTTTACTTTTGGTTCGAAGGACCATCTGGAAAGAGACTGTCCCATAAAGGGATCAGGAGGGTCAGGATCAGGGGGAAATCAGGGAAATAACATTGGAAATGTCTAAACCATCACCGGACCAACCGCAACAAACCGACCGACCACCCGGACTTTCAACATGACTGTGTAAGATGCAGTTCAATCCCGTGATGTGGTGTCAGGTATCATTCCGATCAATAAAATTAATGCTTATGTTTTATTTGATTCGGGTGCTACTTTTTCCTTTATATACATGACTTTGCAATAATTTAGATTGCCTAAGGATGAAATTGGATTACCCCTATGAATATAGAACTTTGTTTAATAGAGAAATAATCCAGGTTAGTACGGTATAATAAGAACTGTGTAGAGTGGATATTAAGGGTAATATCATGAACATAGATCTTTTCTATTCTACTGGCGAAGAATTTACGTTATTTGGGAATGGACTGGTTATTCCATTATGGGGCTGTATGAATTGCCAAAGAAGAGTATATAACCTTATAAACTCCGTCAAAGGTTGTATTTTATGGTAGCCAAGTCGCCTACACAAGCGAGTTGTCTGCTGATGATGCAGGCTACGAAGTTGTAAGACAAGGTTGTTAGGATTTACTTAGCTTAACATGTACGACAGTCGAAAGAGAATCGACGGTAGACGAAATACGATGGAGGGAATTAACGACGTATTTCCAGACGATTTTCCAGGACTTCCACCAGATAGAGAGGTAGATTTTGTGATCGATTTGGCGCCCAAAACTGCTCCAATAGTGAAGGCACCATACCGAATGGCACCAGTAGAGATGAAAGAACTAATGGTACAACTACAAAATTTTTTGGACAAAAAGTACATTCAACCGAGCGTAACGCCGTGGGGAGCGCCGGTGTTGTTTGTGAAAAAGAAGGATGGATCAATGTGGCTCTGCATTGACTACAAAGAACTGAACAAGGTCACAATTAAGAATAGATATCCATTATCGAGGAATGACGACCTGTTTGACCAATTAAAGAGAGTGAGATACTTTTCCAAGATAGACTTAAGAAGCGGTTATCATCAACTGAAGGTGAGGCCAGAGGATGTACCGAAGATAGCGTTAAGG
This sequence comes from Panax japonicus, assembly GCA_020205505.1. NCBI lineage: Eukaryota > Viridiplantae > Streptophyta > Magnoliopsida > Apiales > Araliaceae > Panax > Panax japonicus. Next base: position 71,521,692 of record CM035113.1, on the reverse strand, counting down.
ACGCGATATGGTCACTACGAATTTTTAGTAATGTCGTTTGGTCTTACGAATGCTCATGCAACATTTATGGTACAAATCAATGATGTGTTCAAGCCGTTTTTGGACAAGTTCATAGTGGTATTTATAGATGATATTTTGGTTTATTCGAAGACCAAGGAAAAACATGAAGAGCATTTGAGATTAACATTAGAAGTATTGAGAAGGGAAAAGTTGTATGTCAAGTTTTCAAAATGCCAATTTTGGATTGAACAAGTGCAATTTCTTGGTCATGTGATCGATAAAAATGGAATTTCGGTAGATCTATCTAAAGTTGAAGCAGTGATTAACTGGGATTAGCTGAGAACGGCGTCAGAAGTAAGAAGTTTTCTTGGATTGGCGGGGTATTATAGAAGGTTCATACAAGACTTTTCCAAGATTGCAACTCCGTTAACGAATTTAACTCGAAAAGCTATGAAATTAGTTTGGACGGATAAGTGTGAGGAAAGTTTTCAAGAATTGAAGAAGAAGTTGAGTACGGCCCCTGTGTTATCTCTTCTGGACGATACATGAAATTTTGTTGTTTATAGTGATGCGTCGCATAAAGGACTTGGTTGTGTTGCTGGGAAAAATGGCCAAAGTCATGGTGATGACTCACCCAATGAAGGATTACGAGAGAAGGACCGATCCGACCCCTGACTTGGAGTGATACAGTTGTTTTGGCTTGAAAATTTGGAGACACCTATCTCTACGGGGAGAAGTGGAAAATATATACGGCCACAAGAGTCTGAAATTATTTTTTTTTACACAGAAGGATTTGATATGCGTCAAAGAGCTGGTTGGAATTAATTAGGATTACGATTGTGAGGTTTATACCATCCGTGGTAAAGCAAAGTGGTTGCGACACCTTAAATTAGAACGGGTCGTGTGAGAAATTGATGATGTAATGCTCTGAAGGAGCTAATTTCAGAAATGGAGAAACTGGAGTGAGAGGTGAAGTTACTATGGAATTGCTGAGAAGCGATTTAAGATTCAATATGGTACAACCCTGCTGGATAACGTTTTAAGGGAGGCTCCGCTTCAGGGACGAGAATAGAATTCAAAAGGTGACAAAGAAGTATATGATAGGAACGAACCCCAGATTTACAGCTGGATAAGGGAATGGATATGAGATTTGAGAGTAGAATTTTGGTTTACCGCCTAGTACAAGAGATAAGCGCAGATATTTTGAGCGAGGCTCTCCTAGTCGATGATTCGATTCACCCTAGTAGTACCAAAAGTACCCGATCTTTGACAACTTTTTGGTGACCCAAAATTAAACTAGGATGTTGAGAATGTGTTTCCAAGTGTCTTACCCAGTCAAAAAGTGAAAGCAGCAGAAAACATAAAGCCAAGTGGATTGTATAACAATTAGAATCCCAAAATGGAAATGGGAACATTGTACGACCCCCAAAAAATTTTAAAATAAAACGGAATTTCTTTATTATTTTTTGAAATAGTAAGGGTTGATTGATTAATGGGATAGTATGGGTTAAATGCGCAAAATTTGACAATAAGCAGGGTATAATAAATTCATTGTTGCGGTGAATATTCGTTTGGTCGTTGATATTCTTGCTCGTAGGGGAATATTCGTCGACGGCGCAGTCTTTTGTGGGCCATAACGAAAAACGATTGATATGAAGGAAAACGACAAAAATAAGTGTTTACTAAATAACGGACGTGATGTTACCGTTATACTGTTGGATACGGTGGATACAAGTTAATGTAATACGCGATTGTGCACAGTAGTGACAGGTATTGCACCCAATTTGATTCTTACGTAAGAAGTAACTACTCATAATTGTCGATGTAAGTATGTGCAGATTTTATGTATTGATTCAATAATTGCGCAATTGATATTTATATTACTGTTGTTTAATAATTGTAATACACAGTATTTTTCAATTATCGAAGCAAGCAAAATTCCATATTTATGCTGAAAATTATTGATAACATATTGGCAAATGTATAGAAAGTCTTGTATAAGGAGTGGTGTGGTCACCCAATTGAGCGGCAGTAAGGAGAATTCTTATTGGCAAGCCCCTTTCCTACGGGAACGGCCTCCATTTTTAGTGACTGTGATTCTGTAATATTATTTGTGAATAATTAATTATTGATTTATATGATGAGAAAAATATTGATTTTATGTGGATATAGATGTAGAAAATTTTTATTATGACAATTGTTGAAAATTAATATTTTATCTTTTTCTGATAAAATAATTCATTTAAATATATTATTTTAATAATATATTAACGGTGATACTTTTATGATGAATGTGAGATATATGAGTATATGAGGAGGAAGAGTATTTTTGTGGCATTAAATGTTTAACATAGATTTTGTGTGTCGGTAGACCTATTTCTTGACTGAAAATTTGATTATAGCCTGTAAAATCGCCTGTTTGTGGATTTCGGTCAATTTCTGTTTGGAATTTGGAAAAACTTCCTTCTGCAAAGTTGTAGAGAATTGAATTTCCTATAAAAACTCGCGAGACTCAAATTTTCTGACAAAAGGGCTATTTATTATGAATTATTGAAGTTTCGGAGTTCCAAAATAATTGATTTTTGGAAGTTTAAAATATTTTTAATAATAAAAACGTTTTTTATTTATTTTTCTAGAAGGGAGCACATTTTATTGAGCTGAAATCAGATCTGAAAAAAATGGGCGTAAGAATTTTTAATATATATTATTATTATATTAAATTTTCTGCTTTGGTGTTCTAAGCAATTTCCTATAAATAGGTGCTTAGGTTAGAATTGAAAATCACACTAGAAACTGAAGTTTTCTCTCCCTATATTATCGAGCGTATTCTTGTGAGTATTTTGAGTATACTTTGAGTATTGCTATACGGTGAAAGTTCAAGTCATAGACTATATCCGGTGTTTTAACTAGAAGTGCTGTCTTTCGAGGTAAAGGATGTTATTTTCTTCTCAAATGATATTATTTCTTCAATATCATTATGCTGAAATGTTGGTTGGAACTTTTTATCAAATTTGGAACTTTTTCATGTCGGGGTTACTATTCATGAGTTACTATTCACGAGTTACTATTCACGAGTTACTATTCACGAGTACTATTCATGAAACGTGATGATGTTTTTTGTGAAATTTCTATCTTTTGGTGTCGGAGTTACTATTCACGTATACGACACTATTCACGTATACGACACTATTCATGAATACGGCACTATTCACAGAAAAATGAAATTTCTTCTTTTTGTCCAAAATATCTATTCTGGATACTAGCTTTGATTGTATCCATGTTTTGATCATTCTTGAATTTTACTTCAGTATGATTAATTATGAAGTATTTTTGAACTCAGGTTGTTTAGAGTACGAATCCTTAATACTTGTTATTTTGTTTCACTGGATTTGTTTCCTTTAAAATATTTTTCATCATCTTCAGTCCTAAATGATGGTGTTACTGAATATCTTTGGCCTGTAGTGCAAAGATGGTTGATTTTATTATGAATATCTTTGGCCGTAGTGCAAAGATGTACATGTGTTGAGATGAACATGAACAATTGATGAATATCTTTGGCCCGTAGTGCAAAGATGAACAGGTTTTTAGATGAACATGACCAACTGATGAATATCTTTGGCCTGTAGTGCAAAGATGAATATTTGATTTGATTTGAGATATATATTGATTGATGTTACAGGGATAAAATATTGATGATAGACTTTTAAATTCATAGATGTTAGTAGATTTTATTCTCTACTTAACCCTTCTAATGAATTGTTGTTTCCGCTACAGTTGTTGATCTAAAACTTGTTGTCTATTGTATTCTATCAGATTTTTCCCTGTTGAAGACTAAGGATAATTTGTTGTACATTATCTTAGTCATAATATTCTTTACTGGGCTAGTTGAGCTCACCCTTTTCCTTGTTGTTCCATTTTTCTTCTCAGGAGGCGAGAATGTAGCGAGTACTATTCGGGGTATGGAATGAAGGTTCTAGAGAGAGTTGTTTAGTAGTCCTCACCATTTTTTGTAAAATTATGTATCAATAATTATGATGGGGATTTATTTGCATGTGGATATTGTCTAGATGATAATGTTTGTATTCAAACTCACAGCTTATGGGTGGTAAAAGTTGTAGTTGTTTCTGTACCATGTGTATTTGGCGACTCAGAATGGGTTGGATGGAATGGACCTATTTTGGGGTTGTCACAGTTGGTATCAGAGCTTAGGGATATGATCTCTGGTGGAGATCGGGGAATAGAACTAAGAGGGGAGAGACGAGTAAATCCTTCGCTGGTGTGTTCTACCTAAGCTTATTTGTTGGTTGGTCATAATATAGGGGTAATATGTGATTTGTTAAATTGTTTAATTAACCCTTGTTTTATGACAGTATTTGAGAATGTCGACTGAGAATGTTAACAGTGGAGTTAATGAGACTGTAGAGATGCCTGTACTCACCAATGAGGAGAACGTGCAACAGGCTGGCAATGTTCCTCCTGTGAACAACGCCACTGAGCAGACGATAAATGACGGGATGTTTAGGAGCTTTTTGCAGTTTATGCAAAACCAGACGAGGGAGACTCGTGTACAGAATACGGGTGGAAATGATAGCAACGCTCGGCTTGTCACAGCCAAGAAGTTCAAAGAGTTGGGACCACCAGAATTCTGGGGAAAGCCGGATCCGATCATGGCGGAAACATGGGTCAAACAAATTACCAAGATATTCGATGTCTTGGGATGTACGGAGGAACAGAAGGTTCCATTCGCCACCTTTATGTTCCGTGGCGAGGCAGACTACTGGTGGGAGTCTGTGAAGCGTACACATCCAGCCGCACTCAGCATGTCATGGGAGACGTTTCAGAAACTTTTCAACGAAAAATACTTTCCTGAAAGTATTCGCCATATGAAGGAAGTGGAGTTTATTAGACTAGAGCAGAATAATATGACGGTGTCCCAGTACGAGGCGAAGTTCGCGGAGTTATCCAGGTTTGCACCTCATTTGGTGAAGAATGAGGAACGTATGACGCGGATGTTTCTGAGAGGTTTGAAACCCGGCATACGTCAGTATCTCATTTCTCATAAATTTTCTATCTATTCAGATGTTGTCAACAGGGCTCAGTTGTTAGAGCGAGATAACGAGTACATTCAACCGAGGGACCATAACCAGGATCATACCGAAGATAGTAGTCATCAGAATAACGATAACCAGCAGAGAAAGAAGAATATGAACAAAGGCGGTAACCACTCTGGTGGTAATCGTGGCCATGAAATTAGAAGAAGCGAGTCAGGAGGAGATTTTAAAAAGAGGAGATTTAACAACGACCATGTGAAGACGACAGTGCCAGCAGCAACTGGTTCCAAGGGAGGAGAAAGACCACCGGTCGTATGTTACAAATGCGGGAAAGAGGGACATATCAGCCCAAACTGCCCACAACAATTCAAGGTATGCTATAATTGTGGAAAGGAAGGACATATCGCTCGAGAGTGTACGGTAGCGAAACCAATTCCAGCGGGGATGGTGATTCAAAAGGATGTCCCAGAAAATTCAAAGTCAACGATTTCTGGAAGAACGTTTGTCGTGACCGGTCAAAATGCGAGGAACCCGAATGAAGTTAGCACGGGTTAGTTAATTATAATTCTTGCAAAGTTTATACCTTACTAGATACCGGTTCTACCCATTCTTTTATCTCTCTTGCTTGCGCTCAACGTTTGAACTTGACTACGGAGAAATTAGACTTTGACCTATTTATGGAGACTCCGTTAGGAGAAACTTTCATTACATCCGTTGTTTAGAAATCTTGCTTGATTCAAGTTGGCACTATCACATTACCTGTTAACCTTATTTCTATAGAGATATTTGCTTTTGATGTGATTTTAAGGTTAACTACTCATCATGCCAAAATTAATTGTTTTTGTAAGGTTGTTAGTTTTCATATTCCTAAGCAACCTGTTATTCGAATTCAAGTAATCAAACCATTAAAGTCAAACATTTTTATATCAAGCCATGAAGTCATTCGTTTATTGAAAAATGGATGTCATGTTTTCTTAGCTCATGTCATGGACTTGAACAAAAGTACATCAGATTTGAATGATATTTCTGTTGTTAGTAAATTTCCTGATGTATTTCCTGAAGAATTTCTTGGTTTACTCCCAGAGCGTGATATTAAATTTTGTATCGACTTTGAATCCGGTACAAAACCCATTTCTAAAATCTCATATCGAATGGCTCCTATTGAACTTCAGGAGTTAAAAACCCAACTGTAGAAGTTGATACCCGAGCTTTTATCTGGTGACTTCCTTTGTGGAATACACAGAAGCCAGACTTTCCGTAGGGGATGCCATATTCGTACGGTAGTAAACTGATAGGTGTTATTGTAACGTGCTATCCAAGGTTGGGATATGAGTCACAGTTGGGAACCACCTAAGTCGATAATCGAAATACGTAGCTTTCTAGGCTTAGTTGATTATTATCGGAGATTCGTTGAAGGATATTCTCGAATCGCTACTTCATTAACGCAGCTGACTCGTAGAGATACAAAATTCGAATGGAGCAAGGAATGTGGGAAGAGCTTCGAAGAACTCAAGAGGAGATTCATTTCAGCACATGTTCTGACCACGCTATCCTGGAAAAACGAACGTGGTAGCTGACAGGTTGAGTAGAAGATCGTATACAAGTACGAGTACGATATTGTCAAAAACTCATTTCGTATAATTTACAAATAATAGAGATGGAGATGAAAACTCTAGGTATCCACGTGATGATATACGAGTATAATCGACTTTAATCGATAAAGTTAAAGTTGTTCAAGCTACACACCGGAGCTGGTGAATATGAAGAAGCAGGTACAAGAAGTTGTTATTCCAAAAGCGAGAATTGGCGATGTGAGCAAAGCTCAAACCTTCGATTTATTAATCCATTTGAAATTCTCGATCGAATAGGAACTGTGGCCTATAGACTCGTTTTACCGCCAAGTATGTTGCGTGTTTATAACGTTTTTTTTATGTACCGATGTGGACGACTCGAACCACGTCATTGAGTTAGAACCGGACGAAATAGCTGAAGACTTAACGTACGAGGAGGTACCTGTCAAGATGTTGGATGGGAAGGAGCATGTCCTACGCACGAAGGTCATACCACAAGTTAAAGTTTTGTGGAGGAACCATGCTATAGAGGAGATGACGTGGGAGTTGGAAACGGAAATTAAAGCGAGGTATCCTCACCTTTTTGAAACACCAGTTACGTACGTCAATTTCGAGGACGAAATTTCATAAGGAGGGGAGGTTGTAAGACCCCAAAAATTTTTAAATAAAAAGGAATTTCCTTTATTTATTATTTTGAAATAGTAAGGGTTGATTTGATTATTGTGGATAGTTATGGGTAAAATACGTAAATATTTTGAATAAGCAAGTGGTTATAAAATATTCATTGTTGTCGGGGAATATTCGTTTGGTCGTGGAATATTGTTGCTGTCGGGGAATATTCGTACGACGGTGCAGTCTTTTGTGGGCCCCATAACGGAAAGCGATTGAATGAAGAAAACGACAAAAATAAGTTGTTTATAAATAACGGCGTAGTTGTTACCGTTTATACTGTTGGAATACCCGGTGGATAAAGTAAAGTAATACGCGTTGTTGCACAGTAGCACACGGTATTGCACCAATTATTGATTCTTACGTAAGAAGACACTACTCAATAATTGTTACAGTAATTACTATTCAGTATTTTATGTTATTGATTCAATAATTGCTGCATTGATATTTTATATTACTGTTGTTTCAATAATTGTCACTACACAGTATTTTTCATTATCGAAGCAATAATTTATATTATCTGAATAATATTATTTGATAACATTATTGGAAATGTCTAGAAAGTTCTGTCTAAGGAGTGGTTTGGTCACCTAATTGCGCGCCAGTAAGGAGAAATTCTTATTGGAAAGCCCCCTCTTTCCTGGGAACGGCCTGGTTGCTAGTACTGTGATTCTGTAATATTATTTGTTAATAATTAATTATTGATTTATATGATGAGAAAAATATTGATTTTATGTGGATATAGATGGAGAAAATTTTTATTATGACAATTGTTGAAAATTAATATTTTATCTTTTCTGATAAAATAATTCATTTAAATATATTATTTTAATAATATATTAACGGTGATACTTTTATGATGAATGTGAGATATATGAGTATATGAGGAGGAAGAGTATTTTTGTGGCATTAAATGTTTAACATAGATTTTGTGTGTCGGTAGACCTATTTCTTGACTGAAAATTTGATTATAGCATGTAAAATCGCCTGTTTGTGGATTTCGGTCAATTTCTGTTTGAAATTTGGAAAAACTTCCTTCTGCAAAGTTGTAGAGAATTGAATTTCCTATAAAAACTCGCGAGATTCGAATTTTCTGACAAAAGGGCTATTTATTATGAATTATTGAAGTTTCGGAGTTCCAAAATAATTGATTTTTGGAAGTTTAAAATATTTTTAATAATAAAAACGTTTTTTATTTATTTTTCTAGAAGGGAGCACATGTTATTGAGCTGAAATCAGATCTGAAAAAAATGGGCGTAAGAATTTTTAATATATATTATTATTATATTAAATTTTCTGCTTTGGTGTTCTAAGCAATTTCCTATAAATAGGTGCTTAGGTTAGAATTGAAAATCACACCAGAAACTGAAGTTTTCTCTCTCTATATTATCGAGCGTATTCTTGTGAGTATTTTGAGTATACTTTGAGTATTGCTATACGGTGAAAGTTCAAGTCATAGCCTATATCCGGTGTTTTAACTAGAAGTGCTGTCTTTCGTGGTAAAGGATGTTATTTTCTTCTCAAATGATATTATTTCTTCAATATCATTATGCTGAAATGTTGGTTGGAACTTTTTATCAAATTTTGAACTTTTTCATGTCGGGGTTACTATTCATGAGTTATTATTCACGAGTTACTATTCACGAGTTACTATTCACGAATACTATTCGTGAAACGTGATTATGTTTTTTGTGAAATTTCTATCTTTTGGTGTCGGAGTTACTATTCACGTATACGACACTATTCACGTATACGACACTATTCATGAATACGGCACTATTCACCGAAAAATGAAATTTCTTCTTTTTGTCCAAAATATCTATTCTGGATACTAGCTTTGATTGTATCCATGTTTTGATCATTCTTGAATTTTACTTCAGTATGATTAATTATGAAGTATTTTTGAACTCAGGTTGTTTAGAGTACGAATCCTTAATACTTGTTATTTTGTTTCACTGGATTCGTTTCCTTTAAAATATTTTTCATCATCTTCAGTCCTAAATGATGGTGTTACTGAATATCTTTGGCCTGTAGTGCAAAGATGGTTGATTTTATTATGAATATCTTTGGCCGTAGTGCAAAGATGTATATGTGTTGAGATGAACATGAACAATTGATGAATATCTTTGGCCCGTAGTGCAAAGATGAACAGGTTTTTAGATGAACATGACCAACTGATGAATATCTTTGGCCTGTAGTGCAAAGATGAATATTTAATTTGATTTGAGATATATATTGATTGATGTTACAGGGATAAAATATTGATGATAGACTTTTAAATTCATAGATGTTAGTAGATTTTATTCTCTACTTAACCCTTCTAATGAATTGTTGTTTCCGCTGCAGTTGTTGATCTAAAACTTGTTGTCTATTGTATTCTATCAGATTTTTCCCTGTTGAAGACTAAGGATAATTTGTTGTACATTATCTTAGTCATAATATTCTTTACTGGGCTAGTTGAGCTCACCCTTTTCCTTGTTGTTCCATTTTTCTTCTCAGGAGGCGAGAATGTAGCGAGTACTATTCGGGGTATGGAATGAAGGTTCTACAGAGAGTTGTTTAGTAGTCCTCACCATTTTTTGTAAAATTATGTATCAATAATTATGATGGGGATTTATTTACATGTGGATATTGTCTAGATGATAATGTTTGTATTCAAACTCACAGCTTATGGGTGGTAAAAGTTGTAGTTGTTTCTGTACCATGTGTATTTGGCGACTCAGAATGGGTTGGATGGAATGGACCTATTTTGGGGTTGTCACAAACATATTACAATGGACTTTGTGGTAGGCCTTCCGATGACTCAGAAAGGCTACGACGCAGTATGAGTTATCGTTGACCGACTGACAAAATCTGCACACTTCCTTCCGATTAAAATAAGATTCAACTTAGATCAGTTGGCGAGGCTATACGTAAAAGAGATTGTTTCGAGGCACGGAGTTCCAGTATCAATTGTTTCAGATAGGGATTCGCGCTTCACATCAAATTTTTGGAAACGTCTTCCGGAATGCATGGGTATGCAATTGCGAATGAGTACAGCTTATCACCCTCAAACAGACGGACAGAGCGAACGAATAATTCAAACGTTAGAAGATATGCTAAGAGCCTGTGTGATGGACTTCAAAGGAAATTGTGATGATCACCTATCGTTAGTTGAGTTCGGCTACAGCAACAGTTACCACGCTAGTATTGGCATGCCGCCTTACGAAGCGTTATACTGCAGAAAGTGCAGAACTCCACTTTATTGGGATGAAGTTAGTGAAGGACAATTGCTTGGGATAGAATTGGTACAACAGACGACAGAAATAGTCAAAGTTATCCGAGCACAACTGGTAGCGGCTCAAGATCGACAGAAGAAATACGCTGATCCACATCGGAAAAATATCGAGTTTGAATCAGGTAGTTATGTTTTCTTGAAGGTCTCTCCTTGGAAGGGAAAGATCAGGTTCGAAAAGAAAGGGAAATTGAGCCCAAGATTCATTGGAACATTTGAAGTACTGAGAAGAATTGGAGAAAATGCGTATGAGGTAGCCCTACCTCCAACACTCGGGAATGTCCATAACATCTTCCATATTTCTGTTTTACGACCTACAAACCCGATTACAAGCATGTAATTGAATACGAACCCCTACATTTTGAAAAATACTTATCATACGAAGAAAATCCCGTTCAAATTATCGACAGAAAAGAACAAGTTCTCAGAAATAAAGTTATACCTTCTGTTAAGGTAATTTGGAGGAACCACAACGCTGAAGAAGCTACGTGGGAGCTCGAAGAGAATATGATGAAGAATTACTCTCATTTATTTACTTAATTATGTGTAAGCGATTCTGGGGACAAAATCTTTGTAGGGGGGAGAATGTAACGGGTTGAATTTATTGAGTCGTGATTCTGGGCACAGAATCCTTTTAAGGGGGAAAGATGTGACGAACGAGATTTTTGTAATTTAATTCTTAATATTTATTGAAGTAAATAAATATTTTCGATGATTTAATTATTAAGATTAAATAATTAATTGATGCAGTTGTGGTAGATTAATTTAATTATATGTGTTACATTTATTAAATTAATGTGGAGAATTTTTATTATCAAAGTATGCCATTATGTGAGCTTATTGTATTAAAAAGAAATATTTAATAAGCCTAATGTTATTTTAATTAATTTAATTATTAATTAGAGAGTTAATAATTTGACATTATTTATTAATGAGAAATTTAATTATGGGACTATGTGAATTTATGAGAAATTATTATATTTTATTTAAAGTAAATTAAATAAGATATTGATTTATTTTATAAAGGAATGTGACATTATTTAAACTATAGTATAAGAGGTTTTATTAAATTAATTGGGTATAAGCTTTTAAATGGTAACCAAACATGGCTTTAGTGGGAGTTGAGGGAAGTTACCAATGACTGGATAACTGACCACTTCTGCGTCAGTTCTTCTCCTTTAATTATCAGACGTCTTCTTTTTATTATTATTATTTTAAGTCTGGAAGAGCAGAGAGGGAGAGAGTTTGAGAACTGTCAGATAAAATTGAGAAATTTTGAGAGAGATTGTGAGTACTGTGATTGAAGTAGATAGAAATTATCATCCTTGTTCATCTACGCTTTGGGTAATTCTCTTCAACCCAATTCTCATATTTTACGTCAGATAGTTTTATGAAAATGGCTTTCATTAAAGTTCTGTGGAATTTTTGTAAATTGGGAAATTGGGTTAGGGATATATGTAATAATTCGAGTAGCATAACATGTTTTATAAATATTTTATATGATTCCATATCATAAGTTTCAGTAGATGATGACTTGTTATTTCAAAAATTTACAGAGTTTGGGTTTTGGCCATATGGCCCTTATACGTAACTTTAATATGTCAACCATAAATGGTTTTGTAAAATTTATACTTGTATATGATTAGGCATGTTAAAACAAAGTAAATGAAACTTGAATGGTTCGATTTGGCCTTATAACGAATTCGTAGTATTAAATTTTCATGTTTTGTTTTCAAAACCTTCAAGAACATTAAGACAGTCAAAATCGCATTCTTTAATTCTGTAATTAAGTGTTTAAACTAGTTAAAATCATTCTATAGATGTTGAGTAATGTTTATATACAAATTTTAACATGTGGGTATGATTAAATTCGTGTAGTAAAATTTAGTTAGAGTTTTTTTTACTGTGTTCTGTAATTTTCGCGAATTGCAGAATAATTTCTAGTTTACCGCGCCGCGGTGCCAATCTTAAGCTTTATGTCCCACGCCGCAGCACCACCGCGCCGCATCACCAGGTCTCAAGCCGCAGTTCCACGGCGCCGCAGCGCCGCAGCGCGAAGCCTTAGTACAAAAGTGGCGCCGCAGCGCCACTCTCCAGAAAGTTCAGAAACAAAAATTTTAAATTGTTAAAGTCCATAAATGTGATGTTAACTTAATGTAATGAACATAAAAGTATGTTATAAGTATAATGAGATGTTAAAATAAATACTTAGCATGTAAATAACATAATTACATGTGGATTGAATTATGGATTACATAATTAGCTTGTTATTCATGATGTGTAAATTATGTGACAATGTGGTAATTTGACTAAGTATAGTTAATATTTGAATTAGACAAAAGAATGAGTTTATGATGATTAGTTAAGTTATAATTAACTGGTATTGTGAATATGAATGATATGTAGGATTAAATTCAAAGAACGTGCTTAGTTAAAGTGTAATCTATGCACGAGGCAAGTTTTCTAACCCTACTTGTCATTATTGTTCAAGTTTATTAGTTACCTCGAGTAAATTATCAATTATATTATTCAAGTTCAAATCTTATATTAAAGATTTATTATCTTTTCAAAGCATGATTCAGTTATACAATAATTGTTCTATTGTATACTTCTTGAGATTATTATTCAAATTGAATATCATTATTATTGAACCTTATTAGACTAGTGAACTTTATTGATTTAACTAGTCCTTAGTTGATGAACGTTCTAAATTTCAGAACCCTTATTGAATTATCCAAACCAAACTTCCTTTGGTGTGGACTCGAATGTCAAACTGAGATGAACAACCCTGCAAAGGGATTTACTTTTACGTTAGCGTTAAGATATTGTGCACAGTATGGTACTAAGGGTTGATCCCCCTAAGTACGAGTAGAAAGGTCCATAGTCTTATGACTGTTAAAGGTTTCAAGTATAACCCTTGATAACCTAGGACATAGTTCAAGGTCTTATGACCCTCAGAATTCTTTTGATTCTTGTTATTCATTCTTGATTCAAAAGTAGAGCTTTTATTCAGATGTCTTTGATATATTCGTATGTTATTATACAGTTATTTTATTATTATACTTGTGGGCATTAGTGCTTACTCTTGTTTAATAATAACATTGGAATTAAGAACGAAAGAACTGATGAACCTTCCACTAGTAAAGGCAAGGGCAAAGTTAGAAAGTGATGAAGACTTGATATTTTTATTAGATGATGTATTTATGCTTAAGACTTGAGTTAATGATGTTGTTTAAGACTTATTTGTTTATGATTCCACACAGATGTTTAAGGTTAATTTAACTTGGGATTGTATTATTATTTATTCGGATGTTGTAACCGTTAAGGGAAAGATTTTTATTCTATCTATTGCATGGTTTGCATTTATTATGGGTAGATAGATAGATGATATTTGTACAGTGAACACCAAATCCCGTGGAATTGAAGTACCCAGATTTGGGGGTGTCACAATATTACCTTTTAATTTCTCCTTAAGCTTAATTAGATGATGAAAATGACTTGATTATCCTTCCTCTCCCTTCTTTGATTCGCATAATCACATCTTTTTTTTTCAATTTACAAAGCACCTCTTCTCTTTCTCTCTTCTTCTCTTCTTTGTTCTTCCTCCCCTCTATTCTCAGACTTAGGCCAAAACTTTTTACGTTAAAAAAATAAACGCAAGAATACAAATAAAATGTATAAAATCGTCATACTAATAAATATACAAATTATGTAATATTTATTATATTATATTTTATTATTAATTTTTTTAATTCAAAAACCATAAGGCTTTGTTTGGAAAAACCAATTAAAACAATGACTTAATCATTCCTTAAGCCTTGTACGGCAAAACAAGATTATCATAAGAATTTAAAAAGCTCTAAGGCTTTGTTTGGTAAAACCAAATTAAAACTCTTTTAATCTATTTTCATAAGTCATATTTATTGTCACACTTTATTTAAATAAATTCCCATATTCAAATTAAATTAAATCTAATAACAATTTATTAAATCCATTTACAACATAAATCAATACAATAGAATTATAATTTTTTATTATAATTATAATTTTATTTAATAAATTAACACATCACTTTAATTACAAAAAATCAAATTAAATAACATTATAACAAACAATATAATCCTTAATAACTCTGTAATTTAGTTATTAAGTTAAATTAGAGTATTATCTCATAAATTTAATCCATCACTCTTTTATCTTAATTAAGTTAATTTCTATAACTCATGGATTATTTACTCACTAATAAATAATCCAATAAATATCTACTAAACAACAAATACGTCAATTAAAAATATTTATTTAATTTAATAAATATTTTAAATTATAAATAAAATTCTGGATTGTTACATCGACGACTTAGTCGTCAAGAATGAGTTCTATTAATTCAAGCCCTAGTTCGCGACGACAACGACTCCTATTATTTTTTCCCTCTCTGATATTCATTTTTCTTCTCAATTCATCAATCCCAGTTTGCCCATTTCCTAAATTAATCATCCCATTTCGAAAATTTGATCTTCACAGTTAACCCCATCACCATCCAAGTGGAGATTAGCTAGCCCCATCATCATATATCATCATATTAACCTATGCTCTCCTCGCTTCCTACTGCGCAAAGGCACTGACTGCAACTCATCCGGCCCGGCCTATTCTCCAACTGCTACAACTCCCTTCCGCCGCCTCCTCCGACCGCCACAACTTCTTTTATACTTCTGATTTCCCTCAAATTTCAAGGTGAAGCTCTTCTTCCCCTAATTTTAGGGTGTTTAATTTGATTTTATTGTTTTATTTTAGCATTTTTTGTATAGATTTGAGCTCGCAAATTTTTTCGTATAAACTAGGTTTAAATGAGATTGTATTTCTTCTTAGTCTTCACTTTGCAGTATCACTTTACTTATGATTGTGAATGATATTGCTTTTTCTTTTGTTTTAACTTTTCTGGATAATGGTTTAAATTTTTCTTTGCATCTGCCAAATAATAAATGGAATATAAAGTTGGAAGTTTTTTGTTTCTTTAACATTTCTACTCCAAATGTTGTACTACAAACATCTAATTTAGTGGTGTAATGCATTAGCTTCGTATTTTTATGAGTTATTGGGATTCCTTGTATATATTGCATGATTTCATATAGTTGAATTGAAAAAAACCTCAACTTGAGAATTTGTGTGTTATTTTTTATTTTTATTATAGAGTCATTCTGTGGGATGCGTAGGACTTCAAGAGTCTTTCTTTCTGATTGTGATGATACCCAATTTCAGTTGAGAATTTCTTGTGCTGAAGAATTTAGATTTTTCTTCAATTAAGTTCATTAAAGCTCTGATTATTAATATTGAACTCATTTACTTATTCAAATATGACAGTATAATATATATATATATATATATATATATATATATATAATTATATCTTCTATTAACCTTTAAAATCTATTTTATTCTCTTTGAGTACTTACTAAATTGGTTATTTGAAGATTGAATTAGATCCAAGGCAAACTTTAGTTAATTATACCAAATGGGTAACACAGAAAAGCTATTGATTCTATGAACTTGCTTCCTTTCTGTATGAGTGATACTACAAATAGTTTTATTAACATGCCTTTTTCTTATGTGTACTGAGGGTGTTGTACCAAATGCTACTTTAGTATATCTGCACCCAAGTATATGTTATTACTTGAAATTCAATGATTCTCATGTTAAAAATGTAACATGTGTACTAACGGTTGAGATACATCTATGTTATTGAGATACATCTATTTGAAACGAATAGAATGTTTTCTCAATATAAATTGCACCGCATCTTTGTTTCCATTTTATTGCTTAATTAAAATGGTAGCATTATGTTATTTTAAATATGTTCTATAGGATTATTTAATATGTAGTCTTTGATTTTGTATACTCATGAGAATCGATGAATCAATTTCTTTTATTGTGGTTCATAATTAATTCTCAAGATAGTATTCATTTTCACATGTGCATATTTTCATATAGTTTAGGAAGCTTAGAAACCCGTTTGAGATTCACCTAATAGGAGTGAATCTCAAATAGTCCCCGTTTTGGGACTGTTCTTGTATGTTTCGATCTCACTTAGGTCGGTGTTAACGACTTGAGCACATCCTTATATTTTCGAATTTTCAGTCAGTATATATCTATTGATGTTCTTCAGGTGCATATTTAGACTATGATGTGTTAGTCTATTTTGTATACTTAAAGACCATAGGGAAGTGCTGCTGAAATTTTTGATAAATTTAAATATGTGTTCAAGTTGTTGGCATCAGTGAAGCGACAAATCCGAGAATGGGATATAAGCCCGACCCGTTAGAGTGGGAGATGAAGTTAGGAAACTCATAAGCTTGCATATACATTAACTTGGAGACTTGATTATGTTTGTCTAACTTTTAATATATATAGCAGACAGTTGTCTGAGATGTCTGTTGATCGAAGTTGGATGGAACGTAGGGTAGCCACTGATAGGAGTGGGCTTAACTTTGAGTATCGTAGTGGGGTTGAATAGTTTCTCAACTTCGCGTTTGTGCAAGTTAGTGGCGATGAGATCAGATGTCCTTATAAGAGGTGTGTGAATGAAGTGTGGAAGGAAAGGAGTGATGTTATATGTGACTTATTTGCGTATAGGTTCAAACAGGGTTATACGACATGGATCTATTATGAGGAAACCTGGTTGGATGAACATGAATCAGAATCATAATCCAGAGGTGACGAAACCTTTGACTGTACTAACATGATAGTCGAAGCTGCTGGTTCATACTTCCAGTGGAATACAGACAGGGATGGCAGTAGCGTAGAACAAGAGCCGAATGATGGGGCTAAGGGTTTCTATGAGTT
This sequence comes from Panax japonicus, assembly GCA_020205505.1. Classification (NCBI taxonomy): domain Eukaryota; kingdom Viridiplantae; phylum Streptophyta; class Magnoliopsida; order Apiales; family Araliaceae; genus Panax; species Panax japonicus. The sequence continues at coordinate 71,504,290 of CM035113.1, read as the reverse complement.
ATTGCATGAAGCAGCGATGCCACTGTATGACGGGCACAGAAAGCACACCGTCTTATGTGACACCCCCACATCCGGGCACTTCAATCCCACAGATTTGGTGTTCACTGTCCAATTAAATCATAACTAACTACCCATATCCAGAGGATAAAATTAAACTCTAAAGCTTAAACAATCAATCTCCCATTAAAGGGTTACATAATCTAAAATAAATCCCATGTCATCTAACCTTTATTACAATCATCAGTGGAAAATTAAAACATGATCATAATTACATCTATTACATAAGCTTCATAAATAAAAGGTAAATTAAACGTTGTCGTCTAATCAAGCATTTTGTCCCTGCCCTTGCTTGTAGAAAGCTCTTCAAACTTCTTAACTTCATCTGCATTATTTTATGCAAGAGTGAGCAAACAATTTACCACAAGAAGGATAATATACAATAACATTTTATGAATGACAATTAATTGAGCTTTCAGTGGTACAGTGTTCTTAACAGAACAATAAACTTTAATTCAACAACTATGTGTTCAAAGGAATAATGAACGTTAAGTTAACAATAGATATCAACATCAAAGAATACACTGAGGGTCACAAGACCATGAACTATAATCTAGGTCTCAAGTATTTCTACTTTAACCTTTAACAGTCTAAAAGACTATAATCATCACCTATGTCTTAGGTTAACAGGTGTTTTTACTGTAACCTTTAATCGTCTAAACGACTATATGGACCATCATCCCGTACTCCAGGTGATCAGCCCTTTGTACTATGTATTGCGTAAACATTTTAACGCTATTGCGTAGCTCTAAAATAATCCCCTAATATAGGGTTGTTTGTAGCGCCCCAAAATCTGGGTATCTTCCAACTCGACAGATGGTGCTATACTGTACAACATTCATACATTCATTCAATTGAAAAGTCTCAAAGAACGAACATAACTTCTATATATTTAAAGTAATATTTATATTTCCCAATTTCTATACCCGTTACAAAGGTTCTTTGTCATAATATCAGTTACATTACAACAATTGACCTATACTATTACAAGACAACTTAGTAATCTGCCTTAGCTTTTCCTTTATCTTTTCCTGATCCTTCGGGACGTTCAGTCTTAGCTGCATTCATATGGTTCAAGCAAGAGTGATCATAACTAGCTCAGCAAGTATAACTATTTAATAACAACATGCTTGACACATACCAATCTTATATCTTCGATAACTGAACAATAGTTATGAAGTACTATTGATAACTCAAAATAACACTTCATCTTTTCTTTCAAAATGTTTTATAATAACAACAATATTTAGTAAAACATTCACTCCGGTCAGAGACCTCGAGTATTCATTCTTTATTGAAAAAGGACAACCCGAAAGCAATTTCGTAAGCCCGATATTACTTACGAGCACTTCTAGGTGATCAGCCTATTGTACTCTATGTTGATCAACACTACATCTATTAAACGTATGCACGTTTAAGCATTTGGCAACCTCACGTGCCTGTCGTTTTACCGACAAAACATTTGTTTAACATTTCAATCTTCTTTTGAAAACCATAACAAGTAGTGACAAAAGATAGCAACATTTGATAATACATAAATAGATTATCAATACATCAAGTCTAGCCAAAGGAATTGGCTTCAACTTCAACATACCTCAATTCATATGAAAGAATACATGAACCTCAAAAACTTGTTCAGATTGAACTGAGACAAGAGTTAGAATACTTGCCTTTAGCATCTGCTATGGTAAATTAACTTTATGTTCAAGTCGTTCAAGTCTCTACAATACATGATCACATAATGCCTTACATTAGGTCAGATATAATCAAGTATGTATATGACTATATCATACCCTTCATTTCAATCTAATTGTGTATTAGATTCAATTACTATTCGTTCTGGTTTATCATTACCCTTGCATGTATATTCGACTAGGTTATCTCAACCTTTACATTACATTCCTTAAGGTTTAACAAAGTTTAAACAATGTTACGTTACCTTCCTTAAGTTATGTTTACTTTTAAATCAATTAGGTTTTCTTTTCTTTGTACTTAGAAACCTTCATTACTATCTTTGTCCTGAGACTGGTGCTGCGGCGCCAGCTTTATACCTATATCTCGCGTTGCGGCCCGAGCTCTTAATGTCATTGTCCCGGACTTGGCGCTGCGGCGCGAGACCTTACTTATTGGGCCGCGCTGCGGCGCCACTCTCCAAAGGTTTTTGGTACTATTCATGGCGCTGCGGCGCCACCATATGTACTATAGTTTGCACTGCGGCAAACTCTTGTAGTGTGCTCGGTTACTGTTCCGCACTGCGACGCGGCTCATTTTGCTAAGGGTTGGCGCCGCGGCGCCAAGTCTGTGTACCAGAAAATAATTTTAGTTTTGAAATTTTAAGAACTTACCAGACGCATAACTTCTTCATTATATGTCTGAATTGGCTTGTTCAAAAGCCTACGGTTCACAAATTACGTACTCTATGCGTTTATACAAGAATTTTATCTATTTGACTCCGTTTGCTAAAAATTCACCTATTGGTACATTTTTAACGAAAACGATAAACGTTCGTGAACGTTCAACGCTCGTTTCTTCGTTCTAAGTCGGAATCCGGTCATTTTTGATTCCGCAACTCTTAAATGCCAAATATGACTTGTCTCCATTGGAAAACAATGGTTCCGAGTTCAAACACAAAATTTGACTTCCATTCCGAGAATTTTACAAATTCGACGATTATCGTCCAATCGTGCAAATTCCGGCAATTCTTCCTTCTTATGATTTGTTCAACATTACAAATTAAGTCCATTCTTCATGTGAACATCTCAACATACTTATTACAACAACTTATGTTTATTGTTGGATTTTTAGTCTTATTTCTTCATAAGTTTATAACTTGTCAACTATAAACTACTTAAGATTTCATTATTAATGACTTATGAAATTTAAAGTTTCTTAAACATCATTTCTTATATGTTCTTAACATATAACTTAACTTAGGTATACATGATACATATGATTATTTAAATTCTTTTACATTCATATCATTTCTCTTAATAAACTCCTTACAAGTTCATATTATTTTCACATAAGTTTATAACTTATGCTAGCTTAAATGACTTATTACGAACTTAATTGGCTTAAGTTTATTACTTACTCATTCATGTTTCTTAATCCAACTTTTCTTATCATCCTATCATGGTAGAGATAGAAGATAATTGAGAAGAAGTCTTACTCTTTTGAATTCTTGGTAAGGTAGCTTTCTTCTTCTTCTTCTTACTTATGGAAGTAACTTATTTATGACTTAAACTCTCTAACACTTAAGCACTTTGTGATGTCTAGATTATTTGAACAACCAATAAATGGCTTGTAAGGTTCCTCTATTTATAGAAATTGCAAAGCTAGGGTAGTTTAGTCATTAAACCATCCCACCTCCTCATGCACCTCCTTACTATTCTTGTCTTGCAAGGCACAAAACTTATCCTACACTTGGTCATTACTTCAAAGTCTTGGTCACCACACTAACTTGGTCACCACTTATCTTGATCACCACTTATCTTGGTCATCACACATTTACCATATTAATATGGTTTTGCCCCATAGGTCAATTAATTCATTAGACTCTAGCTTGGGCTTGGATTAATAAATCTTTGGGCTTTGCATTAATAAACACTAGATTGCTCATTAATCAATAGTTGGGCCTTAACCTTAATTGACTTGGGCTTTGTACAAAAATCCTAGCCAATCTTTACAAGTCCATTAATATTTCATAATACATACACATATATTTGATGCATTATTCTTGTATTCTAATTCATATAGAATTTATATACGGTATTTCGTCCTTCATACAAACTCGTATAATACTTAGTATTATACTCTTTTTCATTACTCCGTACAATACCAAGTATCATACAATTATTACTTATTCCTTAACACTTCGCTTTACTTAACGTTTATAAATTAAGTCCACAAGCGAATTATTACATTTTCCATAATTAGATTTTTATTACATAATCCATATTACCTTGTTATTTCATCATTACGTATTTCTCGAAAACTCATAATTATATCCCGAGCAAATACCGATGAATAGTGTTTTTCAGAAAATATCTCAGAAAACTTTTATTTTCGTCTTGGAAATTCAAAAACTTTAATTTATCCATGTAGCTCAAATACTACGACATTCTAAGTTCCATAGGTTATACAATGACAAACATCTTGATAACACATGGAATATGATTTTATTAGTATTTAATTTAATAAAATCATTTTACAATAAGATCCGAATTTCTCGGTCGTTACATTGTTCATCTCAACTTAGATTATCATGTTCTGAACCAAAGGAAGTTTGATTGAGAATTAACTTCAAAGGAATTCTAGATCTTTAGAATTCTCATCAACCAAGTACTGGTTGAATCAGATAGAGACCAATAACTATTCAAGAGTTTGATTATAATATCTTCATGAACAAGGTATATCGATGAATCAATAAGAGCTAGAGTATTAACAATTTCTAAATTGAGCAAATGTTATCATCGACAACATGCTTTCAAATTTTGTGTGAGTACATATGTGACGCCCCCAAAATAGGTATACATCACCCATCTTGAGTCGCCAAATACATGGTACAGAATATTAATACAAACTTAATTTTACAACAGTCGTGTAGAATACGACTAAACATATGCTGTGAGTTTTAATACAAATATTGTCATCTAGACAATATACAAACTCAATGGAGTCCTCATTATATTTATTGTCACACTATTTAACAGAATAGTGAGGACTACTAATGCTATCATCTGGACCGTCACTCCGTTCCCCGACTTGTCCCAGCTACGTTCTCATTTCCTGAAGAGAACAAAGAAAGAAAGGGTGAGCTCAACTAGCCCAGTAAGAAATATTATGACTAAGATAATGCTGAATAATTTATCATTAGCCTTCAACAGTGTTAAACTGATAAAATATAACAAACATCAAGTTCAACTGTAGCGGAACAAGCAATTCATTAGAAGAGCCAAGTAGAGAATAAAATCTACTATCTTCTATGATTTAAAAGGTTTTTCATGAATTTTATCGCTGAGACTCAGCTTAATAAATAATCCACATCATCCCTGCACTACGTCCAAGGATATTTATTAGTATCACAACCACAAATTATCCATGCACCACACCCAAGGATATTCGTGTATTCATCAATGGTCATGATCATGCCAACAACTATCCATCAATGCACTACGGGCCAATGAGGACTTTTACCACATCATTTGTAACTTACGGTCATGATTATATCGAAAAATCCCTGGTCATAATCATACCAAGTCCATCTATGCACTACAGGCAACAGATGACTTTCAACATAATATAAACATGAGGATGATGACAATGATATAAGAATTCAATAAAACAAGTTCAAGAATTAATTTATCTAGGAACTAATAACGTCCAAATTATCAACATGATACTGCTTTGTAGAGTAAAATTCAAGAATGCTCAGAAGAATATTTCCATAAAAAGATACTGGATGAAGCGCAAATATCAAGGATATTCACTAATTTCATGGACTATAGAAGTAAAAAAATTTACCTGCTGAGTATAATAAAGAATGGAATAACAAAAGAAATCACCAGGCATGCGATAGACTGAACAGACAGGTTATTCCAACAGAATAATAAATAACGGAACCAGGTCATGCGTAAACATACCAATAGGATATTCCAACAGAATAATAAAGACGAAATCAAGTCTAGTGTAAAATGCACAGACAGGATATTAGAATAGAATAATAAAGACGGAATCAGGTCTGACATAAAATGCACAAACAGGATATTCAAACAGAATAATAAAGACGAAATCAGGTCCGGCGTAAAACGCACAGACAGGATATTCCAACAAAATAATAACGAATGGAATAACAGAATAATTTCACCAAGTATAGGGTAGCCCGCGTATAAAGGTTATTCCAACAGGATAATAAATAATGGAATAACAGAAGTTCTCTTCATGAATACAAAAGAAATAATACCCCTTCCGAGTACAACAAATAATATCCCTTACCGTAAAAGAAACTGAATATAAGAGTAGGGAAGTAATAGAATACTTTTCTATAGTTTCTTTATAATTTCTCTCTCTAGAGTTTTAGTGAATTCGTAAGAAATAATGAAGGAATGAGCTTCTATTTATAGAAGAATGGATTGCATAATAACTAATTCATGAACGGTCCAGATTGGTTTACCTTTAATTGGACGGTCCATAATTAAAGAAAAATCTTTTAAATAAAATAAAATATATTATATATATATATATAACATGTGCAAGAAAAAAAAATCACAGGTGGAAGACCCGTGAATTCATCTTACTCCATCTGTCCATTTTTTCAAACTTACATATATATATATATATATATATATACAATAATAATACTCCTCCCGTCCACCTTAATTCCCCCCCCCCACCCACCCACCCACCCACCTTCCTTCCATTAACAATATTATATATATATATACATAATACTTATATATATATATATATATATATATATATATATATATATATATATACATATATATATATATATATATATATATATAAACGAAAATTGAGATAACTTCTACCGACAATTTTTTTAAAATGGGAAAGTGGGGGGCCCAAATAATAATCAAAATTGACAACAATTACTATAGCAATAATTGAACAAAACTGAGTGACTTCTCACGTAAGCGTCAATAATCAATACCGTGTGCTACTATGCAACCACGCGTATTACTGTACTTTTAATATCGGGTGTTTTAACAGTTAACAGTAAAACTTCCGCCGTTATTTTCATAAAGTATTTTTATCGTTTTCTCAATTCGACAATAATTCCTGTGTGGGGTTCACCAATGATTGTGACGTTGTACGAATATTCTCTTTTAAAACGAATATTCCCCGACCAATCAAATATTATATAGCAACTTGCGTACTTTGCAAAATTTATAAATATTACCCACAACTATAACATTATATCAAATTCATTCCATAATATTCAAAAATGATATTTATAGAAAATTCATCTTTATTTATAAAAGTTGGGGTCTTACAACCTCCCCTTCTTATGAAATTCCGCCCTTGAAATTAGGGTACGTAACTCTTATGTCGAAGAGGTAAGGATACCTTGATTTCATTTCAGATTCTAACTCCCAAGTCATTTCCTCAACATCGTGGTTTCTCCACAAAACTTTGACTTGAGGTATAACCTTGGAGCGTAGAATATGTTCCTTCTTATCCAAGATTTGAATAGGAACCTCTTCATACGTCAAATCTTCCGCTATTTCGTCTGGTTCTAACTTAATAATGTGGTTCGGGTCTTCCACATATTTATGTAACATGGATATGTGAAAAATGTTATGAATACGAGACATACTTGGCGGTAAAGCAAGTCTATAGGCCACAGTTCCTACTCGATCAAGGATTAAAAATGGTCCGATGAATCGAGGATTGAGTTTTCCTCTCTTTCCAAATCTCGTAACTCCTTTCCATGGAGCAACACGTAACAACCCATGATCTCCTATATCGAATTCCACATCCTTTCGATGAAGATCAACATAACTCTTTTATCGATCTTGTGAGGTTTTTATACGTTGCCGGATCGTTTGAATCTTTTCCGTACGTACCAACTCCGGTCCCAAAAATGTTGCTTCACCCACCCCATCCAAGCATACTGGAGAATGACACTTTCTTCCATACAACGCTTCGAATAGAGCCATGGCAATACTTGCTTGATAACTGTTGTTGTAGGAAAACTCCACCAATGATAATAACTTGTCCCAACTTCCCTTGAAATCAAGGACACAGTGTCTTAATAGATCTTCAAGAATTTGAATAGTCCTCTCCGACTGTCCGTCCATCTAAGGATGATATGCCGAGCTAAATCGTAAGTCTGTGCCCATAGATTTTTGTAAAATAACCCAAAATCGTGAAGTGAATCTTGGGTCTTGATCAGAAACTATGGATACCGGAATACGATGCAGTCTTACAATCTTATTTATGTACATACGAGTAAGACGTTCAAGTGTATAAGTTTCTCTTATCGGTAAGAAATGAGCAGACTTGGTCAATCTATCAACAATGACCCAAATCACATCTATACCTTGAGAAACCTTAGGAATACCGGTAACGAAATCTATGGTAATATGCTCCCACTTCTATTCTGGAATTTCAAGTGGTTGCAATGGACCTTTTGGTACTTGATGCTCCGCTTTAACTCATTGACAAGTTAGATACCTTGAGATAAACAGCGCTATCTCTCTCTTCATATTGCTCCACTAAAATGTATAACGAAGATCATGATACATTTTAGTACTCCCATGATGAATTACAAATGGCGTGTTGTGCGCCTCCATCATGATTTTATACTTTAAATCAGGGTTATTAGGAACAAAAAGTCTAGAGTTGATTTGAAGTATTTCTTCTTCATCGATTCTAGCTTCCGGAATAGCACCTTCTTGCACTTTCTTCCTCATACGCATCAGCTCCAGGTCTGTAGCTTGAGCAGCTTTAACTTTATCGATTAAAGTTGGTTCTACTCGTATATTCACCATCATCACATGGGTCCCTGGAGTCTTTAACTCTATCTCTATCCTTTGCAAGTCACAGAAAATGGGCATTTGTGTTGACAATATCGCACTCGTACTTGCATATGATCTTCTACTCAATGCGTCAGCTACCACATTCGCTTTTCCAGGATGGTATTGGATGGTATGATCATAATCTTTCAATAGTTCAAGCCAATATCGTTGTTGCATGTTGAGTTCCTTTTGAGTGAAGAAATATTTGAGGCTTTTTTGATCCGTAAAGATCTCCACTTTCTCCCCATACAAGTAATGCCTCCAATTTTTAAGTGCAAAGACAACAGCTGCCAACTCAGAATCATGAGTAGGATAATTCCTCTCATATTCTTTGAGTTGTCGTGAGGCATAGGCTATAACTTTCCCATGTTGCACGAGAACACATCCCAACCCTTTGCCCGAAGCATCACTGTAGATGACAAATCCCTCCGTGCCAGATGGTATTATCAGAACAGGTGCTGAAATGAGTCCCCTCTTGAGTTCTTAAAAACTCTTCTCACATTCTTCACTCCAACCGAGCTTTGTATCTTTCTGAGTCAGCTGAGTTAATGGAGTAGCGATTCGAGAAAATACTTCTACGAATCTCCAATAATAACCAGCTAAACCGAGAAAGCTATGTACTTCGGTCACTGATTTAGGTTGCTCCCAGCTTTGAATTGCTTCAATCTTTGCCGGGTCAATAGATATTCCATGACTTGATACTACATGCCCAAGGAATGCTACTTCCTCAAGCCAGAACTCTTATTTCTTCAACTTTGCATAAAGCTTGTACTCATGAAGCTTTTGGAGTACCAGCCTCTAGTGTTTCTTATGATCTTCACGGTTTTTGGAATAAATAAGGATGTCATCAATAAAGACGACCTCAAAGTAATCCAAATATTCCTTGAATACTCGGTTCATCATATCTATGAAGGTAGCAGGAGAATTAGTCAATCAAAAGGACATGAATAGGAATTCATAATGCCCGTACCGAGTTCTGAAAGTCGTCTTTGGAATGTCATCTGTTCTAATCTTCAATTGGTGATGTCTAGAACGAAGATCAATCTTTAAAAAGAATTTGGCTCCTTGCAACTGGTCAAACAGGTCATTAATACGTGGCAATGGGTACCTATTTTTGATGGTGACATGATTTAACTCCCGATAATCAATACAAAGTCGCATACTCCCATCTTTCTTCTTCACGAATAGAACAGGAGCACTCCAAGGAGAAGTACTAGGACGAATAAAGCCAATGTCTAACAATTCCTGCAGTTGAGTCTTTAACTCCCGAAGTTTAATAGGAGACATTCGATATGGGGCTTTGGAAATGGGTTTTGTACCGAGTTTAAGGTCGATATAAAATTCAATTTCACGCTCTGGAGGTAGGCCAAGAAATTCTTCAGGGAATACGTCAGGGAATTTATTAACAATAGAAATATCATTCAAAACTGACCTATTTTTGTTTAGATACGTGACATGAGCTAAGAAAGCTTGACATCCATTTTTCAATAAAAGAATAGTTTTATGGCTTGAGATGACCGTGATTGATTTTAATGGTTTGGTCGCTTGAATTCACATAATAGGTTGATTAGGAATATGAAAGCTAACAACCTTTTGAAAATAATCAATTTTTGCATGATGAGTAGTTAATCAATCAATCCCTAGAATCACGTCAAATGCAAGTATTTTCAATGAAATAAGATCGAAAGATATTGTGAGGGTACCTATTTGAACCAAACAAGACTTATAAACAGTGGATGTAATAAAGGTTTCTCCCAATGGAGTTTTCACAGATAAGTCAAAGTTTAATTTCTCCGGAGTCAAATTTACTCGTTGAGCGCAAGTAGGAGAAATAAAAGAATGGTTAGAACCGGTATCAAATAAAGTATAGACTTTGCTAGAGTTTATGATAAGCTTACCCGTGATGACCTCATTCGGGTTCCTTGCTTTCTGGGAGGTCACAAAAAACGCTCTCCCTTGCACTACCGGCTTTGTCTTTTTTGGGACGGCCTTTGGTGCCTCCATCCTAGCTGAACTTGTCTTCGGTGAATGACAAAATCGGGCTAAATGACCTTCTCTTCCACAATTATAACATGCTTTGGACGACATCGCCCAGTTTGGACTGATGTTTCCCTCCCCTCCGCATTTGAAGCATGTGATAGGTGGTCTTTCTCCTTCCTTAACAACGGGTGTTGGTGATGACGTCTTTCCATCATTGTTGAATCTCCTCTTCTTCAAATGTCCATTCTTATTGTTTTGGCCCTGATTACCACCGAAGTGGTTACCATTTCTGGCATGTTGATTCCCTCCACGCTTGTTGTCACCGCTTCTATGACTGCTCTCACTGGTATTATCATTTTGTCGGCTGCTCTCTTTTGGTTGCATTGACTCATTATCGCGCTCTACTAACTGAGCCATATTTACAACATCTGAATACAAACACAGTTTATGAGAAATAAGATGTTGACGTATCTCCGGCTTTAAACCTCTTAAAAACATCCACGTCATTCTCTCTTCATTATCCACCAAGTGGGACGCAAACCGGGACAACTCGGCAAACTATGCTTCGTACAGCGACACGGTCATATTATTTTGTTCCAACTTGATGAACTCCACCTCCTTCATGTGACGAATATTTTCGAGAAAGTACATGTCGTTGAATAGTTCTTGGAACTTCTCCCAAGACATTTTTCAGTGCGGAAGGTTGAGTACGCTTTACCGATTCCCACCAGTAATCTTCATATCCTCGCAACATAAAGGCAGCAAAGGGAACCTTTTGCTCCTCGGAGCATCCCAAGACATCAAATATCTTGGTGATCTGCTTAATCCATGCTTCCGCCTTAAGTGGTTTTTTCTCTCCAATAAACTCCGATGGTCCCAGCTCCTTGAACTGTTCAGCGGTGACCGTCCGAGAGTTTCCAGTGTTTCCACCTACATTTTGGACAGGAGCCGCTCTCGTCTGCTGTTGCATGAATTGTATAAAGCCTCTGAACATTCGATCATTCATCATTTGGTCAGTGTTATTGTTTGAATGAGGATTGTCGCCTTCCTGATGCACATTATCTTAATTACTAATATTTGGTGAATCAACGATCGGCTGTGCTCCATTTCTATTCTCAACATTCTCGGATGTCATTTTCAGATACTGCCACAAAACAAAAGGTTAATTTACATGTAACATATTATCCCTATACTCTGACTGACCAAATAAATACAAAAAAAAAAACTTAGGTACGTCATACTAGCGAAGGAATTCCCCGTCTCTCCCCTCCTAGTTCTATTATCACATCGTAGCCAGGGATCATATCCCTAAGCTTTGATACCAACTGTGACGCCCCCAAAATAGGTATACATCACCCATCTTGAGTCGCCAAATACATGGTACAGAATTTAAATACAAACATAATTTTACAACAGTCGTGTAGAATACAACTAAACATATGCTGTGAGTTTTAATACAAATATTGTCATATAGAAAATATACAAACTCAATGGAGTCCTCATTACATTTATTGTCAGACTATTTAACAGAATATTGAGGACTACTAATGCTATCATCTGGACTGTCACTCCGTTCCCCAACTAGTCCCAGCTACGTTCTCATTTCTTGAAGAGAATAGTGAATGAAATGGTGAGCTCAACTGGCCCAGAAGAAATATTATGACTAAGATAATGCAGAATAATTTATCATTAGCCTTCAACAGTGTTAAACTGATAAAATATAACAAACATCAAGTTTAACTGTAGCGGAACAAGCAATCCATTAGAAGAGTCCAGTAGAGAATAAAATCTACTATCTTCTATGATTTAAAAGTTTTTTCATGACTTTTATCGCTGAGACTCATCATAATAAATAATCCACATCATCCCTGCACTACAGCCAAGGATATTCATTAGTATCATAACCACAAATTATCCATGCACCACAGCCAAAGATATTCGTGTATTCATCAATGATCATGATCATGCCAACAACTGTCCATCAATGCACTACGGGCTAATGAGGACTTTTACCACATCATTTGTAACTTACGGTAATGATTATATCGAAAAATACCTGATCGTAATCATACCAAGTTCATCTATGCACTATAGGCCACAGATGACTTTCAACATAATATAAACATGAGGATGATGACAATGATATAAGCATTCAATAAAACAAGTTCAAGAATTAATTTATCTAGGAACTAATAAAGTCCAAATTGTCAACATAATACTGCTTTGTAGAGTAAAATTCAAGAATACTCAAAAGAATATTTCCATGAAAAGATACGGGATGAAGCGCAAATATCAAGGATATTCTACTAATTTCATGGAGTATAGAAATCAAAACTTTAACCCACTGAGTATAATAAAGAATGGAATAACAAAAGAAATCACCAGGCATGCGATAGACCGCACAGACAGGTTATTCCAAACAGAATAATAAATAATGGAACCAGGTCATGCGTAAACGCACCGACAGGATATTCCAACAGAATAATAAAGACGGAATCAGGTCGGGCGTAAAACGCACAGACATGATATTCAAACAGAATAATATAGACGGAATCAGGTCCTACATAAAATGCACAGACAGGATATTCCAACAGAATAATAAAGACGGAATCAGGTTCGGCGTAAAATGCACAGAGAGGATATTCCAACAGAATATTAACGAATGGAATAACAAAAGAATTTCACTATGTTTAGGGTAGCCCGCGTTTACAGGTTATTCCAACAGAATAATAAATAATGGAATAACAGAAGTTCTCTTCATTAATACAAAAGAAATAATACCCCTTACGAGTACAACAACTAATATCCCTTACCGTAAAAGAAACTGAATATAAGGGTAGGAAAGTAACATAATATTTTTCTATGGTTTCTTTATAATTTCTCTCTCTAGAGTTTCAGTGAATTCGTATGAAATAATGAAGGAATGAGCTTCTATTTATAGAAGAATGGATTGCATAGTAAATAATTCATGAACGGTCCAAATTTATTTACCTTTAATCAGACGGTCCATAATTAAAACAAAATATTTTAAATAAAATATAATATATTATATATATAACATGTGCAAGAAAAAAAAATCACGGGTGGAAGACCAGTGAATTCATCTTACTCCCTCTGTCCATTTTTCTAACTTACACACACACACACACAAACACACACACACACACACACACACACACACACACACATATATATATATATATATGTATATATATATATATATAAAATACAATAATAATAGTCCTCCCGTCTACCCTAATTTCCCCCCCCACCCACCCACCCACCACCCACCTTCCATTAACAATGTTATATATATATATATATATATATATATATATATATATATATATATATATATATATATATATATATAAAACGAAAATTGAGATAACTTCTACCGACAATTTTTTTAAAATGGAAAAGTGGGAGGTCCAAATAATAATCAAAATTGACAACAATTACTATAGCAATAATTGAACAAAATTAAGTGACTTCTCACGTAAGCATCAATAATCAATACAGTGTGCTACTATGTAACCACGCGTATTACTGTACTTTTAACATCGGGTGTTTCAACAGTTACCGGTAAAACTTCCGCCGTTATTTTCATAAAGTATTTTTGTCGTTTTCTGAATCTGACAATAATTATGTTGTGAGGTCTGCCAATGATTGTGCCGTTGTACGAATATTCCCTGTTAAAACGAATATTCCCCTACCAATCGAATATTATATGACAACTTGCGTACTTTGCAAAATTTATAAATATTACCCACAACTATAACATTATATCTAATTCATTCCATAATATTCAAAACTGATATTTATAGAAAATTCATCTTTATTTATAAAAGTTGAGGTCTTACAACATATGCAAACCAAATGAAGTTTGGTTTGGGTTGACTTCAGGAGTAATTTAGAGTTTAGAACATTCATCAACTAAGGGTTTATTGAATTGGTAAAGAATCGCTAGGCAACTTAGAGTTTGGTACAATAATGTAAGATAGTACAGTGAAATTGGAGAACGAAGGTCAAACAATAGTAAATGAGAGTTATATACTTTGAATAACCAAAGTAATCTAGTTTGGAATAAAGAAATAAAGATTAATTAACTTGCTCAACAGTAAATAAGAGTTAAAGAACTTGCATAACAATAAATTGCTCAACAAGAGATTAGAAATAGAGAACTTGCAAAAGTATATCATGATAGTGAAAAGTAACCTTGTTGAATAATAAAGTAGCAAAGGTTAGGGAACTTACCTCGTGTGTAGGTTAAACAATCACTACTCACGTTCACCACAAGTCTTACACATACCACATGTATTGACAATACACATTAGTTACACTAATATTAGTTTCATATAGCTCACTAACAACATCACATACACATTAACAACTTGATACAACATCCTATTACATGTCCAACATGTTATCATTAGGTTATACTAACACACAAAGAATTGCACTTGCATTCGTGCAACCCGACACCCTCCGATTGCCTCCAAATACATAACAGTCCTAAAGATGACAATTTTGACCCTTCATAACGATTTAAAATTGAAAACCTTAAAGAATAAAAGTTATAGGTCTACTCGTCCTCGTTCCGGATCATCTTGAATCGCATCAATCGGAGTTTTGCGTGAAAATGTTATGCCCATTTTAGTAAACTATATTATGTTAGTTGTTTTTCCAAAATCGGCTTAGCAGACTACCCCCCGCCAAGGCGGGGGTTTTTGCACTGGAGGGCCCTCCAGGGCGGGGGTCACTTTAGCATTTTGTGATTTTATGCTCTGTAACACTACGGAAAGCCAAATTAGGCCTCTAAATTACTTTCTAACAACCATACCAACCTATCTAAGGTATAATAGATTTACAGAAACATAATCTAATGTTTTCTAACATGTTTCTAGCCATCTAAACAACATAAACATCCAAATTACAACTATTAATTTTCACTATTTTTGCTAAAACTTCACTTTTTGAAAGTTTCAGTGAAAATCATTACCGTGCTTTTGTTTTTCAACCAAAACAGTTAATTCAACATACTATGCTTATGTTTATTCATCCTCTTTCGAATTCAATAGTCAATTTATATATTATACAACTAATTAAACCTTACTTTTACTTTAAACTAAGCCATGTTTATATATGTTCATACCAATTCCCTGTAATATGATTTCCTTCACAAAATACATACTTAACATGAATTCATTCACTATACTCGTATATAAACTTATGAAAACAATTTTATAACAAACAATTTATCATATAAAGCTATATACAACAAACAATTCAACCTTCATAAAGTTTTTACAGAGAATTTTAGAAGAGAATATTACTACAACTTTTTGAAAAATACAAGCAAGAGGATACCTTAATTTTAGAAGATGATGGCTATTCTTTTGACTATGAAGCTTTCTTTTTCCCCAATTCCTCTCTCTAGACTTCTCCCAATTCTCTTTTACTTTTCTCTGTAATTTTCTTCTACTCTTCTTTTTTCTTCTTCTGAGTATTTCTCCCTATTCTAAACTCTAACTTACGTATTAAACCCAATATAACGTATAGGTAATAATATATGTATTAAGTATATAATATAATTATAACTTTAACTGACATCAGTTTTTTTCTTAAACTCAAAAGCCATAAGGCTTGTTTGACTAACTAACTAAAAATTAACCCATTAAATCTTACATCTTGTTTGGTAAAACGGATTTAAATTAAAGACTTAACATTCATTAAGCCTTGTATGGCAAAGACTGAATTAACCTCCCTTAACTTATTTTAATAACTCCTTTATAATATAGTTTATGGTCACACTTTAATTAATTAAATTTTAATATTCAATTTAATTAATTCTAATAACAATTTATTAAATTAATTCACTACATAAACCAATACGACATAATTATAATTTTCATTATTATTATAATTTTATTTAATCAACCAAATATTAAAATATTATCTAATGATGATCAATTTTCTTAACTCGTTAATTATTTATTCAACAAATAAATAATCAAATCAAATCAAATTAAACAAATATTTATTCTACAATAAAAACATTAGTTAAATATTTATATAATTTCATAAATATTTAAAATTACAATTTAAATTTTCGGATTGTTACATCCTTCCCTCCTTATAAGGATTCTGTCCCCAGAATCACAATTCAAGCAATTCGTTCGTCACATTCTTCACTCCTTACAAAGATTCTGTCCCCAGAATCGAAGACACAGATTAAACAAATAACTCAGGGTAATTCTTCATCATTTTAGTTTTGAGTTCCCACGTAGCATCTTCGATATTGTCGTACTTGATCACATGATTGCAGTCGAGCTTGTTCGATCATCTCACCGAAACATGAAAAATATTTTGAATGCGCTTTAATTATAGAGGTAAGGCTACCTCAAAACTATCTTTCAACTTCATCAACGCTTCCTATACTTTAACCGTTTTATACCCAATAGTTCATCAAAATTACCACACTTTGGAAATCCAGGAACTTGCCATAATCATATAAGTTTAGGAACTTATCCTAGTCAGACCATAGGCGTCATTCGCTGAGGAGTTCAAAATATACCATATGATTATGAGTCACGAACTTACCATATACTTTAGTTTTAAGAACCGAACCTAATCTCAATATCATCTATCTTAATCTTAACAACCTCTAACTATCAAATATATACATGATAAAGGAATCACCTTTCCACCACACATACGTACATTGATAGTGCGATACCGATATTCCAATGATTATCAATGTGATAAACCAAGTATATGCACAAAACCTCTGCCCACACAAATATTTGTACAACTTAGTCACCATATGAGTCCTCAGTTGAAAACCCACCTAACATTAAAATTATTTTAACTTACCCATAACTTGCTCAATGTGGATTCCTCGTATGACATTATCAAAAACTTCTCGTGAGCTTAGTACGCCTTCCAATGTTTGGACTTCCTTTTAGTTTGGCAATCGAATTGCAAACGATATGACATACCTATTTCTAATTTCATTTCACACGTTCTTGCAAACCCTTTTGAAAATTTGATGTAAATCGTGAATCTCGGTTAGACACAATAGACACAGAAACATCGTGTCTTGAAATGATTTCATAACTTCACACACTGCTCGATATGTAATACGCTAACTTTGATAGACCAAAAATCTACCGCCATGTCTTGCCACCAATAGTAATATCGAAGGCAATATATAATTTCGTGCTTCCTAGTTGATTCAATATATTAATTTTATGCAAAACTTCATTATCAATTCCCGGTATTAGCGAAACCTAGTTTCTTCTTTCTAACTTCTACTATCCTTCAGTATCAATTTTTGAATTGACACTACCTTCATCTGAATAGTCTTCCTTAACTCTATCCAACAAAGCTGTACTATATTTCATCTGAAAAGCTTCTCCTCTGCCTTTTCATATATCTTACCTCCTACCACCACTTAGTCATTTCTATTATGAACCCATTTTACACGGTTACCAAAAATAACTACTACCCTTTTTTTTCTTTTTTTTTCTATATCTCACCCTACTACTCAAAAATAACATCGTTAAATCCACAAGGCTATCACTAATACCTCTACTCTGAATCGTGAGTCGAATACCCATTCACATAAAAATTTTAACTGACGCGATGCGTAAGAAAAGACCATGTCGTTCTGCCTAAACACACCGCCTAATACTTTGTATGATGTGTTGCTATACAACACAAAGTTTTCTATACTATCCGGTAGATACAACATAGGTGCCACTAAATTCTTCTTCAATTCTTGAAAATTCACTTCATAATTTCCTGCCCATATAAATTCCACCGATTTCCTCGTTAATTTAGCTAACTAAGTAACTATCTTGCTCTTCACATAACCCATAGATTATTTTCATAATAACTTCTTATTTTACAACATCGATAAATAACTCTACCATACAGATGTCTTGCAACTAAAAGAATAAAATACTACATTTGACTTCCTTAGAGTCTTAAGGTTTATGCGCTTTTTATGACAATGACTTATCACCACATGGTTTAACACATGGCCATTAATACAACACGAAATTTCTACACACCAATGTAAAAGGAATCATTATTCACACTTTCTATATTTAGGGAATAGTCTAACTCTTCCCGAAGCGAATCTAGTTTCTAAACGAATTCATCAGGCATAAATTAACAAGTGGCGGTTAAATTAAATAACACGCAGCCGTATAGATAATTGATCGGAAACATACCTTGCATTGCCTCCTGGATCATCATGTTGGATGCTTGTTCAGTTGGTCGGCACGACGCATCGGACTCTATAATAACCAGTTTGCCACTGCCCCCTTTGCTTCCATTTGCTTGTCCTACCACTTTCTTTAGGCAACCTCGAGCCAAGTGCTCGTTCGATCCACACGTGAAGCAGGCTCTCTTCGGTCTTGAACATTTTGGTGCAATGTGATCCTTCGAGCCACAATTAAAGCTCACCCTCTTTCCCTTCAAACAAACACCTACATGTTTCTTTCCGCAGTTGCTACACGCCTCCACCTTCTT
Source organism: Panax japonicus (assembly GCA_020205505.1). Lineage (NCBI taxonomy): Eukaryota > Viridiplantae > Streptophyta > Magnoliopsida > Apiales > Araliaceae > Panax > Panax japonicus. Next base: position 71,485,169 of record CM035113.1, on the reverse strand, counting down.
CTTTTCCTTCCCTTGCTAATTTTCAGCGTTAATATTATTGTCCCACTTTCTTTTACCAGCATTATCGGTATGACTATCACCCACCTTATCATCTGCACTCTTCTTTCCCCTCCGCTCTTGATTGTTTGCCAGTGTATTACCTTCCCCTTCTACATCAATCGTTCTTTCCAACCCTGTAGTAAACGAATTTAGTTGGAACAACGAGATTTGATTATATAGCCAAAAATTCAGTTGATTTGTCAGTGCTCCCACCAACAAATTCACCAATTGTGACACTGGATTTGCGTTAGCTTCCCTATTGTATGCATTTTCCTTGGGGCTCTGTTGATGTTGTTGTCTTCTTCTAGGTGGCATCTTACTGTTTAAAATATGAACTATTAGATCATCGTTCATCCACACATTAACATTTTTAAACTTATCTTAACCACTTATAGATAACACATAATATATCTTAATAAACAATGATAATACTTTTTTCATTTACGACACAAAACAAAATAGCCTCGTTGCTATTTATATTATTTATCCCGAAATAATAAAATTCCAGGATTACTTCATCACATCCCACTATTTAATTCAAAAGTTAGGATTTATATCTATTAATTTTTTTTCTTCATGTTTTATATATCATCTTATTGTTTTTCTTACAATCTACAAGAACAGTCCACATTGTACAACTTCATTTCGCTCTTGCTCCATAATACGAATCATCAGGAGAGTGGAAGATTAAATGCTAAGTTCCATCATTCGCTTGACACTGTTTGACTTGTCTTCAACACGTTCTATACGTTTAGAAGCCTTCATCCATGCGTCCTCAGCTTTCGCCCGCTTTGCTGACTCATTTCCCTAGCCATTCCTGCGCAATCTAGTTAATAACTAATAACTATCCTCTTTAATACTTTAACTGAGATAATCTCTACTCTACATCTGCAAGTCGTGCGATAAAGTCTTGAGTTGCGACATCTTTTTATGCTAGCTCTATGGCTTTCCTAACTCTTCTTACTCATACTTCATATTTACCTTTAAAAGTTCATCTTCCGGATCAAACTCAAGCTTATACCCAAGTTCTACAACAAAAATCCACGGGAATAGCTTTCCCAATACCAACCATACTCAAACTATATAACTTCTCAGAGCTCCTAATCCCTATCGTCCTTCATCAATCTCTTTGACAACAAAGTTTTAATAACTCCACAACTTGATATGTATAATACTTGCTACTACTAAGTACTCACGAGCACATAAGTCATTAACACATAAGCACATAAAGTGTTTTATCATTTTATCTTCAATGAATTTCCTTAATTCATTCCTCAGAACTCGATAAGAGTTTATCACCTCTATGTTTTCGATCTCCTAGAAGGTTATAGCCTACGGTATCCCCACCTAAGGTTCATAACCTGAAGCTTTGATACCAACTTGTTCGGGCACTTCAATCCCACAGATTTGGTGTTCACTGTCTAATTAAATCAAAACTAACTACCCATATCCAAAGGATAAAATTAAACTCAAAAGTTTAAACAATCAATCTCCCATTAAAGGGTTACATAATCTAAAATAAATCCCAGGTCATCTAACCTTTATTACAATCATCAGTGGAAAATTAAAACATGATCATAATTACATCTATTACATAAGCTTCATAAATAAAAGGTAAATTAAACGTTGTCGTCTAATCAAGCATTTTGTCCCTGCCCTTGCTTGTAGAAAGCTCTTTAAACTTCTTAACTTTATCTGCATTGTTTTGTGCAAGAGTAAGCAAATAATTGCCCACAAAAAGGATAATATGCAATAACATTTTATGAATGACAATTAACTGAGCTTTCAATGGTAAAGTGTTCTTACCAGAAGAATAAACTTTAATTTAACAACTATGAGTTCAAAGGAATAATGAACGTTAAGTTAACAATAGATATCAACATCAAAGAATATGTCAGGAATAAGCATGTGAATGTTATTCCTATTTATATATGATTTGATTATGATATATATGAATTAATATCCAACTATGCTTGCATTAAGAAAAGCAGTAAAGTCCTTTGATAGATAATAAAACATGTGTACAATGACTTAGAATGAATTGATCAAGTATGTTAGGTTGAACCTACATAAGCAAAATAGCTTTGTAAAGTCCTTAAAAAGAAATGATGTACAAGGACTATAAACATAGAAAGATCAAGTATGTTAGGTTGATCTTATGATGTAATAGACATGCTTGTCTGATCGTCGATCACTGCACCAGAAATCGTAGTCTGCCAGGAGAGTCAAGGAAACTCGAGAGCTATCAAGGCAGAATTGTAGTCTGCAAGATAGTAGTCTTGGAGTTCATGGACTGCCAGGAGGGACGAGGAAAGGATCGTAGTGTGTCGAGTAGAACTTCCTCAGGACAGTAGTCTGCTGAGGAAGTCATGTTCAGAATCATAGAGACAGCCTGCCTACTAGCCGACCGATTATCTGTCGAAGCCAAGTTACACTCAGAGTCGTAGTCTACTGATCATATCAAAGGCAGAGATCGTAGTCGAGCAAGATCAGATAAAGACAACAAGCACAATGACAGACATCGTAGAGTGTCAGGATCTGATCTCGGAGTCGTAGTGTCTGCACAGCCAAAGCTGAATCATAGAGTGTGGAATTAAGGCCTCAAAAGATGTGCTCACAATGCCAAGGTAGAAAAGTAGAGCAAATACGATTCTCAACAAATGAGCACTCTTAGAATATACAAAGGAATAAAGCCTCTGGTTGGCACTGCAAAGATACATCCCATCACTAAGGAAACCAGAGAGCACTCAACGAATAACATGCAAGCTAACAGAAGATCTAAGCACCAACCCAATCAGCATCCAGATTGAGTTGTGAAGCCATTCAGGATGAAGTCTTCCATAAGGAAATCAAAAGAAGATGTTAGTTCCTAGTTGGCACAATAGTTATCTAGAAGGGGGGTTGAATAAATATTTAAAAATCTTTTCATTTTAAACTTGTTCTTTGATAATGATTAAAACATAGCGGAATAAATGTTTGTTTTAATCTTCTTTACCAAGTAATGGAGTTATGAGAGTGAGGCATTTATGGCAGTTATAAAATATATAGCAGTTATGGTATGAATGTAAAAGACAGTCATTTTTAAGGGGTTCAGAGCACTTAAAGCTCCTAGTCCACTCTTCTACTCAACGAGTATGATATCTACAAAGGATGTCTTTTACAACTTCTGAATTACACATATTCCTTCTAGACCAGCAGTCTAGGAGCTTCTTAGTTCACTTTTGAACTCTTCAAGTCAAGCAGACTTGGCTTTTTTATAGTTCACTACGAACTTTTCAAGTCTAGCAGACTTGGTACTCTTCTTCAGTTAGTTGATAATGTTGAGTTCTTAATGGTTAATACTCAGTTGTTGTGTAAGCACTTGTTCTAAAGAACTGAGTAGCTGAGCAAAGCTTTGCAATATCTCAGATCGTAGAGTTGAGCTTGAAAGAGATGTTCACGTTGTTTTTTCAATGCTTGCTTAGTTCTCTCTCATCTATCTGATCTGCATATATGTGATCTTGAAAACTATTCATTGGATCCATCCATTGAGACATTAAATGCATTTTACTTTTTTGGTCTTTGATGGAGACATTTCTATACATCTTCTGAAACTGCATTCTGGCCCACTGACACAACGGACTGCTTTCTCACCTAACTCCTGAAAAGGTGTTTTGCCCCCCTTACCTGTGGTACTTTCCTTAGCTTCTTCAATACGATTCCTTGTTGCATACAAAGGATATTTCATATTACTTTAGGACTGATGAGTGCTGCAACGTCTAGAATCCACTCCTCATATATTGGAATCTGTCTTCACACATAACATGAGGCTCGACATTTTCTAACATAAGAAAGATGCTCTACGATTCAGATCGTAGTGACTTGTCGCCTTGGTGCTTGATCTGATGCTATCAGCATAGAGCACTATGATTTCTCTTAAACCTTTGCACACTACGATCTTCAATTACTCGTGTTGTTACGCTACGTTTCTGAGTCCTAACTACGATCATTGACTTGTATACTCCACGTTTCCTTCAGCACACTGCGATCGTTGAGATGGCTCGGCAAACGTTGGGACCACTATACAATTTCTGAAGAGTCCCTTCAAGATAGACACACTACGATCTTTGAAGCTCTACGTTTCTGCCTTTACTTCTGCAATGTTGATTAGATGATACACTACGATTTCTTCGAAGCCTATCTATTACATCTCAAGATCAACCTAACAGCTTTGATCTTTCTATCTATACATTCTATTATAGAATGATATACGTTAAGATCTTAGATCAACCAAACAAATTTGATCTATCACTAAGTCCTTGTAAATATCTTACTTGGAAGGACTTTACAAATAATCATGAGTATATACATTAAAACATCCAATCATAATATGCATTCTCCCAACAATCTCCCCATATTTGATGTTGACATAACCAAGGAGATTTGTTGTCATGATTATTAGTGACTAGATGCATTTGTAGGATATTTAAACATGACTTAGTATTTCAGTGAACAACTGAATTTTCTAGTGTATAAGCATTAATTTATTGATGATCAAGAGATATTACAGTTTAGCATTTACATCAATCAGAAATTTAAACTGATCTCTATTTCTTTGTCCTCTTTCTTGCTAGTGGGTTGGCATACTCCTCAGCCCTTCTTTTTCTGCAAGCTTCCTCGTTTCTGGCTAACTCTTCCAGCTCGCTTGGACTTAGTCTTGGATTTTCCTCATGCCTCCACATGAACGCAGGATCTCTAGTTGGCATTCTTATGCGTATAGTAGACACATCTTGTGAGCTGGGAGTTGACTCCTGACGACTTAAAGGTATAGCCGTTAAAATTCTCTGCTGATCAGATCATTGAGTCTGAGGGTGGAATTGTCTTGCAGGAGGGATTCGTGATGCTTGAGCATGAAATTATCCTCTTCCCCTTTCTCGAGTTCCATGACTTCCTCTGCCTTTGTCTTGACATCCCTGTCCTCCCTGAACTCCTTTCCCTTTATTCTCCCCCTTTATGTCAGTATCAAGGGTTCGAATATCTTTAGACAGTCGATTAACACCTTGGACAAGCTCGTTCAGTTGGCTTTGTGTCTGAGCAATGTCTTCTCTACTTTGCTTGATCTGTTTTTCAGATCTTACTTCTTTGTTTCGGAGGGCTGTTACAACCATGTTATCATTCTGTTTTTCCTAATTGATATAAGATTTCTGGAAGTCGAAGACAGAAGCTTTCAAGTTGATGATATTCTCCAGCATAAGTTTATATTGAGTGTCTTGATGTTTCTTTATTTCAAGAACAGCCTCTCTTTTCTTGGGAGCTATCTGGAAGTGAATCTCATCTCTGTCCTTCATACTCTTAAGAATTTCTTGGATAATTTCCCTCAGCTTCTTTGTAAGCTCAGTGTTCATAGTGCCAAGAAAATTATTTGCTGCTGTAATCATTTGATTCAGTCGGATATGAATGAGGTCAGAGTGAGATTCCAGACTTTCTTTGATGTTCTTGACCATTTTATTGGTTGCTTCCTTTAAGTCATCCTTGGTGGGCAGATTTGGGAGAGTATCATTGGTTTGAGGATTATTGATTGGAGGGGTTGTTTACTGGGATTGATCTTGCAAGTTGTAAAGAACAAGATCAAGACTAAAGTAGTCATTTGAGGAGAAGGATGGTATGTCTGATGGAGGGGCCTGAGTTTCAATGGTTGGGATGTGGGGTTCTACGATTTCTATTAGGGACTCTTCGACTGTGCTAGAGTCATGGATCGTAGAGGCAGTGGTTTGTGAGAGCAAAATGAAGTTGGCTGAATTTGGTTCCTCAGTTACAGAATTTTAGGATTCTGCAACTGGAAATTGATTTACTGGATTGAAAATCACTTCCAACCATCGAGGGAATTCATAAAAATAGCTAAATGAAGATGATGGTAAGTGATTAACTCTGAATTTTGCAAGGATAGACAGTACTTCAGGTTTATCTTTTGAGGAAGAGGTATTGGTAATCAGCTTCTTTGCTAAGTGAAATCTCCATGGGAAGCCATGAGGCAATACTGAGATGTCTGGATACTCTTTGAAGCTCCAGAACATATGATCCCAAGAGTTTAGGATTTGAGCTTGATGGCATGGCATCAGGGGTAGATAAGAGAATATCTGATTATAGAGATAGCTTCTATACCAATCTTTGCCCACAATAGTGATTAGAAGATCATCATCATCTTCTTCCTCATCCCTTTCTTCATTTGAGGACTCCATTATCTCAATGGGCTCTTGATAATCTTTTACTGGTTCCTCTTCATGTCTGGCAGGGACATCTTCTTTTGCCATGGAGATATCTTATGGCTCCCCCTCAACTTGATCATCTTCTTGTAAGATCAAAGGCTCCCCCTCAAGTGGAGCATTTTCTTAAGCTTCTGCCATGTCCCCCTCAGCTGGTATATTCTTTATCATGAGAATTTCAAGGATCTCTCCCTCAGTTGGAGCACTGTCTTCTTGACTTGCTCTGGATATTTACTTCTTAGCAACCATACTCTTTGCTTCCTTCTCGAGCACCTTTTTATTTTCAAGAATGTACTTCTTAACCAGCTTTCTCCTAGCTTTACTGGGTTTAGTCACAGCTTCAGGACTCTCTTAAATCTCAGCTTTGTCCTGTTCATCACCCACTATGCTTGAAGCAGCTACCTCCTTATCTGCCATGCTTGGTCTGGTCTCCACGAATAGTAGAGACTCTAAGATTGAGGTGACTGATGGCCTTTTGGACTTTTGACCAATTTTGTTTTTCTTCAGGATCTGGGATATGGTAGCCTGATCCTCATCTGCTTCATCTTGCTGCTGCTTTCTCCTTAGCATCCTTAGAGTCTCTATATCAGAGGACTCTACATGTATATCAGTAGTAGATCTTTGAGGCTCTTCTACCTGTCTAGCTCTTAGCTTCCTCTTGCCCTTGCTCTTTCTGGTAAGGATAGAGGTTTCTTCTTCTTTGTTGATTTCTTCTTCTTCTTATTCCCTGACAATAGACATGTTTCCTGGAATGCCTAAGTTCTTCAGTTCCCCAGTTCTTCCACAGGATTCTGTCATCATTCGTACATACTCAGCAGGGTTCCTCTTCCAGTTTCCAAACAACTGCTGGGTCATTCTTCGATTTGGGTTGATGGCTTCTCCCTCTTCATCCCCAATTTTTTCGCCCAGTGCAGATTGCAGAATGATACTTAAGAAACACCCATATAGCATCTTCTGAGGGCTTTTTGATTTCTTCGAGTTTGCTATCCACTTACCAACCCATTCAAGAAGTACAGCTCCATAGTTGAGTTGTATACCATAATACATGGCAGTCATGAGCTTAAGTAGAGCTTCAATCACCGAGTCTTGACCTGAGCTCTTACAGCATATACATTTCCCAATAATATCAGCTAAAAATTCGTACCTCTGTTTGAACTCCTTCTTCTTGTACCCTTTCACAGAGGATTTTTTCTTGTGATGCATTTTTCTTAGTCCCTCTTGGAAGTCCACAGACTCTAAGTGTGGATGCCCTTCATTCTTGAGACCTAGGGTAAGATTGAAGTTCTCTGCCTTCAATCTGATTTCTACTCCCCTTACTTTTGTAGAGATAATGTTGTTATCAAACACACCATTCGTGTAGAACTCCTGCATTAACTTGGGATATATCAGCGTGTCTTCGCCCAGAGCCTCTTCGAGACCAGCTTTCTTCAGTAGCGCCAGGGTCTTGTGAAATTTTGGTGGAGCAGTCTTGAACTTGTCAAAGCAGAGTCTGTAGCCTGAGATAACATTGGATGACACCATTGATTTTCTAATTGGAAGTGAGATTCGACTGAGCTTTCTTCTGAGTTATGGCTTTTGCTTAGAGAGAGAGAGAATGAGAGAGAGATAAACTTTTGAACTTCAGATTTCAAAAAATACGATTTCAATTTGTACTTGTAACTTCCCTCTCTTCTTTTTCGTTTAGTGGGACATGTGTCAGCTTTTGCTTGGCTCTACGATTTTAACTGTTCAGGAATGTACTGATTTGCCCTTGACTTGTTCAGAACTGAGGTTTCCTTAGGAAGAATACGATCGTTGAGGTAGTGTTATGTTCGTTGAGTCTGTTCTGCGATCGTCGAGTCTATCCAGCATTCGTTGGTCTGTCCTACGATCGTCGAGTCTGATCAATCATTCGTTGAGTCTGTCCTGCGATCGTTGAGTCTGATCAATCATTCATTAAGTCTGTCCTGCGATCGTTGAGTCTGATCAATCATTCATTGAGTCTGTCTTGCGATCGTCGAGTCTTTCCGAATCCTTGTTATGAGTTTTTCATAAAGCATTCTTTTAAGGCAACTCAGGAAGGGCCAACCTCTTGGAGAGATTCAAGGGTTAGGTTTGTTCCTGAGGCACCTCTTAGAGAGATTACCTTGTTTATGAATCTTGTCATCACATGGTGCAATTTTTTCTTTGTTGATGGGGCTTGTGTCATCATTCAGTCTTCACTACGATGGTTGAGTCTTTGTTACGATCGTTAATGTAGTTGTCTCTACAGCTCTACGATCATGAACTTTCCTTAATCATGTCTACGATTTTCAGTTCAACATTTGTATCTGTCATGGTTAGCACAATCTAGAGCATATATTTCATGGTTGTAGATTTAGCATGCCTAGCTTACTTATTAACTTATTAAATCTGGATTCATCTAGGGTTTTGTAAAAACATCAGCAAGTTGATTTTCAGTGGGGATATATTATAAAGATATAGTTCCATTTTGCACTTGATCCCTAATGAAGTGATACCTTATTTCTATATATGCTTAGTCCTAGAATGCATAACATGATTATGAGTTATTGCTATGGCACTTATGTTATCACAGTGTATGGGAATATATTTGAAATCAAACCCATAGTCAGCTAGCTAATTTCTCATCCATAGGATCTGAGCACAGCAGCTACCAGCAACAATATATTCAGCTTCTGCAGTTAAAGTAGACACTGAGTTTTGCTTTTTGCTAAACCAGGACACAAGTTTATTTCATAGCACTTGACAAGTGCCACTAGTACTCTTTCTATCTATTTTGCATCCTGCAAAATCAGCATCTATGTATCTTGTTAGTTCAAATGAGGATTCCTTGGGATACCAAAGCCCCAAGTAAGATGTACCCTTGAGATACCTGAAGATCCTCTTTACAGCAGATAAATGTGACTCTTTTGGGTTATCCTGAAATCTAGCACATATGCATGTTGCAAACTTTATGTCTGGTCTACTGGCAGTTAGGTATAAAAGAGAACCTATCATACCTCTGTATTGAGTGATATCAATACTTTTACATTTCTCATCCTTATCAAGCTTGGTTGCAGGAGAAATTGGTGTTTTAATGGGAGAGGCTGATTCCATGCCATAATTTTTCAGTAAGTCTTTGATGTACTTGGCTTGGTTTATAAAAATTCCTTCATAAGTCTGCTTTACATGCAGTCCAAAGAAGAAATTCAGCTCACCCATCATGCTCATTTCAAACTTGTTCTGCATTAGCTTAGAGAATCTCTTGCATAACTTTTCATCAGTAGAACCAAAAATAATATCATCAACATATATTTGAACTAGTAAGACTTTGTCTTTATGCTTCCTAAGAAATAGTGTGGTATCTACTCTACCTCTAGTGAACCCATTTTCAATTAAGAAGTTAGTCAGTGTTTTATACCATGCTCTAGGTGCTTGTTTAAGCCATATAAGGCTTTACCTAATCTATAGACATAATTGGAAAGAGATGGATTGATGAAACCTGGAGGTTGCTCTACATAGACTTCTTCTTGGAGTTCTCCATTTAGAAATGCACTTTTGACATCCATCTGAAAGACTTTGAACTTCATGTGGGCAGCAAAGGCAAGAAAGATTCTGATGGCTTCTAGTCTGCCAACAGGTACAAATGTCTCATCGTTGTCGATACCTATTTCTTGAGAATAGCATTTTGCCACTAGTCTTGCCTTATTTCTGGTTATGACCCCATCTTCATCCATTTTGTTTCTGAAGACCAACTTAGTTCCTATCACAGGATGACTCTTTGGTCTTGGTACCAATCTCCATACTTTGCTTCGTTCAAATTGGTTGAGTTCTCCCTGTATGGCTTCTATCCAAATGGAGTCTTCCATAGCATCCTCTATCTTTTTTGGCTCTGTTTGTGACAGGAAGCTTAGATAAAAGCATTCATTCTAAGTAGCAGCTCTTGTCTTGACTCTAGCACTCGGATCTCCAATGATTAGATCTTGAGTGTGATCTCTTGCCCATCTGTTGCTGATTGGGACATCTGTCCTGATGCCTTCCTGTCTTAAGTCTTCAAGGTCTATTTCTTCTTCTTGGAGTGGAGGCTCGCTGTCTGGTATTGACCTCTCTACGATCATATTCTCATGCTCTACGATTTCACTGTTTGGCACTACGATCGTAGTGTTGAGCTCGATGACTTCATTCGTAGTGTCTGCACTATCGGTCGTAGTGTCTTGAAGCACTGTTTTGTCTAAGTCAGTTTCATCAAAGATGATGTGTATCGAGATTTCAATATTCAGTGTCTTCTTGTTGAACACTCTGTAAGCTTTACTGTCTGTGGCATACCCAAGAAAGATCCCTTCGTCTGACTTGGGCTAGCATTTTGTCAGATACTGCTTTCCATTGTTGAGAATGTAGCATGCACAGCCAAAGACATGGAAGTAGCTGAAACTTTGCTTCCTTCCTTTCCACAGTTCGTAGGGCGTCTTCTTGATCGTAGAGTGAATTAATGATCTGTTCTGCGTGTAGCATGCAGTGTTGACAGCTTCTGCCCAGAAAATTTAAGTAGAGGTGCTGCTGCAAGTAGAGTTCTTCCAGCCTCTATTAGAGTTATGTTTTTTCTTTCAGCTACTCCATTTTTTTGAGGAGTTTGTGGAGCTAAGAAGTTATGACTGATCCCATTGTCTGTGCAGAATTGGTCCATTTCCGAGAAGTCAAATTCTCTGCCATGATCACTCCTTATGGCCTTGATTTTCTCTCCTTTCTCTTTCATCACTAATCTGAACTTCTTGATTAATTGAGAGCTCGTTTCATCCTTCAAAGTTAGGAAGAATACCCATGTGAATCTGGTGTAGTCGTCTACTATAACTAGAGAGTACTTTTTTCCTCCAAGACTAGTTATTGGAATTGGCCTAAATAGATCCATGTGAAGTAACTATAGGGACTTGTCGTTAGAGTTGGCAATTTTTCTTTTGAATGAGTTTCTGGTTTGCTTTCCAAGCTGACAGGCATTGCATGGCCTTTCTTTTACGAAGTTGAACTTTGGTAGGCCAGCTACGAGATCTTTTGATGCCAGTTTGGTCATGCTCTTGAAGTTTAAGTGAGACAATCGTTTATGCCATAGCAACCTCATTTCTTCAGATGCTTTTGCCATAAAACATATTGTCTCATCAGAGCTTAGTTGACCAAGATCCACTGTGTAGACATTTCCTTCTCTTGTCCCGGTTAGCTTTACAGCAGATGTCTTCAAGTCTCTCACTTAACATTGGTTGTTAAGGAATGTCACTTGATGACCCTTGTCGCAGAGTTGACTGATTCTTAGAAGGTTGTGTTGCAGACCTTCTACATATGCTACCTTGCTGAAGGATACTGCACCAACACCAGCAGAGCCATATCTTCTTCTCTTGCCCAAGCCGTTGTCTCCAAAGATGACTGAGGGACCCTCTTTTTCTATGTAGTTAGATAAGAGTGCTTTGTTTCCGGTCATGTGCCTTGAGCATCCACTGTCCAGATACTATGTAGTGATCGTGGAGCTCTTTTCCTGTCAAAATATTGAACCTTCATTTTGGTACCTATATTTGCATGGGTCCTTATTTGTTAGTGCCTTTGGGGACCCAAATCTATTTAATATTGGGTCGCACATGCTTGGAATTATAATAACACTTGGCAGCCTTGTGACCATATTTATTTCATATAAAACACCTAGTATGATGCATACCAGTGTGTACATGATGATTCATCCTCCATTTGGACTTGTGTGGTTCTTTAATTATCCTTCTGTTAAATTGATTCTCATTTTTTCATGTGTCCTTGGATTTCATAAATAGTGATGAGCGTGCCTTACCTTTACTGTACCTTCCCGGTTGATTCGTAGAGTTAGACTTGCTTGACTCTTCGATTCTTCGAGGTTGGTGAGTAGAGGTTAAGTTACCCTTCTCTTTTATGAACCCCAGACCAACATGAGATACTTTACTCCTATGAGTAAGAATGTAGACAATAGGACAAGGTTGAGCTTGTTCTTCCTTCTATGAGGATTTCACAAAGGTAATGCCTCTACTGAAACTTGAGGCATTACTAGTGCTAGTTTCCTTTAACTTTTCCACACAATGCTCTTAGATGGATTCCCCAAAGCCTAGGCTTGTTCTGTCGAATGTGCTTTTCTGACTAGAGAGCAGGCAGTCCATGGATGATGAGGATTTGTTCCATGCAGAGATAGTCTTCTCTAAATCCTCAATTTTAGAGGTTAGATTAAACTCTCTTTGTGCATTGAGTGTGTTTATCTGATTTAAAGTCTCATTCTCAACCTCAAGCTTGGAAAGAAGATTAGTACTTAGAAGGGCTGTTTCAAGCTCTTCTTGAACTTTCTTCTTCTCCTCCTGAAGAAGTGAATGATCTTTAGACAAGACTCTGAACCACTTCATATATTGATGTAGATTATTGGTTATGCCATGCAATGCAGTTCTCAAGTCATTTATATCTACATCAGGTGAGTTGAAATCAAATACCTCATCGAGACTTACATTATGTATGTTCAGGTTTTTTTTTTCCTTTGCATGTTTGGCCATTAAGCACAGATTGGCCATTTGTGGTTCTTCTTCATCTCCGGAGTCAGCATTTGAGTCATTATCTGAATCACTCCATGATCCTCCAGCTACCAGGCCTTTGTCTCTCTTCCGAGTCCTTTTGTTTCCTTTGAATTCTTTCTTTGCATGCTGTTTCTTCTTTATTTCTTCTCTTAGAGGTTTGTTGCAGTTGGCAATGAAGTGGCCAGGCTTCTTGCAGTTGTAGCATAGATCATTTATTTTCTCATGGATGCTGTAGTTGCAGACCTTCTTTGGCATGCTAGTTTTGCCTTGACGCATGAATCTTCTCAGTCTTTTTACCAGCATAGCAAGGTCTTAATCATCGTCTTCATCATAGTCAGAGTTAATCTCAGTGTTGAACTTTGATGCACCTTCATTTTCCTTGAAAGCAACACCCATATCCTTCCTTCTGATAAGGTTTCAGCTCGTTGGGTCAGCTCTAGTTCGTATGTCAGGAGATTGCCATATAACTGTTGAACTGTCATCTCATTAAGATTCTTTGACTCTCTTATTGCAGTGGTCTTGGCATCCCACCTGCTAGGTAGGGCTCTCATGAACTTTATGGTCAGATCTTTGTTAGAATAGACCTTTCCATATGCTCGTAGAGAGTTGAGCAGAACGTTGAATCTTTCATAGGTGGCAGTTACGTTTTCTCCTTGGACATGAGCAAACATTTCATACTGCTGTGTCAGAAGAGATTGTTTGTTCTCTCTAACTTCTTCAGTTCCTTCGTGCATGATCAGCAGTGCTTCCCAAACTTCCTTAGTTATTTTCCTGTTGACAACGTTTTCAAACAGATCGTCTTCTAAGGATTGGAACAGGATGTTCAAGGCCTTTTTGTAAAGTTGGACAGCTCTCTTCTCGTTGTTTGTCCATTCTTCTTTAACCTTGATTTGCATTCGGTTTGGATCGTCAGTGGTTGGTGAAAGCTTTATTGGAATATAGGGCCCATTTTTAATGGTCTCAAATAGATCTTTATCTATTGAGTCCATGTACGCTTGCATCTTGACTTTCCAGTTAGCAAATTTATCTTTGTTGTACATTGGTGGCTTGCTGCCTCCCCCGGTCCTGGATTCGCTTGGTACGAGTGCCATTAGATCTACTAAAGCTTGTAAGCTATAAAATAGAACCTGCTTTGATACCAATTGTTAGTTCCTAGTTGACACAATAGTTATCTAAAAGGGGGGGGGGTTGAATTGATATTTAAAAATCTTTTCGTTTTAAACTTGTTCTTTGATAATGATTAAAACTTAGCGGAATAAATATTTGTTTTAATCTTCTTTACCAAGCAATGGAGTTATGTGAGTGAGGCAGTTATGGCAGTTATAACAGATATAGCAGTTATGGTATGAATGTAAAAGACAGTCATTTTTAAGTGGTTCAGAGCACTTAAAACTCCTAGTCCACTCTTCTACTCAACGAGTAGGATATCCACTAAGGATGTCTTTTACAACTTCTGAATCACACAGATTCCTTCTAGACCAGCAGTCTAGGAACTTCTTAGTTCACTGTTAAACTCTTCAAGTCCAGCAGACTTGGCTTTCTTATAGTTCACTACGAACTCTTCAAGTCCAGCAGACTTGGTACTCTTCTTCAGTTAGTTGATAATGTTGAGTTCTTGATGGTTGCTACTCAGTTGCTGTGTAAGTACTTGCTCAAAAGAACTGAGTAGCTGAGAAAGTTTTGCAATATCTCAGATTGTAGAGTTGAGATTGAGAGAGATGTTCATGTTGTTTGTTCAATGCTTGCTTAGTTCTCTCTCATCTGTCTGATCTGCATATATGTGATCTTGAAAACTATCCGTTGGATCCATCCGTTGAGACATTAAAAGCATTTGACTTTTCTGATCTTTGATGGAGACATTTCTGCACATCTTCTGAAACTGCATTCTGGCTCACTGACACAGCAGACTGCTTTCTCACCTAACACCTAAAAAGGTATTTTACCCCCCTTACCTATGGTACTTTCCTTAGCTTCTTCAATACGCTTCTTTGTTGCATACTAAGGATATTTCATATTACTTTGGGACTGATGAGTGCTGCAACGTCTGGAATCCATTCCTCATATATTGGAATCTATCTTCACACATAACATGAAGCTCGACGTTTTCTGACTTAAGACAGATGCTCTATAATTCAGATCATGATACTATACGATTCAGATTGTAGTGACTTGTCGCCTTGGTGCTTGAACTGATGCTATTCGCAGAGAGCACTACGATTTCTCCTAAACCTTTGCACACTACAATCTTCACTTACTCGTGTTATTACTCTAGGTTTCTGAGAGATAACTACGATCGTTGACTTGTAAACTCCACGTTTCCTTCAGCACACTGCGATCGTCGAGATGGCTCGGTAAACGTGGGGAAGACTCTACGATTTCTGAAGAGTCCCTTCAAGACATGCACACTACGATCTTTGAAGCTCTATATTTCTGTCTTGACTTTTGCAATGTTGATCAGATGATACACTACGATTTCTTAGAAGCCTATCTATTACATCTCAAGATCAACCTAACACCTTTGATCTTTTTATCTATACATTCTATTATAGAATGATATACGTTAAGATCTTAGATCAACCTAACAAATTTGATCTATCACTAAGTCCTTGTACATATCTTACTTGGAAGGACTTTACAAATAATCATGAGCATATACATTAAAACATCAAATCATAATATGCATTCCCCCTACAGAAGACTTCAGTAAACTGACTAAAGAAAGTCAGCAAGTGCAGTAGCTATCGAATAGATAGAAGACAACGATCTTGGGAGCAACCAGGATCGTAGTGTTTGCCAAACAAAGACATAACTGATGAAGTGCATACAGAGACACTGGACAGCTTCTGAAGAACAAGGCTAAAGAGATTAAGCATTGGGTCAGTCCATTGATGATAAGTGAATAGGAGATCACAAGGAGAAAGCGAGCTGGACACGCCACAAATCTGAAGTGTCTTACTATTCAAAAGGGGCCAGAACAAAGAAGTCAAGTCATCAATCTCTGAGAGCTATTGAGGCAAACAGAAGTGTTGAAGCACTACACAAGAGATGGAAGAGGTATTCTACATTGAAGATTCAATCAACACTCTTCAAGATCGTAGTGTTGTCTCTACCAGTCAACAAGACACTACGATTAGTTCCATGAAGACATGCATCAGAATCGTAGAGTTCGAACAGATGAAGATTAAAGCATTGGCAACGGTTCAATCTGAAGGTTGATATTTGTACAAGAGCTTATTGAGAGCATCGATGCAAAAGGACAACCTCTGATCGAGAAATCAAAAGGAGGAAATAAAGTCTTCAACCTGCCCAAGACATTAAAGTGACATCTCTGACGGGGTAAATGAAACAGTAGACTGCAGTGTCAAAAAAGTAAGACAAGTCACATCTGCAGTCTACACCAAATAACTCAAGATCTGCAAAGCATTTCAAAGAGATTTTAACGATTACTTCTTAACAGGAAGATTGGGAAGGAGTATAAATAAGCCAGAGCTTTAAAGATCAAGAGTTACTGATGATTGCAAAGTTGAAGAATCGTTGAGTTGGTTAAAATATTATCGTTGACTCTATGAGTTCCACCTAAGCTCAAATAGATCAAGTCTCAGTGACAGCGAGACTATGAAGGTGGAAGTGAATCAACTTTGAAGATGGGCTTGAATAGATCAAAGCGTCACTCAACAAAGATAAGAATGCCCATAGAATTGGCATCTAAGCTAAGAGCCAAGAAAGACAAGAAGATAGCATTCAGAAGAGTGGCAATGCACAAGGAAGATCCTAAGAGCCACTCTACGATTCACCATGATCCCAAAGCTAAAGTAGAGCAAGTGTAGAACCATGTCTGCCAACATGTTGAGAAGGGTTCAGGAAATGGTGATGGTGCACAACTAACAATATACAATGATAAGCATAACGGAAGAAGATCAGCTGCACCAAAGATGATGTGGCCAGTCTCAAAGCAGAATGCAAAGAGGACCACACCAAGCTGCTAAGTACAAAAGATGATCAAGTTTAAAGACATCTTAGCAGCTCAGCACCAACAACAACAACTACAACAAAAAGAAGCCAGGGCCTGAGGGGTCCTTGTCTGAAGTGACTAAATGAAGTTCCAAGCTTGCTGGGCTTGAAGAGTTCCTAGGGAACTAGAGACATTCCAAGGCTGCTGGACTTGAAGAGTTTTTAGTGAACTGGAGTCCCAAGGTGGCTGCCCTTCCTTAGTGGAAATCCTGCTAGTTGAAAGTAGAAGAGTGGATTAGGAGCTTGAGTCTTTGAACCACTTAAAACCCCTTGTGTGTTTTACTTATGTCATTTACATTATGTCTGTTAACTGCTATAACTGCTACGTATGTTTTAACTGCTTACCATTGAACTAACTCTACGAATAATGTATGTATGATTATGAATATATCAATGAAGGGGATCTTTACTTATTCCGCTGTGCTTGAAAAGATTCTTATGTTTGTTATATGCTAAATTATGAGCAATACAAAATAAACTAAAAAAGTATTTAAAATTAAAAAGGATCAATTCAACCCCCCCCCCTTCTAGATCTATTGTGCCTACTGGGAACTAACAGAATACACTGAGGTTCACAAGACCACAAACTATACTCTAGGTCTCAAGTATTTTGACTTTAACCTTTAACAGTTTAAAATACTATAATCATCATATATGTCTTAGGTTAACAGGTGTTTCTACTGTAACCTTTAACAGTCTAAACGACTATATGGACAACCATCCAGTACTCCAGGTGATCAGCCCTTTGTACTATTGTTGGTCGATTTCGCAACCAATAAACACGCGCAAGTATACGCAGTCAACAAGTAATATAATGATAAGAGAGTTGTCGAACCCACGAGGAATTATCACTAATATCTATCAAGTACTAACTTTATATCGCCTCAGTCTTATTTAAACAGTTAATTAAAACGATAAATTATGATTACAATTAATCAAAATAGCAGAAAAACATAACATAGATAGATAGATAAAGAGCTAAGAACACAATATCCACACACAAGCATTTTATCAAACACTTGGCGTGCATCACTTTGTTCAAATCTCTTAACTCTCTTTATGATCATGGCGGCCACTATGAATTGGAAATACATAAATTATGCATATACATAATCACATAAAGAACCAATTCGCATGACACCAATCATAAAGAAAGCAAATTAGAAGTTTAATTCATAACAAATAAATCAAACTATTCTAAATATTAGGTAATCATCCAATGGATCATACAAGTATCAAAGAAAAGCTAGAAGTTTAATTCAATTCCTTGCCTCCATAGGTGTTACAAATGTTTGCACTAGATCCCCAAGAATGAGTTTTAGCCACTAGAGGAAAAAGGAAGAAAGAAATGATGGCTTCCCTTAGTTGTTGGTTGAAACTCCTCCATTGATGTTGTTGAAGCTCCCACCATTGATGCTCCTTGCAGCTCTTGAAGAACCATGGCCAAAAGCCATGGCCTCCCTCTTCTCCAAGCCGCCACCTCTCTCTATTTCTCCTCTAGGTTGCAAGTAGAAGTGAAGGATTATGTTTTTGGGTCATTAGGTTGAGCATTTAATAGCTAAAATCTGTCCAAAATTCGTGTCTGGCGCTGTGGCGCCATGATTTGGCTTGAACAGGGCGCTGCGGCGCGGAAGAAGGGGCTGGGTACTGCTAAGTGGCGCTGCGGCGCCGCAAATACACTAGCAACACGCGCTGCGGCGCCGGGCCATTTTCTGCTCGGACATCTGTTGGGAAAATGGCCATAACTTCTTCATACGAACTCCGATTGAGGCGATTCAAGATGATCCGGAAAGAGGAGAAGTAGATCTACAAATTTCATTCTTTGAGTTCTTTGAAATAATGGTTAGATCAACGCTCAAATTGGCCTTGAAGTGACTGTTATGAAAATAGCAGTTGGTAGTTTGCAGATTTGACACCCGTTGGGAAAATGGCCATAACTCTCGTATACGAACTCCGATTGAGGCGATTCAAGATGATCCGGAAAGAGGAGACGTTGATCTACAACTTCCATTCTTGAAGTTTGGACAGATAATTACCGGATCATGGCTAAAATTGGGCTTTACGGGACTGCTATGTCAATGGCAAACCGAAAATGCGAATTTGGCGATTCCAACCATCGACCCAAATGACATTCCATCCAATTCCTACAAAACAAAGTAAAAACACATAAAACTAATACAAATATACATAAAAGCAATATAAAACTATATTACACAACAATACAATGAAAACACATAAAAACCAAACAAACTAGCTTAGGATTTACAAATTATCAAACTCAAAAGTACCTAATTTGTGTATATAAAACACACTCATCAACTATGTATTGCACAAATATTTTAACGCTATTGCGTAGCTTTAAAATAATCCCCTAATATAGGGTTGTTCATCTCAGCTTAGATTATCAAGTTCCGAACCAAAGGAAGTTTGGTTGAGAATTAACTTCAACGAAATTCTAGATCTTTAGAATTCTCAGCAACCAAGTACTGGTTGAATCAGATAGAGACCAATAACTATTCAAGAGTTTGATTATAATATCTTCATGAACAAGGTATATCAATGAATCAATAAGAGCTAGAGTATTAACAATTTCAAAATTGAACAAATGTTATCATCGACAACATGCTTTCAAAATTTGTGTGAGTACATATGAAAACCAAAGGAAGTTTTGTTTGGGTTGACTTCAAGGGTAATTTAGAGTTTAGAACATTCATCAACTAAGGATTTGTTGAATTAGTAAAGAATCGCTAGGCAACTTAGAGTTTGGTAAAATAATGTAAGATAGTACAATGACATTGGAGAACGAAGGTCAAACAACAGTTATTAGTAGCTGAATAAACACATTTCTTATAAAAAAATTACAAACTTTGAATAACCAAAGTAATCTCATTTGGAATAAAGAAATAAAGATTAATTATCTTGCTCAACAGTAAATGAGAGTTAAAGAACTTGCATAACAATAAATTGCTCAACAAGAGATTAGAAATAGAGAACTTGCAAAAGTATATCATGACAGTGAAAAGTAACCTTGTTGAATAATAAAGTAGCAAAGGTTAGGGAACTTGCCTCGTGCGTAGGTTAAACAATCACTACTCACGTTCATCACAAGTCCTACACATACCATATGTATTGACAATACACATTAGTTACACTAATATTAGTTTCATATAACTCACTAACAACATCACATTTTTTCATGAACATCACTATTTAACTTTATTATAACTACTTAAGTGATCATGTCATTGTATCACATACACATTAACAACTTGATACAACATCCTATTACATGTCCAACATGTTATCATTAGGTTATACTAAGACACAAAGAATTGCACTTGCATTCGTGCATCCCGACGCCCTCCGATTGCCTCCAATACATAACAGTCCTAAAGATGACAATTTTGACCCTTTATAACGATTTCAAATTGAAAGACTTAAAGAATAAAAGTTATAGGTCTACTCGTCCTCGTTCCGGATCATCTTGAATCACATCAATCGGAGTTTGTATGAAGAAGTTATGCCCATTTTAGTAAACTTAGTTCTGTCAATTTTTTTTTCCAAAATCGGCTTAGCAGACTATCCCCCGCTGGGGCGGGGGTTATTGCACTAGGGGGGCCTGCCGGGGTGGGGGTCACTTCAGCGTTTTGCGATTTTATGCTCTGTAACACTACGAAAAACCAAATTAGGCCTCTAAACTCCTTTCTAACAACCATACCAACCTATCTAAGGTATAATAGGTTTACAGAAACATAATCTAATGTTTTCTAACGCATTTCTAGCCATCTAAACAACATAAAATTACAACTATTAATTTTCACTATTTTTGCTAAAACTTCACTTTTTAAAAGTTTCAGTGAAAATCATCAATGCGCTTTTGTTTTTCAACCAAAACAGTTAATTCAACATACTATGCTTATGTTTATTCATCCTCTTTCGAATTCAATAGTCAATTTATATATTATACAACTAATTAAACCTTAATTTTACTTTAAACTAAGCCATATTCATATGTTCATACCAATTCACTGTAATATGATTTCCTTCACAAAATACATACTTAACATGAATTCATTCACTATACTCATATATAAACTTATGAAAATAATTTTATAACAAATAATTTATCATATAAAGCTATATACACCAAACAATTCAACCTTCATAAAGTTTTTACAGAGAATTTTAGAAGAGAATATAACTATAACTTTTTGAAAAATACAAGCAAGATGATACCTTAATTTTAGAAGATGATGGATATTCTTTTGATTATGAAGCTTTCGTTTTCCCCAATTCCTCTCTCTAGACTTCTCTCAATTCTCTCTTACTTTTCTCTGTAATTTTCTTCTTCTCTTCTTTTTTCTTCTTCTGAGTCTTTCTCCCTATTCTAAACTCTAACTTACGTATTAAACTCAATATAACGTATAGGTAATAATATATGTATTAAGTATATAATATAATTATAATTTTAACTGACATCAGTTTTTTTCTTAAACTCAAAAGCCATAATGCTTGTTTGGCTAACTAACTAAAAATTAACCCATTAAATCTTACACCTTATTTGGTAAAACAAATTTAAATTAAAGACTTAACATTCATTAAGCCTTGTTTGGCAAAAACTGAATTAACCTCCCTTAACTTATTTTAATAACTCCTTTATAATATAATTTATGGTCACACTTTAATTAATTAAATATTACTATTCAATTTAATTAATTCTTATAACAATTTATTAAATTAATTCACCACATAAACCAATACGACATAATTATAATTTTCTTTATAATTGTAATTTTATTTAATCAACCAAATATTAAAATATTATCTCATTATGATCAATTTCCTTAACTCGTTAATTATTTATTCAACAAATAAATAATCAAATCAAATCAAATTAAACAAATATTTATTCTACAATAAACACATTAATTAAATATTTATATAATTCCATAAATATTTAAAATTACAATTTAAATTTTTGGATTGTTACATCTTATCTGTCGTGACTAAGTTTTTACACTTCAAAAACGAGCATGACTGTAGCGAGAGTGGTTTTACTGAACTGTTAAGCATCGTGAAAGAGTGCTTACCTGCAGGCAATAAGTTACCGGAGTCGTACTATGATGTGAAGAAAATGGTCAAAAGGCTCAATCTAGGGTATGAGAAGATTGATGCTTGTGAGAATGACTGTATGTTGTATTACGGTGATGTCAATAAAGATAAGAGGTCATGTGATATTTGTGGTACAAGTAGATACTGTAAACATCGCAAGAAAAAGGGAAAAGACGTGCCGAGAAAGATCTTACGTTACTTTCCCATTGCCCCAAGGCTTCAGCGGTTGTTCATGTCAACAAATACCACCGAGGATATGAGGTGGCATTCTACACGAGACATAGTCGAATGTCAACTGACGCACCCGGCAGATGGGCTTGAGTGAAAAAATTTTGATAATAAGCACCCCTCGTTTGCTGAAGTGGTTCGCAATGTTAGGCTTGGACTTGCTACGGATGGGTTTAATCCGTTTAACAGGGCCTTACACAAAGCCTTACTGTGAGACCCTAGATTTTTTTGAATAAAGATTAAATTTTATCGAAATATATTTTTGAATATTATGGTGTGGATTTGATATAATGTTATAGTTGTGAGTAATATTTACAAATTTTGTAAAGTACGCAAGTTGTTATATAATATTCAATTGGTTAGGGAATATTTGTTTTAAACAGGAAATATTCGTACGACGACACAATCATTGCTGGACCCCACAACGGAATTATTGTCGGATTGAGAAAACGACAAAAATATTTTATTAAAAATAACGACGGAAGTTTTACCGTTAACTGTTGAAACACCTGGTGTTAAAAGTATAGTAATACGCGTGGTTACATAGTAACACACGGTATTGATTATTGATGCTTACGTGATAAGTCACTCAGTTTTGTTGGTATTATTAATGTAATAATACAGAAAATCTTTTTATATAAAACAGAATACTTTTATAAAGTTATTCTATAAATAGAATATATTATATTCTATTACGCATAGTGTTTTGCATAGTAACATCTTTTTATATAAAACATAATACTTTTATAAAGTTATCTGTTTTATTAGACAATAATTAGAATATATTATATTTTATTATGAATAGTGTTTGCATAGTAAAAATCTTTTTATATAAATAGAATATATTATATTTTATTTTGCTTTACATATGGACCGTCAGATTAAAATAAATCAATCTAGACCGTTCATGAGTTAGTTACTATGCATTCCATTTTTCTATAAATAGAAGCTCATTCATTCATTATTTTCTTACGAATTCACTGAACTCTAGAGAGAGACTATAGAGAGATAGAAGAAAAGTTTTCTGCTACTTCACTACTCTTATATCAAGTATTATTTTACGGTAAGGGATATTATTCTTTTGTATTCAATAAGATAACTTCTGTTATTCCATTTTTTTATTGTTCTGTTGGAATAACCTGTATACACAAGCTACCCTATACTTGGTGAAGTTCTTCAATTATTTTGTCTTTATTATTCTGTCAGAATATCCTGTCTGTGCTATACGCCGGACTTGGTTCCATTTTTATTATTTCGTCTTTATTATTCTGTCGGAATATCCTGTCTGTGCTATACGTCGGACCTGTTTCCATAATTTATTATTTCGCATTTATTATTCTGCTGGAACATCCTGTCGGTGCGAATTTCTCCTGACCTGGTTCCATTATTATTATTCTGTTGGAATAACCTGTCTATGCGAAGTACCGCATGCATGGTAATTTCTTTTATTATTCCATTCTTTATTATACTCAGTTGGTTAAAGTTTTGACTTCTATACTCTATTAAATTAGTGGAATATCCTTGATATTTGCGCTTCATCCAGTATCTTTTCGTGGAAATATTCTTCTGAGCATTCTTGAATTTTACTCTACAAGGCAGTATCATGTTGACAATTTGGACGTTATTGGTTCCTGGACAAATTAATTCTTGAACTTGTTTTTTTGAATTCTTATATCATTGTCATCATCCTCATGTTTATATTATGTTAAAAGTCATCTGTGGCTTGTAGTGGATATATGGACTTGGTATGATTATGACCAGGGATTATTCGGTATAATCATGACCGTAATGTTACAAATGATGTCAAATTAAAAGTCCTCATTGGCCCGTAGTGCATTAATGGACAGTTTTTGGTATGATTATGGCTATGGATTCTCTTCGGCCAAGGGTGCAAAGATGAATTGTTTTATGGCATGATCAGGACCGTTGATGAAAACACGATTATCTTTGGCCCTTAGAGCATGGATAATTCGTGGTCGTGATACTAAAGAATATCATTGGCCTGTAGTGCAGGGATGATTTAATGATGTGGATTATTTATTAAGCTGAGTCTCAGCGATAACAGTGATGAAAAACCTTTTAAATCATAAAAGATAGTAGATTTTATTTTCTACTTGACTCTTTTAATGGATTGTTTGTTCCGCTGCAGTCAAGATGTCTATTATATTTTATCAATTTAACATTGTTGGGGACTAATGATAATTTATTCTGCATTATCTTAGTCATAATATTTCTTACTGGGCTAGTTGATCTCACCCTTTCTTTCACTGTTCTATTCAGGAAATGAGAATATAGCCCAGACGAGTCGGGGAACGGAGTGATGGTCCTAGATGGTGCATTAGTAGTCCTCACTATTCTGTGAAATAGTGTGATAATAATTGTAATGAAGACTCCTTTTGAGTTTGTATACTCTCTAGTAGACAGTATTTGTATTCAAACTCACACTTTATGTTTTGTCGTATTGTACACGACATTTGTATTATTAAGTTATATTTGAATTTTGTACCATGTATCTGGCGACCTAAGATGAGTGATGTATACCTAATTTTGGGGGCGTCACACCTACTCAACTTAGCCGGTGATTATTGTGGTCTATAACCTCCCTCTTTCGATGTGCATGAAAGATCCCTACATGTTCATGCCTATATTGATTCTGGGTAATAAAAGTCTGAGTAAAGACATCATTGTATACCTCAGGCCGTTAGTTGATGAGTTAAAGATGTTGTGTGAAAAAGAGTCCAAAACACGCCCCAGTCATCTAAAAGACACGCAAACATAGGCAATAGCACCGCGTAGGTAATAGACACGCGTTACAACTGATGGGACTCAATTCCGATGTACGGAGCCCGAGTTCGAGTCCCGTACGCCTAACTTGAGAAAACATAGAGTAATAGTTGAAAAAGAGACCAAAACACACCCCGGTCATCGAAATGACACGCAAACACAGACAATAGCACCGCATAGGCAATATACATGCGTTACAACTGATGAGACTCGATTCCGATATACAGATCCCGAGTTCGAGTCAAGTATGCCTAACTTGAGAAAACTTAGGAAAATAGTCGAAAAAGAGACCAAAATCTGCCTCGATCATTCAAACGACACGCAAACATAAGAAATAGAACCGCGTAAGCAATAGACACATGTTAGAACAGACGAGACTCAATTCTGATATACGGAGCCAGAGTTCAAGCACCGTACGCCTAACTTGAGAAAACATAGAGTAATAGTCAAAAAAGATACCACAACCCCCCTCGGTCATCAAAATGACACACAAACATAGACAATAGCACCACAAAGGCAATAAACACGCGTTACAACTGACAAGACTCAATTCCGATATACAGAACTCGAGTTCGAGTCCCGTACGCCTAACTTGAGAAAACTTAGGAAAATAGTCGACAAAGAGACCAAAACCCTCCCCAGTCATCCGAACGACACGCAAACACAAGAAATAGCACCGCGTAGGCAATAGACAAACATTACAACTGACGAGACTCGATTCTGATAGACGGAGCCCGAGTTCGAGCCCCGCACGCCTAACTTGAGAAAACTTAGAGTAATAGTCAAAAAAGAGACCAAAACGCGCCTCGGTCGTCAAAATGACACACAAACATAGGAAATAGTACCGCATAGGCAATAGACACACGTTACAACTGACGGGACTCAATTCTGATATACGGAGCCCGAGTTCGAGCCCAGCACGCCTAACTTGAAAAAACTTAGGAAAATAGTCAAAAAAAAGATCAAAACCCACCCCGATTGTCTGAATGACATGCAAACACAAGCAATAGCACCGCGTAGGCAATAGACACGTGTTACAACTGACAGGAATCAATTCTGATGTACGGAGCCTGAGTTCAAACCTCGTATGCCTAGCTTGAGAAAACATAGAGTAATAGTCAAAAAAGAGACCAAAACCTGCCTCGGTCGTCGAAACGACATGCAAACACGGGAAATAGCATCGCATAGGCAATACACATGCGTTACAACTAACGAGACTCGATTCGATATACAGAGCCCGAGTTCGAGCCCCGTATGCCTAACTTGAGAAAACTTAGAGTAACAGTCAAAAAAGAGACCAAAATCCACCCCGGTTGTCCGAATGACATGCAAACATAAGCAATAGCACCGCGTAGGCAATAGACACGCATTACAACTAACGGGACTCGATTCCGATATACGGAGCCCGAGTTCAAGTCTCGTACGCCTAACTTGAGAAAACTTAGAGTAATAGTCGAAAAAGAGACCAAAACCCACCTCGATCGTTGAAACGACATTCAAACACAGGAAATAGCACCGCATAGGTAATAGACACGCGTTACAACTGACGGAACTAGATTCCAATATACAAAGCCCGAGTTCAAGCCCCGTATGCCTAACTTGAGAAAACTTAGAGTAATAGCCGAAAAACAGACCAAAACCCGCTGCGGTCGTCGAAACGACACGCAAACATAGACAATTTCACTGCGAAGGCAATAGACACATGTTACAACTGACGGGACTCGATTTTGATATACGAATCCCGAGTTCGAGCCCCGTACGCCTAACTTGAGAAAACTTAGGAAAATAGTTGAAAAAGAGACCAAAACCCGCCCCGGTCGTCGTAAAGTCATGCAAACACAATCAATATCACCGCGTAGGAAATAGACACACGTTACAGCAAACGATACTTGATTCCGATATACAAAGCCCGAGTTTTAACCTCGTACGCCTAACTTGAGAAAACGAGTAATAGTAAAAAAAGAGACCAAAACCCGCCTAGGTTGTCAAAATGACACGCAAACATAGGAAATAGCACCGCATAGGCAATAAACACGCGTTAAAACTGACGGGACTCGATTCTGATATATGGAGCCCGAGTTCGAGCCCCGTACGCCTAACTTGAGAAAACTTATAGTAATAGTAAAAAAAGATAACAAAACCCGCCTTGGTCGTCGAAATGACACGCAAAGATATAAAATAGCACCGCGTAGGCAATAGACATGTGTTACAACTGACGGGACTTGATTCCAATATATGGAGCCTGAGTTCGAGCCCCGTACACCTAACTTGAGAAAACTAAAAAAAATAGTCAAAAAAGAGACCAAAACACGCCCCGGTCGTCTGAACGACAAGAAAACACATACTATAGCACCGTATAGGCAATAGACACGCGTTACAAATGACGAGACTCGATTCCGATATATGGAGCCTGAGTTCGAGCCTTGTACGCCTAACTTGAGAAAACTTAGAGTAATAGTCGAAAAAGAGAGCAAAACAGACCCTGATCATCGAAACGACATGCAAACACAGACAATAACACCGTATAGGGAATAGACACGCATTATAATAGATGGGACTCGATTCCAATATATGGAGCCCGAGTTCGAGTCCCGTACGCCTAACTAGAGAAAACTTAGAGTAATAGTTGAAAAAGAGACCAAAACACGCCCCGATCATCGAAATGACACGCAAACATAGACAATAGCATCGCATAGGCAATAGACATGCATTACAACTGATGGGACTCGACTCTGATATACGGAGCCCGAGTTCGAGTCACGTACGCCTAATTTGAGAAAACTTAGGAAAATTGTCAAAAAAGAGACCAAAACCCGTCCTGGTCATTCGAACGACACGCAAACATAGGAAATAGAACTGCATAAGTAATAGACACGCGTTACAACTGACGGAAATCAATTCTGATATACGGAGCCCGAGTTCAAGCCTCGTACGCCTAACTTGAGAAAACATAGAGTAATAGTCAAAAAAGATACCAAAACCCCCCTTAGTCGTCAAAATGACATGCAAACATAAATAATAACACCACATAGGTAATAGACACGCGTTACAACTAACGAGACTCGATTCCGATATACGGAACCTGAGTTTGAGTCCCGTACACCTAATATGAGAAAACTTAGGAAAATAGTCGACAAAGAGACCAAAACCCTCCCCAGTCGTCCGAATAATACACAAACACAGGAAATAGCACCGCGTAGGCAATAGATATATGTTACAACTGACAGGACTCGATTCTGATATACGGAGCCCGAGTTCGATCCCCGCACGTCTAACTTGAGAAAACTTAGAGTAATAGTCAAAAAAGAGACCAAAACCCGACTCGATCATCGAAATGACACGAAAAAACATGAAATAGCACTGCATAGGCAATAGACATGTGTTACAACTGACAGGACACAATTCCGATATACGGAGCCCAAGTTCGAGACCCGTACGCCTAACTTGAAAAAACTTAGGTAAATAGTTGAAAGAAAGACCAAATCCCACCCCGGTCGTCCGAATGACATACAAACACAAGAAATAGAACTGCATAGGCAATGGGCACACGTTACAACTGACGGGACTCGATTCCGATATACGGAGCTCGAGTTCAAGCCTCGTACGCCTAACTTGAGAAAACTTAGAGTAATAGTCAAAAAAGAGACCAAAACCCTCCTCGGTCATCGAAATGACACGCAAATATAGGAAATAGCACCGTATAGGCAATAGACACATGTTACAACTGATGGAACTCGATTCTGATATACGGAGCCCGAGTTCGAGCCCCGTATGCCTAACTTGAGAAAACTAAGAGTAATAGTTGAAAAAGAGACCAAAACCCACCCTGGTTGTCCGAATGACATACAAACATAAGCAATAGCAGCGTGTAGGCAATAGACACACGTTACAACTTACGGGACTCGATTATGATATACGAAGCCCGAGTTCAAGCCTCGTACGACTAACTTGAGAAAACTTAGAGTAATAGTCAAAAAAGAGACCAAAACCCACCTCGGTCGTCAAAACGATAAGCAAACATAGGAAATAGCACCGCATAGGAAATAGATACGTGTTACAATGGACGGGACTCTATTCTGATATACGGAGCCTGAGTTTGAGCCTCGTATGCCTAACTTGAGAAAACTTAGAGTAATAGACGAAAAAGAGACCAAAACCCACCCCAGTTGTCCGAATGACATGCAAACACAAGCAATAGCACTGCGTAGGAAATAGACACATGTTATAATTGACGGGACTCGATTCCGATAAATGGAGCCCGAGTTCAAGCCTCGTACACCTAACTTAAGAAAACTTAGAGTAATAGTCGAAAAAGAGACCAAAACCCACCTCGGTCGTCGAAACGACATGTAAATACAAGAAATAGCACCGCATAGGCAATAGACACGCGTTACAATTGACGGGACTCGATTCCAATTTACGGAGCCCAAGTTCGAGCCCCGTATGCCTAACTTGAGAAAACTTAGAGTAATAGTCGAAAAAAGACCAAAATCCGTCTCGGTCGTCGAAACGACACGCAAACATAGACAATATCACCGCATAGGCAATAGACACACGTTACAACTAACATGACTCGATTTTGATATATGTATCCCGAGTTCGAGCCCCGTACGCCTAACTTGAGAAAACATAGGAAAATAGTCGAAAAAGAGACCAAAACCCACCCCGGTCGTCCGAACGTCATGCAAACACAAGCAATATCACTGCTTAGGCAATAGACACACATTATAACTGATGATACTCGATTTCGATATATGGAGTCCGAGTTTGAGCCTCGTACGCCTAACTTAAGAAAATGAGTAATAGTCAAAAAAGACACCAAAACCCGTTTAGGTCATCGAAATGACACGTAAATATAGGCAATAGCACCGCACAAGAAATAGACACGCGTTAAAACTCAAGGGACTCGATTCTGATATATGGAGCCCGACTTCAAGCTCCGTACGCCTAACTTGAGTAAGCTTAGAGTAATAGTAAAAAAAGAGAGCAAAACCCGCCTTGGTCATTGAAATGACACGCAAACAAATACAATAGTACCGCGTAGGCAATAGACACGTGTTACAACTGACTGGAGTCAATTCGGATATACAGAGCCTGAGTTCGAGCCTCGTACACCTAACTCGAGAAAACCTAGGAAAATAGTCGAAAAAGAGACCAAAACTCGCCCCGGTCGTTCGAACAACTAGTAAACACATGCTTTAGCACCTCATAGGCAATAGACACGTGTTACAAATGACGGGACTCGATTCCGATACATGGAGTCTGAGTTCGAGCCTTGTACGCCTAACTTGAGAAAATTTAGAATAATAGTCGAAAAAGAGACCAAAACATGACCCGATCTTTGAAATGATATGCAAACACAGACAATAGCACCGTATAGGGAATAGACATGAATTACAATAGATGGGACTCGATTCCAATATATGGAGCCCGGGTTCGAGCCCCGTACGCCTAACTTGAGAAAACTTAGAGTAATAGTTGAAAAAGAGACCAAAACACTCCCCAGTCGTCGAAATGACACGCAAACATAGACAATAGCACCGCGTAGGCAATAGACACACGTTACAACTGATGGAACTCGATTCTGATATACGGAGCCCGAGTTCGAGTCACGTACGCCTAACTTGAGAAAACTTAGGCAAATAGTCGAAAAAGAGGCCAAAACCCGCCCCGGTCATTCGAACAACACACAAACATATGAAATAGAACCGCATAAGCAATAGACATGCGTTACAACTGACGGGACTCGATTCTGATATACGAAGCCCGAGTTCAAGCCCCGTACGCCTAACTTGAGAAAACATAGAGTAATAGTCATAAAATATTCCAAAACCACCCTCGATCGTCGAAACGACACGCAAACACAGACAATAGCACCACATAGGCAATAGACACACGTTATAACTGACGAGACTCGATTTCAATATACAGAACCCGAGTTCGAGTCCCGTATGCCTAACTTGAGAAAACTTTGGAAAATAGTCGACAAAGAGACCAAAACCTTCCCCAGTCATCAGAACAACACATAAACATAGGAAATAGCACCGCGTAGGCAATAGACATATGTTACAACTGACGGGACTCGATTCTGATATACGGAGCCCGAGTTCGAGCCCCGCATGCCTAACTTGAGAAAACTTAGAGTAATAGTCAAAAAAGAGACCAAAACCCATCTCGATCATTGACATGACACGCAAACAAAGGAAATAGTATCGCATAGGCAATAGATATGTGTTATAACTGACGGGACTCAATTCTAATATACGAAGCCCAAGTTCGATCCCCGTACGCCTAACTTGAAATAACTTAGGAAAATAGTCGAAAAAGAGGCCAAAACCCACCCCATTCGTCCGAATGACATGCAAACAAAAAAAATAGCACCGCATAGGCAATAGACACGCATTACAACTGACGGGACTCGATTCCAATATACGGAGCCCGAGTTCAAGCCTAGTACGCCTAACTTCAGAAAACATAGAGCAATAGTCGAAAAAGAGACCAAAACCCGCCTTTGTCATTGAAACGACATGCAAACACAGGAAATAGCACCGCATAGGCAATAGACACATGTTACAACTGACGGGACTCGATTCCGATATACGAAGCCCGAGTTTGAGCCCCGTATGCCTAACTTGAGAAAACTTAGAGTAATAGTTGAAAAAGAGACCAAAACCCACCCCGGTTGTCCGAATGACATGCAAACACAAGCAATAGCACCGCGTAGGCAATAGACACGCGTTACAACTGATGAGACTTGATTTCGATATACGGAGCCTGAGTTCAGGCCTCGTACGTCTAACTTGAGAAAACATAGAGTAAACACAGGACTTAGAGAAAACTTGTCAGGTCTTCCGAATGACAAGCAAACACAGGTTATAGCACCGCATAGGCAATAGACACGCGTTATAAATGACAGGACTTGATTCCAATATATGGAGCCTGAGTTCGTGTAGCAGCCCCGAATCCGGGCACCGAATCGCCTCGGACTCGGTTCACTATTTCTATCACTATTTGCGAGATATAAACATAAATTGTTTATACATTACATTACACACTATTCCCCAAGGTCGAGTAACCTTAACTTAATACACATTTATAAAAATATCTATTACACAACAATATTTATTACAATACGCTATTACAACTAGCTACACTTTATATCCCAAGCTGAGCTTGACTTAAATCGTTTCCTGTATACGACGCATTTGCTTTACCTGCAATGTTTTTTCATGATATAGCAAGGGTGAGCATGAAAGTTGCCCAGTAAGTTTATATACAATAACATAACAATATATCATGATTGAAGAGTATGAATAATTGGTTGGCTATAATTCAACAATATGATTGTGAACTAGCAGGAACAAAATTTTGACTAAACAAGTATTTTACATGAACAAATATTTCTGAACCAACTGGTAATGAAGGTGATCAGCCTTTCATACCTGACTTATACATGCAAGATGTACAGAGTACAAATTTCATGGCAATCAGTAATGATTAACCATAAGCTTGAATAAACACTCTTATTAGAGTTAAGTACAAGAAAACTTGCCTAAATCGTTGATTACCGCACGCAATTTAATAACGCTTTATCCGAAGACCTAATATTAATAATATAGATCTCCAATATTAGAATAATATCATCACAGTATAATACTGTTATACTATATCCACAGAATAACCTAAACACATTATCACATAGCCCTATCAGTCTTTACAACACATAAGACTAGGTATCAAGTCAAACTATTTAAGTCTGAGTTGAAACCGACACAATTCTAACATCCCGACGGTCTAGTCGGACAATAATCGAGTTTAAGTTCAATTAAACTCTGACTTAATACTTAACCATTATCACAGATAATTTCCTTATCAGACAAAACATTTTTCCTAAGCTCGTAATAATTTTCAGATAATTATTACCATTTATAAACATTTTTCAATCATTAATACCGTATTTAAATGAATTAAATACTACTTAATACCTTAATCATTAATATTTATTTAATATAAAATATTAATGAAAATCATAACATAATATTATAATATAATTATAATATATCAAAGTATTTTTAATACCTTAAAATCATTTTTATATGATTTTTCAAACACTTAAATCCATTATCCGATAATTAATATTAATATTAAAATATTAATATTTTTATGCCAAAATATCAAAAGTTATAATTTATAACTTAAAATATTTTTATAACACTTAAATCATTTTTATATGATTTATAAAGCATTAAATCCAATTTTCCTTAATTTATTTAATATATCTATTAAATAAACTAATTATCATTAATATAGATTAATTAATGAATTTCATCACAAAATATTAAAAGTCATCAAAAATAACTTAAAATATATTCTTATACCATAATATTATTTTTCATGATTTTTTCATGAATTAAAAACTATTTTTAAATAATTTATTTAATATTGTAATTAAATAAATAAATACCATTTATATTCCAAAATTATTAATTATTTTCGAAATATACTCAAAATAGTTAAAAACTATTTTTCATACTTTAAAATAATTTTTCAGAATTTATTTGGTATTTTTAATAATTAAAAACCAATTTTTTTCTATTTTTTTAATTCATTTCCGGAAAATATTAATTAAACTGTCGCTAAAGGCCTATAGCGACGCTTTCTGTCGCTATAGGTGTTCTTGAGGGATTTTCCAGATTTCCGGCAGAGGCGAGGTTGCTAGTTTGACCGAGTGTAACTCTTTGATTATTGAGTTTCTGGTAATGATGAAACTTTCAGATTATAGTACTTTTGCAGTACTACAACATGAAACAAATTTCATACCCAAACAACAACTGAACAGCAAAATATAGACTTCCAAAAATGTTGTCAGACCTTGTTCTTTAAATTCTGGGTTTTCCAGATTTGAAGAACAGCCTAGGTTCCTACTTTGACACTTAATAACTTTCTGATCATGCAACTTTTATGCGATCTATCAATTACAAGTTGTAGATAACATGTAGTACTACAACTCTAAAGCAAAATAACACAAAAACATCAAAACATGAACAAGATATGGCCGGTCAAACTAGGAAACGGACCACTGTTCTACATTTTCTGGGTTTGTTGTTTTAGCAATTCGGTCAACGATGTTTGACCGTGAATAACTTGCAATCTATAATAGTTATAGGTCTGATTCATTTTGCAACTTAAAGACCTCATATCAGGCTACATGTTACATGTTTTAAACATCAAAAACATGTAACACACACAGATTTATAAGCCCCGACATTTGACTGTAAATCACAGATTTCCAGATTTTTAAATTTGCTAAAATTTTAAATTCGTGCACTTTGATGTTATGGGTCATTGATTTAACAACCCAGAACATCAATTGACACCTATTGTCATTACTTTCAACAATCAATTGCAACTTTTAACAACCAATTGAAGGATTTCCGAAAATTAGAGATTTATACCTTTTTGCTTTGATTTCTCAATTCTGTGCTTCTGATCTGTTATGATCAACGTGGGGCTGGATCTTTGAACTGATTTGGCTTAATATTTCGTTGGTTGAGAGAGAAGTAAGAGTTGGTAGGAGCAAAAATTGAATTGGCCAAGTTTTGTACATTTTCTCTCTCTAATTCAATTTATATTGTTGCTTGATTCATTGTATGTTGCAAGTTGGCTGATTGCTGGAGCTTGCTGGAGATTTAAGTCACATGCCTAGGGTTTAGGGTTGTTGAACAATTCACTAGACCAATTCTTGTAAGCTAAGTCACCAATAATGCATTAAGGGCATTTTTACCATTTCCATTTTGTTCTAGATTTTTGCATTAGATGAAACCATTTGGGTTTAGGGTTAAGCATACTTAGATTTATAATTTGGACAAATTTGGATTTAGGTTTTAAATCCTCAAATTTTTAGCAACTTGGAAAATTCCAAAATTTCCTAATTTTAGAATAGAAAATTTTGATTTCTAAATTATAATTAGGGCTCCCTAATCATTTATAATTTCCTATTCATGAATCATTATTTGCTAATTAGGACCATTTTATCCTAATTAAAATTGCTAATTTAGCACTTAGGGTCAATTTTGTACATTAAGTTTCAAAACCACAAATTAGGGTTTTTAATAGAAAATTAATTTTCTAAAATAGAAATTAACTATTCGTAATTAGATTAGGGTTTCTAATTACTCATAAATTGAAATAATTAGGATTAGGGTTTCCTAATTAACATTGCTAATTTTAGCAATTAAATCCACCACTGAACAATTAGGGTTCAAAAATAGTCATTAGGGTTTTCAACCCACAAATTAGGGTTTCTAAAAGAAAATAAATTTTCTAAAATAGAAATTAAATATTTGTAATTAGATTTGAGTTTCCTAATTACTTAACTTTAAAATTAGGATTAATATATCCTAATTAACATTACAAGTATTTAATTAACACTTTTTTTTCCATAATTATAAAATTAGGGTTTCTGGCGGAACAATTAGGCTTCCAAAATTTGAAAATTAGGGTTTGTTAATTAATTAACCTTTACCCTAATTAATACTTAATAAATACCACATAAACATTAACATTCTCCGTTATATCCCAGATTAGGGCTTAACTTTAACAGAATCTGAAAATAGGATTTTCAGAACTGGCATTAGGGTTTCAAATTTGGAATTAGGGTTTTGTAATTAATTGTCAAGATTAACCCTAATTAATCTTTTAATTATATACACTTATGCCATTAAGTTCCCGATTTAGGGTTTCATGCACCGAATTAGGGTTTCGGATTTCCCGGAACTGAAACTAGGGTTTTCAAAACCGATTTCTAGGGTTTCTTGTTAAACTCTTGGATTTTCTAACCGAAAATTGTCGTTCTTAATATAAACTTAGGGTTTGTTACAGATATAAATTATCTGATCAACCCATGACCCTTTAACCACATTCTGTACACAAAACATAACCATATTCACATAAATCCTTAATCCTGAATAATTCACCTAAATCCTTCACAGAATTTTGAAATCCTAAAAATTCAGTCCCAATAACATTAAACGCATACACTTATTTTCTGTCTAGGTCTATTATTTGACCTAAAATCAATCATTTAAGATTTTAATAAATTCTCCAAATTCTTGGGTTGTCACATTCACCCCTCCTTATAAGAATTTCGTCCCCGAAATTCACCTTACACCTTACACCGTGCACCTTACACCATTCACACATATTATATACTACCCAATACACCACTCACAAGGGTAAAAGGTTTAAAATTTTGCTGAGGGGTCATATAGACCATGAACACATAGATTTGACGGTATTTATACCGCAAAACAAAACATTACTTGGTCTGTTTACAATCACAAAGAAAGTAAACTACCATTACTAGAACTTTAGGTGATCAGCCTATCGTACGATTACGTTATAAATAACGTATTTATTTTTAGCGAATATTTACGCTATTAGATTGGATTTATTTATCCAAACAACATAGTTCACCTCAGTCTTATTATAGGATTCAACACCAAAATAATTTGGTTCAGAAAATTTCTTTCAATAAACACTTGGAGTTTTTGAAAACATTTTCGAGAATGACGTCATGATGCCGTACTGTATTTACAGTCTGTTGAGGATTCTGTCATTTGATGATTTTATCATGCTACATCATACTATAGTTAAATAGTGACTTTAAGTCAAATTCACACGAAGTAATACTGCATTGATGACTCCATCATTTTTTATCATCTCTGCACCAGGTCACATGGTACATAAGTGATAAATAAAAACATTTTTTTTATAAAAGGCACATAGTGCGTATTTAGCTTGAAGTCAAAAATTTTGAAATCTGGCATAGATAGGGGTTTAGGAAAACCTAAATCTCCACTAATGATCATTTGCTTAAACATTCTATCTG
Organism: Panax japonicus; assembly: GCA_020205505.1. Taxonomy (NCBI): domain Eukaryota; kingdom Viridiplantae; phylum Streptophyta; class Magnoliopsida; order Apiales; family Araliaceae; genus Panax; species Panax japonicus. The sequence goes on along the minus strand of CM035113.1, from coordinate 71,448,318 downwards.
TTCCTATTATCCTCAATACTCCATTCACACACAACCATACCTAGTTCATAAAACCACACTTATGAGTTCATAACCTGGCCACAATCATATGAGTTTAAGAACTTTCCTAGACAGACCTTTGGCGTCCATTCGCTGAGGGGTTCATAAACATTTCATATAACTATGCGTCAAGTATGTCACATAAGTATGAGTTCTAAGAACTCGTACTTAATCTTATATCCTCTACCTATGACGTATCTATTTGTTATATACATGAGAAAAGAATCACCCTCTTAACACGCATATAGCAAATAGCGCGACACAAACATTTCAATGATTATCAGTGCCAGAAACTAAGTGGTTGTCAAACCAACTCGGCCACTAATCAATATAGGAAGCTAAGTGAACAATTCCCCTCCCATACAAAAAATTGATCAACCTAACCACTATATCGACCAGGAAGCTAAGGGATTCTAAAACCAAGTACAATTCCCCTCCCATACAAGGAATCATACAACTCAGCTGCCGACAAGAGTCCTCAATTGAATCTCCACCTAATACTAACTCCACACTTACTTCATACGAATTTTATTTAATCCGTATTTACAATTCATAACTCTTTCATGAGTTTTCATAGTACAACTTCATAGTACAACTGATACACAGTATCTTGCTGTAAACTTTTCAATCATCAGATTGATTCTTTTCTAGCTGTCATAACCTTTATCAGATCACGGGGTGATCTTATCGTATATAATACGATTCAATTCTATGACTTGATCGTTTTGTTTTACGATCTTCTATCCCTGGACTTTCAGTCTTTTAGACTCAATCTATTCACCATTACTGTTCAACTTTATTATCAGAGTTAGGGAACTCTGTGCCTTTACACTTGCCGAGATTCATCTTTGAATCTTACCAACACACTAACTCGATTTGAGTTAGTACTTAATCCTAATCACTGCGGTTATTGGTCTCATGTATTCCTACCTAAGCTTCATAACCAACAGCTCTGATACCAACTGTAGCAGCCCCGAATCCGGGCCCCGAATCGCCTCGGACTCGGTTCACTATTTCTATCACTATTTGCGGAAGATATAAACATAAATTGTTTATACATTACATTACACACTATTCCCCAAGGTCGAGTAACCTTAACTTAATACACATTTATAAAAATATCTATTACACAACAATATTTATTACAATACGCTATTACAACTAGCTACACTTTATATCCCAAGCTGAGCTTGACTTAAATCGTTTCCTGTATACGACGCATTTGCTTTACCTGCAATGTTTTATCATGATATAGCAAGGGTGAGCATGAAAGTTGCCCAGCAAGTTTATATACAATAACATAACAAAATATTATGATTGAAGAGTATGAATAATTGGTTGGCTATAATTCAACAATATGATTGTGAACTAGCAGGAACAAAATTTTGACTGAACGAGTATTTTACATGAACAAACATTTCTGAACCAACTGGTAATGAAGGTGATCAGCCTTTCATACCTGAGTTATACATGCAAGATGTACAGAGTACAAATTTCATGGCAATCAGTAATGATTAACCATAAGCTTGAATAAACACTCTTATTAGAGTTAAGTACAAGAAAACTTGCCTGAATCGTTGATTACCGCACACAATTTAATAACGCTTTATCCGAAGACCTAATATTAATAATATAGATCTCCAATATTAGAATAATATCATCATAGTATAATACTGTTATACTATATCCACAGAATAACCTAAACACATTATCACATAGCCCTATCAGTCTTTACAACACATAAGACTAGGTATCAAGTCAAACTATTTAAGTCTGAGTTGAAACCGACACAATTCTAACATCCCGACGGTCTAGTCGGACAATAATCGAGTTTAAGTTCAATTAAACTCTGACTTAATACTTAACCATTATCACAGATAATTTCCTTATCAGACAAAACATTTTTCCTAAGCTCGTAATAATTTTCAGATAATTATTACCATTTATCAATATTTTTCAATCATTAATACCGTATTTAAATGAATTAAATATCACTTAATACCTTAATCATTAATATTTATTTAATATAAAATATTAATGAAAATCATAACATAATATTATAATATAATTATAATATATCAAAGTATTTTTAATACCTTAAAATCATTTTTATATGAATTTTCAAACACTTAAATCTATTATCCGATAATTAATATTAATATTAAAATATTAATATTTTTATGCCAAAATATCAAAAGTTATAATTTATAACTTAAAATATTTTTATAACACTTAAATCATTTTTATATGATTTATAAAGCATTAAATCCAATTTTCCTTAATTTATTTAATATATCTATTAAATAAACTAATTATCATTAATATAGATTAATTAATGAATTTCATCACAAAATATTAAAAGTCATCAAAAATAACTTAAAATATATTCTTATACCATAATATTATTTTTCATGAATTAAAAACTATTTTTAAATAATTTATTTAATATTGTAATTAAATAAAAAAATACCATTTATATTCCAAAAATATTAATTATTTTCGAAATATACTCAAAATAGTTAAAAACTATTTTTCATACTTTAAAATAATTTTTCAGAATTTATTTGGTATTTTTAATAATTAAAAACCAATTTTTTTCTATTTTTTTTAATTCATTTCCGGAAAATATTAATTAAACTGTCGCTAAAGGCCTATAGCGACGCATTTTGTCGCTATAGGTGTTCTTGAGGGATTTTCCAGATTTCCGGCAGAGGCGAGGTTGCTAGTTTGACCGAGCGTAACTCTTTAATTATTGAGTTTCTGGTTATGATGAAACTTTCAGATTATAGTACTTTTGCAGTACTACAACATGAAACAAATTTCATACCCAAACAACAACAGAACAGCAAGATATAGACTTCCAAAAATGTTGTCAGGCCTTGTTCTTTAAATTCTGGGTTTTCCAGATTTGAAGATCAGCCTAGGTTCCTACTTTGACACTTAATAACTTTCTGATCATGCAACTTTTATGCGATCTATCAATTACAAGTTGTCGATAACATGTAGTACTACAACTCTAAAGCAAAATAACACAAAAACATCAAAACATGAACAAGATATGGCCGGTCAAACTAGGACACGGACCACTGTTCTACATTTTCTGGGTTTGCTGTTTTAGCAATTCGGTCAACGATGTTTGACCGTGAATAACTAGCAATCTATAATAGTTATAGGTCTGATTCTTTTTGAAACTTAAAGACCTCATATCAGGATACATGTTACATGTTTTAAACATCAAAAACATGTAACACACACGGATTTATAAGCCCCGATATTTGACTGTAAATCACAGATTTCCAGATTTTTAAATTTGCTAAAACTTTAAATTCGTGCACTTTGATGTTATGGGTCATGGATTTAACAACCCAGAACATCAATTGACACCTATTTTCATTACTTTCAACAATCAATTGCAACTTTTAACAACCAATTGAAGAATTTCCGAAAATCAGAGATTTATACCTTTTTGCTTTGATTTCTCAATTCTGTGCTTCTGATCTGTTATGATCAACGTGGGGCTGGATCTTTGAACTGATTTGGCTTAATATTTCGTTGGTTGAGAGAGAAGTAAGAGTTGGTAGGAGCAAAAATTGAATTGGCCAAGTTTTGTACATTTTCTCTCTCTAATTCAATTTATATTGTTGCTTGATTCATTGTATGTTGCAAGTTGGCTGATTGCTGGAGCTTGCTGGAGATTTAAGTCACATGCCTAGGGTTTAGGGTTGTTGAACAACTCACTAGACCAATTCTTGTAAGCTAAGTCACCAATAATGCATTAAGGGCATTTTTACCATTTCCATTTTGTTCTAGATTTTTGCATTAGATGAAACCATTTGGGTTTAGGGTTAAGCATACTTAGATTTATAATTTGGACAAATTTGGATTTAGGTTTTAAATCCTCAAATTTTTAGCAACTTGGAAAATTCCAAAATTTCCTAATTTTAGAATAGAAAATTTTGATTTCTAAATTATAATTAGGGCTCCCTAATCATTTATAATTTCCTATTCATGAATCATTATTTGCTAATTAGGACCATTTTATCCTAATTAAAATTGCTAATTTAGCACTTAGGGTCAATTTTGTACATTAAGTTTCAAAACCACAAATTAGGGTTTTTAATAGAAAATTAATTTTCTAAAATAGAAATTAACTATTCGTAATTAGATTAGGGTTTCTAATTACTCATAAATTGAAATAATTAGGATTAGGGTTTCCTAATTAACATTGCTAATTTTAGCAATTAAATCCACCACTGAACAATTAGGGTTCAAAAATAGTCATTAGGGTTTTCAACCCACAAATTAGGGTTTCTAAAAGAAAATAAATTTTCTAAAATAGAAATTAAATATTTGTAATTAGATTTGAGTTTCCTAATTACTTAACTTTAAAATTAGGATTAATATATCCTAATTAACATTACAAGTATTTAATTAACACTTTCTTTTTCCATAATTATAAAATTAGGGTTTCTGGCGGAACAATTAGGCTTCCAAAATTTGAAAATTAGGGTTTGTTAATTAATTAACCTTTACCCTAATTAATACTTAATAAATACCACATAAACATTAACATTCTCCGTTATATCCTAGATTAGGGCTTAACTTTAACAGAATCTGAAAATAGGATTTTCAGAACTGGCATTAGGGTTTCAAATTTGGAATTAGGGTTTTGTAATTAATTGTCAAGATTAACCCTAATTAATCTTTTAATTATATACACTTATTCCATTAAGTTCCCGATTTAGGGTTTTATGCACCGAATTAGGGTTTCGGATTTCCCGGAACTGAAACTAGGGTTTCCAAAATCGATTTCTAGGGTTTCTTGTTAAACTCTAGGATTTTCTAACCGAAAATTGTCGTTCTTAATATAAACTTAGGGTTTGTTACAGATATAAATTATCTGATCAACCCATGACCCTTTAACCACATTCTGTACACAAAACATAACCATATTCACATAAATCCTTAATCCTGAATAATTCACCTAAATCCTTCACAGAATTTTGAAATCCTAAAAATTCAGTCCCAATAACATTAAACGCATACACTTATTTTCTGTCTAGGTCTATTATTTGACCTAAAATCAATCATTTAAGATTTTAATAAATTCTCCAAATTCTTGGGTTGTCACAGTTCGAGCCTTGTGTGCCTAACTTGAGAAAACTTAGAGTAATATTCAAAAAAGAGACCAAAACACGCCCTGATCATCGAAATGACATGCAAACACAGACAATAACACCATATAGGGAATAGACATGCATTACAATAGACGGGACTTGATTCCAATATACGGAGCCCGAGTTCGAGCCCCGTACGCCTAACTTGAGAAAACTTAGAGTAATAGTCAAAAAAGAGACCAAAACCCACCCCGGTCATTTTGAATGACATGCAAACACATGCAATAGCACCGCATAGGCAATAAACATACGTTACAACTGACAAGACTCGATTCTGATATACGGAGCCCGAGTTCGAGTCCCGTCCGCCTAACTTGAGAAAACATAGAAAAATAGTCGAAAAAGAGACTAAAACCCACCCCGGTCATCCAAACGATAAGCAAACACATGCAATAGCACCGTATAGGCAATAGACATGTTTTACAACTGACGGGACGCGATTCCGATATATGAAGCCCGAGTTCGAGTCCCGTCTGCCTAACTTGAGAAAACTTAAAAAAATAGTCGAAAAAGAGACCAAAACCCACCCCGGTCGTCCAAACGACACGCAAACATATGCAATAACACCGCATAGGCAATAGACATGCGTTACAACTTACAGAACTTGATTCCGATATACGGAGTCCGTTTTCGAACCCCGTCCGTCTAACTTGAGAAAACTTCGAAAAATATTCGAAAAATAGACCAAAACTAACCCCGGTCGTCCAAAAAACACGCAAACATAGGTAATAGCACCACATAAGAAATAGACACGTATTACAATTGACGGGACTCAATTTTGATATACGAAGCCAGAGTTCGAGTCCCGTCTGCCTAACTTGAAGAACACAAACTAAAATAATGTAAATATGTTTTCATTTTGACTTTGTTATTAATATTTTAATTTTGTAGGGTCTTTTTGACGAGACTAGTAGAGGTGGAGGTGGAGGCATTGGTGATGACCGTCGAGCTAATGATGAGCAGCCTCCTCCAGTACAAGGCAATGACCGTCGAGTTGATGACGAACAGCCTCCTCCAGTACAGGCTGATGACCGCCGAGCTGATGACATGGAGACAGGCGAAGAGTTGTAGTTAGTTTAGTTTATGTTATATTCTGAGTTTCATGTATGTACTTGTACAGTTTTTGAGTTGTACAAATGGCCATTATATTTTTGATCTATATATTTGATTTGGATTACTATATCAATGGTGAATTGTATGATATTTTCTTGTTATTTAATGGTTGTTATTAGTTTATAACAGGTGTACGTTTATATTTGTAAATGAACAGGGAATTTTTGAAATTATAAAAAAATTTAAAATATATATAGTCATTACCGACGGGGGTAATGGCGATGGCAATGCCGTCGCCAATGATATATAGTGACAATCATGAGTTAAAGGCATTTCCGACGGTCATAAAATTCATTACCGACGGCTATGCCATCAGAAATGTGGTTTCCCCAAAAAACTTTATGGGTCTTTTCCGACGGACTCGCCGTCGCTATAGCCGTCGGCATTGACATTGTGTCGTCGCCAATGAAAATAATGCTGACGGCTAACGACGGCAACCAGGGGTGACGACCTGTTGGGCGACGAGAGTACCGACGGCAATAGTCGTCGCCAATGACCTCAATACCGACGGCATTATAGTATTAGGCGATGGCAGTGGCCATCGGTAATGACTGTTTTTTTTGTAGTGATCAAGCTTTGATCATTCAAACAAGGACAAGAACAAGAACAAGAGAACCTAAGAAGGTAACACTTAAAACCCTAACTTTCATTATCTTCTTAAAAGATTTTTATTTAGCTTGTTAGATGTGTAGGTGTGGTTGTTGTTTATGGTGATCATGGTGGATTCGGAAGTTATAAGGAGGGTATGATGATGGTAGTATAGTTAAACCATGTAATTGTAAGACCCCAAATTTTATTAAATAAAAGTATTCAATTTTCTTATAATTATTATTCTATTTAATAAATGGTTAAATTGATGAAGGGTTAAAGTTAAGGGTTGTCAACATCAAGATTTTTATTTGTCCCTTTCCGTTACTTGTTCTTTGGTGTTCTTATGTTAGGTGAGATTTGTTTGAAAAAACAAGTGAAAAAGGATCGACATGTATATGTCGACGATTAGACTGTAAGAGTCGCCAGTTGGTTTTTTATATGGTTGTACCAACACAACCGAGAAAAGGTTTGTACACTGACCCAGTGATGTGGCACTATTAAATGGGTCGATGAAACCGAGATTCATTAGGGTCTGGGGACTTGATTATGCATAGGAAAGGTGTTAGGCACCCCTCGACATCCGTGTTACCATGGTGACTTCCATTTTTTAAGAAACTGTTATATGAATATGTGTGTGTGTGTGTATGGATCAATGTGCAATTATTTAGAAGTAGTGCGAGGCCTTGTTCGTACTTATATACACAGGGTTTGAATTTGTGCAAAGATTCAGTTTAAACAAGATATGGCAATAATGTTTTATAAAAAAAGTTTTTCAAACCCTTGTGCTCAATAGTAATTGACACCTTTTACACTCCCATTTTTATTAAGTGTTCGACTTGATTATTTTTAGTTTTCGAGATGCGAAACATCTTCGAGAAAATTATGTACAAAATAATGCCGAACTCCTCGTGGGTATGAAAACCATTTAAGAAAATCCGAACACCGTGAATAAATTTACAAGCTGCTTACAACTGAAAATGTCCATCACGGGAATCGAATCTAGATCAAGTAGACTAAATCTGTGATCACATGATTCCTAGGCTCACGTGATACCGCAATTGATAATAAAGTAGTAAGCACGTATATATATAAAAGCTATAAATATATATATACAGACATGATCAGCCACCACGAAGCACCTACATGGGGGATTAGAAATGTAAATAAAGTTGTAAAAGCAATCAACCGCCACAAAGTAAACTCCAGGCGGGATGAAAAGAAAATAAGGATGTAAAGACGGTCAACCGCCACAAAGTAAACTCCAGGCAAGACTGAATATACATATATATATATATATATATATATATATATATAAATATATATATATATATATATAAATATATATATAAATATTAAAGTAGTAAACGCTCCGGATGTAAAATCCAAGCTCATCAAACAAGGTTTGACACACAGTTCATATATATATATATATATATATATACAAACTGAAATAAAACCACGGACTGAAGTCTGGGCAAACACACGCAACACGACTCTCAACGTGAAGAATAGTGTATGCAAAGATGAAGAGAAATGCTTCAAAGTGTGTCAGAAGACTTACAATGGGCTGCCAAAGAAGGCTTCTATAACTTTAAGTGGATGAACACTCGGCTCCCACCGGTAAAAATATGACAGAATATAAGCTCACAAGTGTTTGAACAGGTCTTCCTCGTCATTTCTCTTGCAAATAAGGCCACCCCAAGCCCTCTATTTATAGAGGGGGGAGCCTCAGGTGTACCTACGGCTATCAGCATGTGTACCTATGGCTTCTCGGGTTGCCCAGGGAAATGTGGGTCCCACTATCTCGACGTACGTGCACTCGAACAACGCGTTATTTTCTCGAACCTTCATAACTTTTAATTCAGGAATCCGATGGAAGCGTGCCATACCATTCCAAAAAGCTCTTTCTAATAGCTATTTAATGACATAGTTTTTTCCCTTGTTTGAATCCGGGAAGATGGGTCCATGACCGAAATGGCATTTCCTGATTTCCGTCAAGAAGTCCGTTGAGCCGTTTTGCGTAGTTTGCGCTCGAAAGTTAAGATATGGTTATTGTGGGACTTCTATTGAAGTAATTTGAGTTGAAATAAGTTGATTTGATTTGAGTTGAAGTTGAGTTGGCAAAATGACCATTTTGCCCCTCCCGGGGTTTTCTCTGGTTTTTGCATAGTTGTAGCAATATTTTCTCAGGGTTATTGCCGAGGTTGACTTGATGTTGACTTTGACTGTCCTCAGGGTTATCTCTGAGGTTGGCTTGACCTCCTGGGGTTATCTCTAGGCTTTGAACTTGATCCTTCGGGGTTATCTCTGAGGTTGAAACTGATTTGCCCGGGGTTATCTCTGGGGTTAGAAACTGATTTCCCAAGGTTATCTACGGGGTTGGAAATTGGATCTCTCGGGGCTATCTCCGGGGTTGATATTGATGTTGTGGTCTTCCAAAGTTATCTCCGGAGTGTAAAAAGATGTTTTTATCCTCCTGCATAGTTAGTAATAGAAAAACAAAATTTTGAGTGTCTACAGATGCCCCTCTTTATCATGTTCACGCAATGCAATGAAATGGACGTGATAAAGATTACTAGACACTTTAAATATGACAAGGTATTTCTAATGATGCAAATTGCAATGTAATGAATGTTTATGATGAATGTTAAAATGTTTTCGCAAATCGCGTATCGCATTTCACACTTCGCATTTCGCATTTGGCCAATCGAACTTCGCAACTCGCACATCGCATTTTGCATATCGCATATCGCAAATCGCAAATCGCATATTGCAAATCATATATTATAAATTGTAAATTATAATGTAATTAATGTTAAAATGATTTCGCAAATTGCTTTACCTTTAACGATCATTGCTGATGCCTATGCTAGTGTTGACTCCAATGATTTTGTATTTAATCGTTGATGCTTGTTAGATGAAGATAAATTGAGATGTTTTCTACATCTCTGATGGTTATGACATTATGAAATCACCAGACCTCCCTGATGTATACGCTGGTAGTTCGCAACGGTGCCTTCCCTACTGATCGCCAACCTGTTTTGGTTCCCACTCGAACGGTGGTATACGAAACTTTCATCGTTGAACTATTTTGATGTTTCGCTAGATGCCAATGGTTTAGAATAACAAATCTTCCGATACCTCCGCTGAAGTATTATTCCACGGATTACCTCACTAGACTTCGCCGGATGTTATGCTAGATTGATGACAACCACCAAATCTCTCACCATTTTTTGAGGTGATTTGGAGTTTCTTTCGATGTTGGGTGCTTGTGCCCCATTTTATTGAGCGTTTGATTCACAAGCTAGCTGAACTGATGATCAGAGTGACACTGGCAACCCTAGAGGGTGCAACCCATTCTTTCGCTGCCCAGATTTGAACTTCGGTGTAGAGGCCTCAACTGATGAGGACTTGACGCAGGTTAACATGTTTGATAATGTAGATTTCCTTTGCTAGACCTTTCGTCGTTGGCCTTCTTCTCCCGAGTTAAGAACATTTTTGAGAATTTTCCCCTTCTTTTGTAAGGGCAAGCTAATGTCTCTATGATTTCTTTCAGGAGTTTTCCCCTTTCTTTTGATGAGAGGCTTATCCCACCTTAAACTCCTTCCATTCCTTGGAATCGTAAAAATGCCCCCAGTCCTTTTGCCAGTTGTTGTCGGGGATTCATATGAGAAAATCTCTTTGTTGATGAAGTCACAAGTGAGTAATATCCAAATCACTAATGAGATGATGTGAGGGAAGCTCTGATGATGATGTACCATGCTGATGGTGCTGACGGACGCATTTTCATCTTTAGGATGGTTGATAAATGCTCCAGTATTGAGTTAACGCTGTGACTGAGATTGACCCAATCTTGTTGTAAGGGTTCCAATATCGGGTTATTGCCAATTTTAAAATTACCCCAGCCTTGCTTGTTGTCTGGGATAGTAGCTTTGACAGATGGGATGATAAGACGCCGAGATCACAAGATGTTTTTACCTCTGTACCAGGATTTGGGAATTGACGTTGGCAACTCTTTTTGGTATAGACGTCGCTCTGTTAGAGAGATAAGGCTTTAACTCATAGGGATACCGCTGTTGCTGAGCGGGATAACGCTATATCTGCCAGAGATATCGCATGTAGTTGGCAGTGGATCTGTTGGTTCATGTAGAAACCCTTGGGCAGGAGATCACAGCGTTACCTCCTTCTTCTGAAAGGGAATCCATGTTGGACTTGATAGCCCGCATATACACTGATTTATAGATGGGGTTGTATTTTCCTGCACAGACTAGCTTAGCCATTTTTTCATGTACAGTACACATTGTATATATCAAACAACATTATATATGGCAGGGAAATATATGTTGATTCACTTCCCTTTTAGTTGTGCCTTGTTACTTGCTTGATATTTGCTTATTTCTCCAGGACTTTGAAATCTGGATGTATTCTAAACTCATCCTTGATGGATGGACAGTGAGATGTCTCAGGATTTTCAGAGTGGATCATCGATCTATGTGTATTCCCTACCATCTTTAGTGTCCTGGGACTGATTTCTGTATGTGGTTATAGATATGAGTGTGTTTATTTTTGTTTTTTCCGTGGTGAGATCGAACCATATAACATGGCTTCCTACGTACTCACATGTATTGGGGAGATCAGGTCGACGTAGTTCACCCTATGTACAGGGCAGATTGCAGATGAAAAGTATAATCCCATGTGCAGGATAATTTTAATGTGTGAAAGGTTTAATCGCTAGTGGGATAAACTGAAAGTGTGAAAGGTTTTAAAAACCTACGGGGGGTGAAAGATTTGGTGATCCAAAACCAGGCTGCTGGTAGGAAAGTGTGATTGTCCTTGATGGGGTAGATGGGTGTGAAAAAGGTTATATGTAGTGAAGGGTTTGAGAAAACTTGATTTGACTGGCGATCTTGTGATCTAGAACCAAGATTTTTGCTTGATGATAACTTTTAGACATAGTCCCTGTAAAACCCCAACTTATTATTAAAGACATTTAATTTTCTCTATTTATTATTTTTAAATAGTAAGGGTTGATTTGATTAATGTGGATAGTTATGGGTAAAATACGCAAATATTTCAAAATAAGCAAGTGGTTATAAAATATTCATTGTTGTCGGGGAATATTCGTTTGGTCGTGGAATATTCGTACGACGGCGCAGCCATGTATGGGCCCCATAACGGAAAGCTATTGGATGAAGAAAACGACAAATATAAGTTGTTTAAAAATAACGGCGTAGTTGTTACCGTTAATACTGTTAAAATACTTGGTGGTTAAAACACAGTAGAACACGGTATTGCACCAATTATTGATTCTTACGTAAGAAGACACTACTCAATAATGGTTAAAGTAATTACCGTTCAGTATTTTATTTTATTGATTTAATAATTGCTGCGTTGATATTTTATATTGCTGTTGTTTCAATAATTGTCATTACACAATATTTTTTATTATCGAAGCAATAATTCATATTATCTGAATAATATTATTAGATAACATTATTGGCAATGTCTAGAAAGTTTTGTCTAAGGAGAGGTTTGGTCACCTAATTGCGCGCCAGTAAGGAGAAATTCTTATTGGAAAGCCCCCTCTTTCTTGAGAACGGCCTGGTTGCCAGTACTGTGATTCTGTAATATTATTTGTGAATAATTAATTATTGATTTATATGATGAGGAAAATATTGATTTTATGTGGATATAGATGGAAAAAAATTTTAATGTGACAATTGTTGAAAATTAATATTTTATCTTTTTCTGATAAAATAATTCATTTAAATATATTATTATATTTTAATAATATAATAATGATGATATGTTTTACGATGAATGTGGGATATATGAGTATATATGGAGGAGGAGTATTTTTTTTACCAAAAATATTTAAAGCATGTTTTATATGTCGGTGGACCCCATTTCTTGACTAAAATTTGATTATAGCTTGTAAAATCGACCGTTTGTGAATTTCGGTTAATTTCTGTTTGGAATTTGGAAAAACTTTCTTCTGCAAAGTTGTAGAGAATTGAATTTCGGTTATTTGTTAATTTCGGTTGAATTTCCTATAACAACTCGTAGAGAATCTGAGAGTGCCTCCTGTCAATACCTCCTTGACAACAAATGGGCCTTCCTAGTTTGGGGCAAATTTTCCCTTAGATTGATCTTGGTTGTCAATTATCTTTTTCAAAACAAAGTCGTGTTTAAACTGCCACAGCCGGACTTTTCTGTTGTAGGATCTTCTTTATAAGTAGAGGGTCTCTCATGTATGGGCCACATACTTCCCCATAGATTTCATCCATGAGCTTCTGAGCTTGGTCCTCGTCAAGACATCTGAGGAGACCTCGTCATGCATCTCTTTTGTAGAGTGCCTCTCCGCTCAGGTAGAATTTTATAGCAAGTCGATGGATCCACCTTCTTTTAGTCGGGTTCGCCTCAACGAGTGTAGATCTATCTCGTACGTACTCTTTGATGTGGTGATGCCAATGGTGTTGGATGGGAGGTAGCTCATCCGATACTTCTCCAATGTAATTCACATAGGCTAAAGCCTTTTGTTGGGCAAATGTGAGGGTTGGCATGTCTTCCTTGTCATGTATGTTAATCAAGGAGGCCAAGGTTGCTAGCGCATTCGAAAAATCATTCCATTTCTGAGGAATGTGGAGATAGGATGTTTTCTTCAAACTCTGAAGCCATCTGTAGAACCCGCCGATGGTAAGGCTACAACTGTAGAACCTGTTGAAGAGCTTTTTTCTTTTTATTTTATCTTCTTTTCTCTTCTTTTTCTTTTTTTTTCTTCTGTTTTTTCTTTTTCTTTTTATACATTAGATCGTGGAAAAGAGCCATATAGCTCACTGATAGGTAGCTCCGGCATTGATGAGGCTGAATGACAATCGTCTGTAGCAAAAGGTTCCCCAAGGCGCGATGAATGAAGTTTTCTCACGAACATCTTCAACAACTATGATTTGATGGTACCCCGCGAAGCAATCAACAAAGGAGTACATGTCGTATTAAGCTGTATTGTCAATGAATATGTGGATGAATGGCACGAGAAAGCTATCTTTGAGGCAAACTTTATTCAAATCCCTGTAATCCACACAAACTCGCACCTCCCCTCTCGGTTTGACACAAGGACTATGTTGGATAGCCATTTAGGTTATGTTGACACCATGATGAAGCCGACTTGAAATTTTTTCACAATTTATTCTTTAACTTTTAACCTCCACTCAGGTTTAAATCGCCTGAGCTTCTACCTGACTGGCTTGAATCCTCCTTTGATGGGAAGGCGATGAATGACAATGTCAGTTAATAAACAGACCATGTCTTCGTGAGACCGTGCAAACACATCTTGGAATAGGGTCAATAGAGTAACCATGTCATTCTTTTTGTTTGGAGTGAGGTCCGTACCAATCCAGATTTATTTGGGTTTTCTAAGGTTCTGAGGTTTTAAAAGGGGTTGTTTGATCAAGAGTTGGTTGGGGTTTGCTGTAAGACTCCGAATTTTATGAAATTAAAGTATTCAATTTTTTTATTTAGTAAATAGTTAAACTGATAAAAGTTAAAAGTTATGGGTGAAATGTGCAAATTTTGCAAAATAAGCAAGTGGTTATAAAAAATTCATTGTTGTCGGGAAATATTCGTTTGGTCGTGGAATATTCTTGTTGTCGGGGAATATTCGTACGACGTCGCAACCATTTGTGGGCCCCATAACAGAATAACTGTTGGATGAAGAAAACGACAAATTTGAATTTGTATAAAAAATGGCGTAATGGTTACCGTTAACACTGTTGAAATACCAAGTGGTTAAAATACAGTAATACGCGTGGTTGAACAGTAGCACACGGTATTGCACATTATTTTTGAATGATCGATTCTTACGTAAGAAGGCACTACTCAATAATTGTTACAATAATTACTGTTCAATATTTTATTTTATTGGTTCAATAATTGCCGCGTTGATATTTTATACTCCCTCCTATTCATATTAAGTGTCATTTTGGAGAGTTTCATTTTATTCAATATAAGTGTTGTTTTGGAATCCCTATGCAATATTGCACTTTTTTTTCCTAATTTACTCCTCTATTTAATATGCTTAGTAAATGCAATTCCATGGACCATTGTGGAGAGAAAAATAATTAATTAGGGATACAAAAAACATTTTGTATTATTTCTTAATAAGTGTGCTTAACTCTAAAAAGACACTTAATATGGATAGGAGGGAGTATTATTGTTGTTTCAATAAATTTCACTGCACAGTATCTCCATTATCAGATCAATAATTCATATTATTTGAATAATATTGTTAGATAGCATTATTGGCAATGTGTAAGAAAGTTCTATCTAGGAAAGGGGTTTGGTCACCTAATTGCGCGCCAATAAAGAGAAATTCTTATCGGAAAGCCCCCTTTTTTCCTGGAAACGACCTGGTTGTCATAATTGTGATTTCGTAATATTATTTATGAATAATTAATTATTGATTTAAATGATAAAAAAATATTTATTTTATGTGGATATAAATGATTGATAGAAAAATATTTATTTTGTGTGGATATAAATGAAGGAATTAATGTTGAAGTGTTCTATTAGTATTTTGTCGAAATGAAGAACGAAATTTGGAAATTTTCAGAAAATTAGTTTATTACTTGATTTTGTAAAATCTATAAATCTTTGTGTATAATGCGTTAGGAGATGAGACATATATCAAAAGAAAGCCCTGGAAGTAAGCTAAACATAGAAATTTGAATCACCCAAAAATTCTTTGTGAATTTTTCGTGGTGACTAGTTGAGTGAAACTGGTACGAGGGACTTATAATCCGAAAATCAAATCAGTGTTCATAAGCTCTATTGCGTGAGTTATAATTTTGATCCGACCGTTGGATCGTTGTAATTTTTGGATATGTTATACATATATAAGTTGAGTATATGTCCATAAATTTTGAACCGTTCAAAATTAACGTATAATTTGTTATGAATTTTAAGAGGTGTTGTAAATCGCCCGTATGTGGATTTCGAGCATTTTTCGTTTGGAATTTGGAAAAACATAAAGCTACAAAGTTGTAGAGAATTTAATTTCCTATGGAATGGACATAAAATTCATATTTTTCTGATAAAAGGGCTATTTATTATGAATTCTTGAAGTTTCGGAAATTAAATATTTTTATTAAAATTATGGGTTAGACCCACTTTTGTTTTGTATGGAAAAACTTTGCTGGAAATCAATTATGATGTGCTGAAGTCTTGTTCAATGCTGGAGGCTGGAATGCATATAATAATAATAATATTTTATTAATTTAGTCTCCTTTGGCGTTCTAGTATTTTCCTATAAATAGGGTGCTTAGTTAGAATTGAAAAACATACCAAAAATAAGTTTTCTTTCTCTATATATTATCGAGTGTATTTTGTGAGTATCTAGATACTTTGAGGGTTGCTATTCAGTGCAAGTTTCCTTCGTCTTTACATCCGATATTCCAGTCAGAAATACTGCTCTTTTGAGGTAAGGGATGTTATTTTCTTCGTAAATGATGTTATTTTCTTCAATATCATTATGCCGAAATATTGATATGAATTTTATTGTGAAATTTCTATATTTTTGTGTTAGGGTTATTATTCACGTATAAAACACTATTCATGTATATGTCACTATTTACGTATATGACATTATTTACGTATACGGTACTATATACGAATATGAGTTACTATTCATGAGTTACTATTCACGGGTACTATTCATGACAAACTTAGTTTCTTTTTCGGACCAAATTATCATTGATTTATGAATCTTACTCTTAAAATTAAATGCAGTTGTTGATCATATTATTTTTATTATCATATATAATATTTTTATAATCATGGTGATGAAATTTCTCGTTGACTTGAGTGTAAAGATGGGTAGATTATTTGTATGATCGTGACTATGGGTTTCCTTTGGCCAGTAGTGCAAAGATGAATTGTTGATTAGAATGATCATGACAATTGAATTTATAATTGAATATCTTTAGCTTAAGTGCTAAGGTGAATTGATCAACATAATTATAATTATTGTTTTAAAATGATTATATTTTTTTTGAGATATTAATATCTTTGGCCTGTAGTACAAATATGATCTGTTTGTTGAATATCTTTGGCATGTCGTGCAAAGATAATCTGTTGTTGAATATATTTGGCCTATAGTGCAAAGATAATCTGTTGTTGAATATCTATTGCCAGTAGTGCAAAGATGAACTATTGACGAATATCTTTGGCCCATAGTGCAAAGATGAATTTATTAGTATGATTATGAACAGGAACTGTGATTTGGTATAACCATAATCTTTGATGTTTCAGGTAAAGACATGAGATGAAAATTCTCTTCGTCCTGAATGAGAAGAGGAATTTAGAACCACAATTATGATTATGAGTTATTCATATGATTGTGGACCATATGTGACACCCCCAAATCTCGGTACTTCATTACCTCAAGATTTGGTGTTCACGTAATCAAAACATTCATTTATAACTATCCAATCATAAATAAAATTGAATAATAAACCTGCCAATACAAAAATTACATAAAATAATATCTCCTAGGTTATCTAACCTTTACAAATAATCATTCATGTGGAAAATTTAAATAAACTTCATTACATTCTTTAAACCAAAGTCTGATAATAAAACTATCAAAACTATTACGAGTCTTCAGTACTTGTTCATCTTTCTCTTTCCTTTATTGGTGCTAGGTACATCACCCTTTCCATCTTTAGCTGTAATAATTTACAGGCAAGAGTGAGCAAACAAGGCTCACTTGAAATAACAATGAATAACTTTTACATTCTCTGCCCATTCAGGGGCTCAATAGAACTGAACAATAAATTCTATTAACATCTTAAACATTCCTTGCCCATTCAGGGGCTCAATAGAACTAAATAATAAGTTCTATTAATATCTTAACATCCCTTGCCCATTCAGGGGCTCAATAGAACTGAACAATGAGTTCTATTAACATTTTAAACATTCACTGAGGGTCTAATGACCACAAACCTTGTCCACAGTTATAAGTAATCTTTCATCTTAACCTTTTACAGTCATACGACCATAATGACTTTAACGTACTTAGGGGGATCAACCCTTCGTACATGTATTGTATAAAAACATTTCAGCACAAAGTACAAAACTAAGCGTAACCCCTATAAATAGGGTTGTTCATCTCAGTATTTTGAGTACAAGTCCGCCACAAAGATAGTTTGGTTTGGATACACTTTAAGGCAATTTGGAATTTAACGGACATCAACTAAGGATTAGTTGAATAAAAGATAATAACACTATGTTATTGAATAATCCTGGCTGAATAAACATTTCGTTCTAAGTTCATGCTTTAGGAATAATTCTAATAGCATAACAATTGAATAATCTATCATACATTGCTTTGAATAATATTAAGCTAAGGTTATATCTTAAAATTTATTATCAAGCATGCACAACAAATAATAAATTGAACAATAAACTGATTCAATAGAATAACTGTAAAGTCCCCGAACCCGGATACTTGAAACCCGAACTCGGTACTTCCCGATACCATTTCTATGAGCGGAAATATTACTAATAATAATAACAATAATATAAATTTTAAACTTAACTTTCATTTATCAGAGTTTAATCCCAAGTACGCAACCTTTACTACATTCATTACATGATATATAATACATATCATTAACTTAGTACAGTCTAACTATTACAAAAGATACAAATACTCAAATCCTATTTGCTTTCCTTTTCACTTGTTTTGGCATGAGCTTTCCAGTCCTTCACACTTAGCTGAAAACATTTAAATAAAGGAAGGGTGAGCATTTGAGTGCCCAGCAAGTATTATATATATATATATAAGCTGAAAGAATTTAAATGTTTTCTTTATAATATTCTTCTACAACCAGTCAATAGTTATGAAGTAGTATGTATCAATAACAATACCATAACAACCCTCTTTCAAATTTTTAAAACTATGTATTATTTATACATGTGGTTTCTGTGACACATTATGAACATTGTTTTTCATTTTCGAAAGGGTTTAAACAGAAATTCATCTGTAAACCGGCCATTGCTTACGGGCCTGTGGGTGTACAGTCCATGGGCCCTGTATTGATCAATACTACATTGCTAGAACGATATTATCGTTCATCCTTTGTCCGCCGTAGCGCATAAAATTTTTCCCATTATCGGGATGTTCATATTTGTCGGGTTTTTATAACAAAGGTCTTATATAATTCAACATATATGTATATCAAAGATATATCAACATGCGATTGAATACAATGATTATCCAAGTGGGGACACTTGTATAACCATTTATAGAAATTAACGAACAGAATATATATTTGAATTATCATATACTAACATGTTGATAATCAATGGGCGTATATAATATAGGCTTAACAATCTGTACAGTAATAATATAACCTTGAAACATTCTTACACTTGTCCAATGCATAAAGAAAATGCAAAGGTATGATACTTGCCTGATGCGCTGCTTACAAATACGCAACTTAGACTTATCTTTTCTATCACGACCTATCATTAATCAAATCATTCTATCGATTAGAATCACATATCATAACACATAGTACTGCATATTGCAGTCAGCACATAACATAATCACATTGTCATACATGTTCCACAGTCATTGCATCACAATCAAACAGTTAACTCATTCCTAATTACATTGTCACACAACTTTATTCACCATTGAATCACAAATAAAATAATTAACTAACTAAATTTCTAAGTCCAGATCAATTTCTGAACCATGTCGGTCTACCGACATTTTTATCGGGTAATTATCGAGTCTAAGACTCTAAACAGTTGTTCAATATCCATTTAGACTAATTAAATAACAGTCATATAATTTTTCATGACCTTATAATAATTATAAAATAATTATTATTACCATTTACAATAATTTTTGAAATATCAGAATCATTATTAAATGATTTAAATAGTACACAATTCTATTATCATTAACATTTATTCAATATTAAATTATTAATAAAACCATTGCCAAAATATTAAAGTTATGTATAATAACTCAAAATATTCTTAACGTATTAATATTACCCTTAAATAATTTTTAAAACATTTAAAATCATTATTAAATAAATATCATTATTATTTAAATATTAATGAACTATTTATCTAAATATTAAAAGTCATTAATTATAACTTAAAATATTTTTAATTCATTTATATCCCTTTTAAATGATTTTTAAATAAATAAAACCATTTTAAAACTATTTATTTAATATAATTATTAAATAAATTTAATATTATTAATCATTAAATAAATATTATTAATATTAAATTATTAATGAAATTATCCTTTAAATATTAAAAGTTACTCCCTCCATCCCAAATTAATTGCTCAGTTTTGTCTTTTTAAAGTCAAATTGACCATTTTTAAAACTAATCTTTTTACTATTTTTGCTAAAATATAGGTGAAGAGATTATAACCAAAAGAAAGTATATACAATTTATTACTAATTCTAATTTTTATAATTTTAGAAATATATTTATATATGCTTAATTATTAATTTTACAAATAGTCAATTTGACTTAAAAAAGTCAAAACTGAGCAGTTAATTTGGGACGGAGGGAGTATATTTTATAACTTAAAATATATTTAAACACTTTATTTTCATTTAAAATGATTATTATAATATTAAAATCATTTTAAACTAAATTATTTAATATAATTATTAAATAACTTTAACATCATTAATTAATGAAATTTACCTTTAAATATTAAAAGTTATATTTTATAACTTAAAATATTTTTAAATACCTTATTCTTATTTAAAATGATTTTTAATTTAATAAAATCATTTTTAATTCATTTATTTAATTCATTTAATAAATAACTTAATTATGATTAATATTAATTTATTAATGAAAATTATTACATAATATTAAAAGTTATCAAAAATAACTTAAATTATTTTCTTATACCATAATATAATTTTAAATGATTTTTCAAATATTAAAATCATTTTAAAATAATTTAGTTAATATTATAATTAAATAAATTAAATACTTTTAATATTCCAAAAATATTAAATATATATGAAATATATTTAAAATAATTAAAAACTAATTTTCAGAATTTAAAATAATTTTTAATAATTTATTTTGTATTTTTAATAATTAAAAACTATTTGTTTTAATTAATTTCCGAAAATAATAAAAATAAACTGTCGCTGTAGGTCTTTAGCGACAAAAAGCGTCGCTGTAGGTGTTCTTGAGCCTCAAGAACACTGACAGTCCAGCTTCATGGTGGCTTGTTTGACCGAGATTTCCGGTCAGATCCTGATGTTACTGGGCATGTTATTAGCCATATATTGTAGTATAACTATAATATTACAACTAACAGTCGATATCATGAACATAACACAAACGATCAGAGAGTTATAGGCCCTAAAATCCCTTGTCAGAGCTGTTCTTCATTTCTGGGTTTTCCAGAAATGAAGAACAGTTCATACTGCCTTCTTACGATCATCATAACGTTCACTTCAAGTATGCTTTACATGATATAACACTTTCAGTATGTAAAGGATATGCAAAACAAGATATCTAATACATAAAATACATACAACATCATCAGAATCAATAGATATGTGTCGGTCAAACGCTGTCAGAAATAAGACCAAAAATTTTCTGGAAATTTCCCAGAAACAGAATTCGTGATCGAGGGACTAGGTTTGACCACATGCTACGTTCTATTTATTGAACAATTAAGATATCTAGAGGCACTTAGTTATAGACAAGATAACAAGCTACAACTTTAATATAATAACAACATCAAACAATCATTAAATCTGCCAGATCAAAGTCGTTCAACATGCTGTCAGGAGCGATTTTTAGATTCTGGGTTTACCCAGATTTCGACCGGTCATGGTCAGTCAACGTTCTTTGACCAATAATAACTTTTAATATATAACTGATATTACTCTGATTCAAGTTCTAAAGGAAAGAACTCATACCATACTTAAAATACAAACTCTCAAACATACAAAAACATAAACAGAAAGAGATCTACATGATCTGACATTTGACTGTCAGAGACATTTTAAAAATTTTCCAGATCTTTGAAAACTCTTATTTCGTGAATCTAGATGTTATAGATCCACTAAATACCAACCCAGATCATTAAATTAGTCTATAAAAAACAGCTTTTAACAACAAATTACAAGATCTAACAACAGATCATAAAAAAATTTTATGGTTAGGGTTTATACCTTTGATGAACAACTTTTTGATTTGTTGTTACTGATTTGTTAGAGGATTTCGTGGGGCTTCATTACATGACTGATATACATTAAGATTTCGTGGGTTAGAGAGAGAGGGTCTATGATGATTGTTGTGCAAAAATCAAGTTAGCAAATGATATTTCTCTCTCTTCAATCTATATATAGTACTTGTAATGCACATGACTGATACACTTAGGTTGATTTGCTGGATATTTAGGTCACAAATGTCAACTAAGTTGGTCACCAACTCCCATCTAATGTCAAAACCTATTGCTAGCTAAAATAATTCAATTAAGGGCCAAAATGTCATTTAGTAAATCATTTAAATGGCACAATTGTAATCTTGGAAAACCCTTAGGATTTAGGGTTTGATTTAGAGCTTAGTGTTTGGACCATTTTAGGGTTTAACAATAATTTCAAGAATTAACAAATTTAGGGTTTGAAAAATAATAAAATAATAAAATTTTAATTTCTAAAATATAAAATTAAGGTTTATAAAATAATTAGGTTTCTCAATAAAGGTTTTGAATCTACTTAACACAATTGCTAATTAGGTTTAGGAAACACTAATTAACATTACCTTTCTCAAATTAACAATTAGTATTAACTAAAAGCAAATTAGGGTTTTAATTTAGGAAAAATTAATAAGGTTTTTAAAATTAATAACTAGGGTTTCTAACTTTGAAAATTAGGGTTTATACTTACAATTCAAGATTTCTAAATTCAGAATTAGATTACCGAATTTAGTAATTAGGGTTTCCAATTAATTAGGCTTTCTAATTAGTTCAGTTTTCCAAGTATAATTAGGGTTTTGATATTTGTACACATAATTTGACCAACATTATCAGTCCACACATATACAGTACTTATTCATAGCACTGAAAAATCCAAATATAATAATATTAAAATATTATTATCATTCCTTAATTCAGACCCATAATTAGGGTTTGATAGTAATATAATAAACTGTTCCACACATTAATATTACACACATAATCATACATATCTATAATACTGATAAATAATAATATAATATTATTATTTTCATTTCTTGATCAAAATCCAAAATTAGGGTTTGGATTCCATACCTGATTTTATCTGCCATAATTAACCTTATAAATTAAGTTAAAATAATTAACTTAATATCCTGAACAAAATTCATATAATAAAATAAGTATTATAAAAATTCTATAATCATACCATATATTATTCAATTAATATAATTATCATATTTTCATGAAAAATAAACATTAAAAACATTTTTACTATAAAACTAATTATTATTAAAATATAATTTATAATGAGCAATAATTCTAAAATAAAATTATTCATAATCATTCATGTAATAAATATATTTTATATTCATCACATAATACTTTTCACGCATTCTTATCTTTAAAATAGATAATTATTCTATAATCATTTTCTATATTATTTAAATAATATAAGATTATATTTTTCTTGAAAAATAATTAATAAAACATTTCCAATAAGGAATTAATTAGTATAAAAATATAATTGATAATAATTAACAATTCTAAAATAAATTTATTTGCAATATTTAATGTAATAAATATATTTTATTTATCACATATTTAATTATAATTACACATTACCTTGACACATATCATTCATATTTATTTTAATAAATAAAAAAGAAAAATTTTTACGCAAAATTTATGATTTATTTATATAGAAAATATCGGGTTGTCACATTCACCCTCCCTTATAAAGATTCTGTCCCCGGAATCACCTTTTAAAACCTATACATACCAGGGTACATAGCATACACAATCATTCCAAGTATATCTCGATCATGGTTGATCGATCCGATCTTTAACTATTTAGCATAACGCTTATCTATCTCCTTTATACAGAAATTTGATTTCTAAGAGAACTCAAATTCCTCCTTCAAAATAATTTATAAGAATAATTTACTATATATAAGAAAATAATAAGAAAATAAAAATTGGTTAGATTAATACCTGGAGTTGCATCCCCGGCTGCTATCGAATCCCGAACAGTCACATTGAAGACTCTTACGGTTGATTTCATTGGTTTGTTGGTTTAAGTTGATCCTGTTGTCACCAATGTCCTGCTGCCTTGTTCCGTATTCGCATTCCTTATTTTCATTTCCTTTCTTGCACAGTCTTTTACTTTATGCTTTATTGATTTGCACACAACACATTCACTATACATTCTTAGATTGGGACATTTTAGAAAGATATATATCCCTTCTGTCCTTACTTTTCACACACAAAATTTCCTTTTAATCACATTCCCGGCTTATTTCTGATATTATCAATATTATTTTCATTTATCATATTGGTGACAAAAGTTGTCTTTTACCCCGCCGTTATACTAGCTACCACAAACGCTTTAACAGGGTCGGTTGATCTTCTACATCCTGGCGGTACGGTTGTCCTGAAGTCTTTGAAGTTTGTCGATCGATTGTCTAGTTGGTTTCCCGCGACTGGTATTTCGTTCTGCATGGCTTGATCGTCCGAATTCGCAAAAATTTGATGTCGGGTCTGGTTGTCCTCCAGCTTTGTTCACAGGTCCTTCTATCCTTTGGTTTCATTTTCGTTTTGACGGCATTTTCATAAATTATTCTTATATTCTAAGCCTTATCGTAAACGCTTAACATGTAACACAAAAATTTCTATTCAAATAATCATGTACTCAAAATATTATATTTTGAAAATTCGGTCCATTGTAATAACCAATGACCAGATTAATATTTACTATATTTATACCAACTCATCCCATTAATCCAACATAAACTCATATTTATACCAATTGACATGCCTTAGCACACACTGCTTTAAACATTCGCTATCCCTTTGTGACTCGAAAGTCGGGAATCGCTGCCATAACTTATACAAAATATTACATTACACCAACATGCCTATCATATATACCACTTAAAATCATACATATCCAACTAATACTCATACTAACTATTCCTTACACCTTCCCTAACGATCAATTGCTTAATAACCTATCCATTTCCATTATCTTCAATATCCATTTACACACAACTATACCTAATTTGTCACAACTTATAACACATTATGAGTTTAAGAACTCATCACAAACATACGAGTTTAAGAACTCGACATTGACCACTTATAATCCTTTAGCTATACTTTACCTATCAGTTATACTTAGCATTTCTTGATCCAGTACTATACTTTCCAAAAATAACCACCTCTTTGAGGTAGCTTTCAATGTGAGCCTTTATTGCAGTTATTGACTTTGATATTGGCTCGGTCATGGAGGTTGACTTATTCTTTACGACTTAAGGGTATCCTAATTCTGTTCCTTTCTAACACCTACGCACAAAAATTATCTTGATAAACAAATAATAAACACACACAGCACATAATAGTTTTTATAAGTTATATTTTATTTTGTTTGACGGTGAATTTATTCAATTCATCTATCTTTAAACTCTATATGAGTTATTTATATTTTCAACGTTTCCCTCTATTCCAAGGTTATAGCCTAAGGTCTAACCCACCTAAGGTTTCTAACCCTATAGCTCTGATACCAAACTGTAAAGTCCCCGAACCCGGATACTTGAAACCCAAACTCGGAACTTCACGATACCATTTCTATGAGCGGAAATATTACTAATAATAATAACAATAATATAAATTTTAAACTTAACTTTCATTTATCAGAGTTTAATCCCAAGTACGCAACCTTTACTACATTCATTACATGATATATAATATGTAATAACCGCAAATTTTATGATTTAATATTAATATTTATATAATTAGAGCCTGTGATTAGTTATTTTATAAATGATTGCATGGCATGAGGTGAGAAATTTTATTGAATTAATTGAACTTTTAGTAATTGATAAGATGAGGAGAATTGTGATAAGTTGATGAAATGTCTTGTGTGACACAATGAGGAAATTAGTAAGGAATAAATTAATGAAGGGATGCATTACTAAGTAAAAGATGTCAATAAAAGTGGTGGTGTATAATTAATTTATTTAAATATACCAGAGTAATAATAAATCATTGAATAGGTTGAAAGCTTATCTAGAAAGACTAAATCATTTTGTGAGTAACTTGAATTACGTGAAATAACCCAACTTATTAATAATTATTAAGATGGTGTATAATTTAGTGTTATTTGGGTAATTAAATTAAATTAATCTGTTGCCATAATAAATAAGTATTTACATGCTTTTAGTCCAAATAATAGAACCTAGTCAATGGAATTATTTTACCCACCCATTTAATTTTCGACAACCTCATGTTATTTTCCACCCATTTTGGTAGCCATGACATTTTGTTTACCCATATTATTTTATTTTCGGCAGCCATGACATTTTTGACTACCCATTGTTTCGGCAGCCTCATGAGATTTATTCCCCATTTAATTTTTGGCAGCCATGTAAAATTTTCTCCACCCACTTTATTTTTCGGCAGCCTTATAAAATTTTATTCACCCACTTTTCGGCAGCTAGTACAAGTAGCAACTATGTTGATTGTAAGTGAATTAGCCTTGGGAAGTAAATACTCAATTTCAATTTACTAAGTTCTAGAGAATTGGGTATTACCCATAATTGAGACCATCATTTTGGGACCAATGGATCCAAGAATAGAGGGGAGCATTGCGTGTAAAATTTTGTAACAATACTATGAGACATGGGTGATGGGATGTCATAGATCTTAGGGGTGCTATAATGTTCTTGTAGGGGATGGTCAAGGATACCTTTAATTAATTCACCCTTTGAGTATATATATAAACCCCTTGCTCTAGTTTTTTTCAAAAAGCAAGAATCAATATTAGAGAAAATGGGAGTGTTCTGCAGCTAGATTGAAGAAAGGTAGCAGCAGCAGCTCTTCACTTGGCAACCCATTTCTAATTTTCAAGCTAAGGTAAAAAAAAAAAACAAAACAAAATAGTTATATAAAAAAAAATTACTTTCCATTTAATTTCTAGCACACACTTGTTTTCTTTTTGTAGTAATATGGCTATATTGTGTTGTTTGTAAATTAGTATGCTAAATTAAATGTGTGCATGCTAAATTAATATTTACCATGTGTTTCAAAATAAATAAATCAATTTTGCATGAATACATAAATTTTGTTTTGCTTAGAAAAAAAAAAAAGGACTCAAGTATGTTTACAGATTGATGATTCGTGTGTTTTTTTTTTTCTTTTTGTTGATGCTTCATGTTATTGCTTTAGGATATTGTCTATGCATGGATAAAAAAAAAAAAACAACACCAATGCATGGTTTCAAAGAGCGGCTACATGGGTGTGATTATTGGGTGCCCATATTATTTTGTTGTTGCATTGTGGTAGTTACTGAGCATAAAAAAAAAAAAAAGAGAAGAGCAAGCAAGCATGCATGTCTTGGAGGTGATAGTAGGGGCGGGTGGGTCCACCTACTAGAGGGTGTTATAGGAGAGATCATGTTGTGTTATAGAAGTACTACTAAGTTATTTTCTTTGATAAATTCGGCTGCTAGTGAGGTTATGTTGTGTGCATGGCTTATTGCTATTTTTTTTTATTTGCTAGTTCGGCTACTAATGTGCTAGTATTACTACAGGTTAAATTATTTTTTTTCTTATGTGCAATAAAGTGCTGCTTTAGTTCGGCAGCTAGTGGTGAAATAAAATGGCATGTTGTTATATATTTTCTTTTCTTTAAGGATATTTCGGCTTCTAGTGTGTTACTACATGATTAATTTATTATTTTGTTTGGTGCAATAATATGTTGCTACATATTACTTTTATTTACATGCAATAAGGACGTGGCTATATTTTTAAGGCTAAATTCGGTTGCTTGTGTGCAAGTAATTAAATATCCTTTTAGCCTTACCTATTATATGATCTTAAACATTTAAAAATGTAGGCAATGTGAAGATTTAAAGAGCTATAAATCGATACACTAAACGAATTTAATAATAATATTAAAACTTTTATTGTGACACTATGTTTATTACTAGTTCAGATAACTAATTGAGCAACAGTTTAATAAATTAATGTTATGTGCTTAGTTTTCTTATTTGTGAGCATAAATGTGTAGCAAGTAAGAAATGTAGTATTTTTATTTTGAGAGACTTGCACCTTAAACTAGGATGGCATGCGATTAATAGCTAATGTGAGTTGGTTTCAACAATCACTAAATTGTACGGCTATATTATTATATTATAGGAAGTATACGTGACAAGGTGTCAAAGGTAACATAATCGACGAGCGAGGCAAGTTCCTTAACCTTACTCAAATTTATATTGAACAAGTATCCGAACACTATTATTATTGTGTTGCAAGTTCCTACTTCTTATATTGTATACCTTCGAATTGTTGTCTCAAGCAAATATTTGTTTTTGTTCGAAAATCACTTATATACCTTGACGTTGTTGCAAGCATTGGACTTATCATTCTTAAATGCGTTATAAAAATTTGTCTAAGCCATTGATTCGACTAGACTATTATTTTGTGTTAAAGCAATCCAAACCAATTGACTTGGTGCGGACTATCATAAATCTACTGAGATGAACAACCCTCATTGAATGGGAAATTATATATTGTCGGGAAACCGATGTGCGCACATAAGTATGATTAAATGTTATGCATAACGTAGGGTACTTTAGGCTGATCACCTGTTGTACTCGTTTATATTGGATTACAGTGTAATACTGTTAATTCTAGTAAGAGTTCTTAGTCCTTAGTGACTGCTCAGTACTCATTCATGTTGAACCTCGAAATGAATAAATCCTAAAATTTTGTTGATATCCTCCAGTCTATAGCGACACCTATTGAATACTCTTGATATTCTTGATATCCTTGAACTACTTATTATTATTATACCCTTGAAAGATTTAAATACTATAACTGCTTGTCTTTCTGGCTATATTACTTGCTGGGCAAACTTGTTGCTCATTCTTGCTTCCTAAAACATTACAGTTAAGGCAGAGCAAGGCGGTACTTCAGGACAGGACAAGGGAAAGGGCAAGGCGACAATATAACTTAGTCCTTAGGACTAGAAGTATTATTATTATTATGCTTGTTATGATGTATTCAAGAATGATTAAGTTATGTTTAAGTTAATCACTGAATTGTAGTAGTAATGGTTACGGTACCTTGGGACGCGAATATTTATATTATATCAATGTAAATTATTCTATTATTTCCGTTGTTAAGGATTTAGTGAGATATTCGTAGTTTTACGTGATGCACCGAATTCGAGATATGGGTGTTCGAATTTTGGGGGCGCCACAGGTTGGTATCAGAGCTATAGTTATAAACCTTAGGAGTGAGAGCCCTTAGAATATAACTTAGGAGAACTTAGAAGATAGAGAGGGATGAAACTCATATAGAGTTCTCATAGAGAGAGACTTAGCATGTTATAGAATATAATTTCATTCTATACAATGAACTTATGTCTAATGGAGTTGTTGTTTGTTTTGTCTTATGTTGGTGATTGTAGGATGACTGACATGGGAGGACCTAGCCGAGTAGTAGAAGAGGAGCCGCGTGACATACACGTGGTATATGAGACACCATTGATAGCGGAGCCCATATCAACTGTAGTCCCTATCGATGATGATGATGATGAGGAAGAGGAGATTGAGCCAATACCCGAGGAGTCTGATCCTGAGGAGGAGCATATGGAGGAACGTTTGGTGGATGAGCCCATGGAGGACTCCGACGAGGCTACTTTTGAGGATAGGATGTTGGGGGAGTATGAGGAGCAGATTTAGAGTTATGGTGCAGAGTTGAGGAGTTAGAGGCTGAGGCTAGGGACAGGGAGTCCGAGTTCCAAAAGCTGAGGGACGAAGACCACCAGAGGAAGTTAGTGATGCAGGAGATGGAGGTGGAGATTGCTCACCGTAAGGAGGTAGGGATCCAGATGGGGGCTTTGTTTCACAGGGCGGTGGCTAGGAATGTAGAACTGGCAGGGAAGTTGGAAGAGATGGAGTAGAGGGAGTTGAGCGAGAGGACAGAGAAGGAAGCTATCCGTACTCAGTTAGAGATGGAGGTGATGGATAGGATCCATTTCGAAGAGAAGTGGGAAGGGGCCAATGATAGGGCTAACGATCTAGAAGATGAAGTGAGGTACAAAAGGAGGAAGATGAACAGGATGGGCTATGCAGTGCGCACGGCCATGGGGAGACTGATTGATGAGGTGAATCACTACCCGGCAGAGCAGGGACAGACTCGGCACACCATAAGCCGAGATTTGGTGGTGCACATGACTCAGAGGGAGTACCAGAGCGCTGTGGATCGCGGGATGATGGATTAAGTCTAGGTGTTAAAAGTATTAGTTGTAGTTCGTTATGTGGTGTATTATCTGTTGTTGTAATTTCAGTCTTTTATGTAGAATGTGAGATAGTTGTGAGCCCCAAACTTTGAGTTAGAGGGGTAGTATGTTAATGGTTGTCCCCATCTTTTGTGATATTAGGGGATAAGTTGTGTCATTTATAGCAGTATGCTAGAGATAAACATGTAATGTAACAATTTGGCATATAAATATAAATGACCTTGTTCTGAAATGCATTTTGAAATCTTATTCCTTTTATGGAGAATTGTTTAAGTAATATAATTAGATAATAAAAATGGAAGTTTTGTGATGCAGAAAAATGCCGCCCAAACGTAGATTAACTGCACCGGAAGAGTCGGTTAATGATGAGAGAGGACAAGTAGATCCCATTCAGAGGCTTGTAGATTTGTTAGGGGAGGCTCTTAGGGGAAGAAATGAACAAGTACCAGTCGTTCCCCAAGTAGCTCCGGTCACAAACTTCAAGGACTTTAAGAGTGTAGGACCTCCAGAATTCATGGGTACTACCGACCCTATCGTAGCGCAAACGTGGATCAAGGAAATAGAGAAAGCCTTCGCCATTGCTCGTGTGGATGAAGACCAGAAAACCGTGTTCGCTACATACATGATGAGGGGTGAAGCAAACTACTGGTGGGAAGCAAATCAGCAGAGAGCGGGAGAAGGGACTATAACCTGGGAAAGGTTTAAGACTTTGTTCTTCGAGAATTACTTCCCGAAGAGCATGAAGAATAGGATGGAGGTAAAGTTTCTAGAACTAAAACAAGGGGAGATGACAGTGGCACAGTATGCGGCCAAGTTTAATGAACTCGCACGATTCGCAACACATCAAGTAGACACTGAAGAAAGGAAATCTCGACGCTTTGAACTTGGACTAAAACCTTGGTTGTTCAACAAGGTGTCGGTCCTTCAAATTGACTCGTTCGCCACATTATTGGAGAAGGCGATAATTGCTGAGGGAGGTAGCGAGGCATTGAGCCAATACAACAACGAGAAAAAGAATAAGAATGCTAGGGGAGAAACTCGTGGAGGTAGTAGCAGTGGTGGGAGTTATCTGGGAAAGAGGAAATGGGATAACCGCAACAACAACAACAACAACAACAACA
The DNA here is from genome assembly GCA_020205505.1 of Panax japonicus. Taxonomy (NCBI): domain Eukaryota; kingdom Viridiplantae; phylum Streptophyta; class Magnoliopsida; order Apiales; family Araliaceae; genus Panax; species Panax japonicus. Next base: position 71,416,729 of record CM035113.1, on the reverse strand, counting down.
ACACCAACCATCGAAACATCAACAAGTCAGAAAGTTATCAAGGAGGGTTTAAGAAAAGAAGTGAAGCTTGCTCGAAATGTGGGAAAAACCATCAAGGGGAATGCTGGAAGGGGCGTAGCGTCTGCTACAACTGCGGCCAAGAAGGGCACATTTCACCCAACTGCCCAAAGCCGAAAAAGATCAAGGGATGTTTCGCGTGTGGCTCAACTGAGCATCAAATCAGGGATTGCCCAAAGAAGGGAAGCAACGGAGGAAGCGACCAACAGGGAGGGGGAAGCAAGCTGATGATCGGCGGACCACCGCAATCCAACCGACCGACTGCCCGAACCTTTAACATGACTGTCCAAGACGCAGTGAATGCAAGGGACGTGGTGTCAGGTATCCTCCCGATCAATAATATAAATGCCTATGTATTGTTTGATTCGGGTGCTACCTACTCCTTTGTGTCCGAAGAATTTGCTAATCGACTAAACATACCTCGTGAACATTTAGAAAACTCATTGAACGTAGAGATTGCGAATAAGGAAGTAATTTTCATAGAGTTTGTTTACCGAAACTGTTGTGCAAACATTAGAGGTCACGAACTAAACGTAGACTTAATTCCTATTAAACTGGGAGAGTTTGATGTGATATTAGGAATGGATTGGTTATCTAGCCACGCTGCAATAATCGATTGTCAGAAGAAGAGTGTGAACCTTCAGACCTCAAATCGGACTAAGGTAGTGTTTTACGGTAGCTCATCGCTCAAGCAATCGTGTTGTCTTACGATGATGCAGGCTAAGAAATTGTTAAAGAAAGGATGTGTAGGTAATTTAGCCTATGTAGTGGACACTCAACAAAAGGGGATAGAAATGAAAGATATACCAGTGGTAAGAGACTTCCAAGACGTGTTTCCAGACGAACTGCCTGGCCTTCCGCCAGACAGAGAAATTGAGTTCATAATAGACTTAGCACCGGGAACCGCACCAATTTCGAAAGCCCCATATCGTATGGCGCCAGTAGAAATGAAGGAATTGATGATTCAATTACAAGAGTTACTAGATAAGGGTTATATTCGGCCAAGTGTGTCTCCTTGGGGAGCACCAGTGTTGTTTGTAAAGAAAAAGGATGGATCAATGAGGCTCTGTATCGATTATCGAGAGTTGAACAGAGTGACAATTAAGAATAAATATCCATTGCCAAGGATAAACGACCTTTTCAATCAACTGGAGGGAGCGAAGTGTTTTTCCAAGATAGATTTACGAACGGGTTATCATCAGTTGAAAGTGCGAGAGGAAGACATACAAAAGACGGCGTTTCGAACTCGCTACAGACATTTTGAATTTTTAGTGATGTCATTTGGGTTAACCAATGCTCCGGAAGCATTCATGGACTTGATGAACCGGGTTTTTAAGCCATACTTAGATAAGTTCGTAGTAGTATTTAACGATGACATTTTGATTTATTCAAAGACGAAGGAAGAGCACGCCGAACACCTAAAGATGGTATTGGAAGCATTGAGAAGGGAGAAGATGTACGCAAAATTTTCAAAATGTGAATTTTGGATGCAAAGGGTACAATTTCTAGGACACGTGATAGATCAAAATGGAATTTCCGTGGATCCTGCAAAGGTGGAAGCGGTAAGTAACTGGGAACAGCCGAAGACGCCAACAGAAGTTAGGAGTTTCTTAGGTTTAGCCGGGTACTATCGAAGATTTATCCAAGATTTTTCTAAGATAGCAACCCCGCTGACAAATCTAACGCAGAAGACAGAGAAGTTCGTATGGACGGACAAATGCGAGGAGAGTTTCCAAGAATTGAAGAGGAGGTTGAGTGAGGCGCCTGTATTATCATTACCAGATGATACAGGAGGATTTGTTGTGTATAGTGATTCATCGCATAGAGGACTTGGTTGTGTGCTAATGTAACAAGGCAAAGTCATTGCATATGCCTCACGACAGTTAAAAGATTTCGAAAAACGATACCCTACCCATGACTTGGAGTTAGCGGCGGTAGTCTTTACATTGAAGATATGGAGGCACTATTTGTATGGAGAAAAATGTGAGATATATACAGATCACAAGAGTCTGAAATATATCTTCACACAGAAGGAGTTGAACATGCGACAAAGAAGGTGGTTAGAACTAATCAAGGATTACGACTGTGAAATTCTTTATGACCCGGGAAAAGCAAACGTTGTAGCCGACGCTTTGAGTAGAAAGGGAAGGGAAAAGTTATTCAAATTGACAACTCAAGAGGAATTAATAAGAGAAATGGAAAAGTTGGAAATAGAGGTGGAGGAACCAGAAGAAGCGGATGGAAAATTACTCATGATGAGAGCTCAGCCGACGTTATTGGATAGAATAAAGGAAGCACAAGAGAAAGATGAAGAATTTGAGAAGATAAAGAAGAGAATAGTAGAAGGTAAGGAAGAAAGGTTCAAAGTAGATAAGGACGGTATATTGAGGTTTGAGGGTCGAGTATGGGTGCCAGCTGTAATCGAACTGAGAGAGGAAATCCTACACGAAGCACACAATACACCGTATTCTGTTCATCCAGGAGGCACAAAAATGTACCGGGATCTTCGACACCATTTTTTGTGGCCTAATTTGAAAAGAGAGGTTGCAGAGTGGGTTAGCAGATGTCTTACTTGTCAAAGAGTCAAAGCGGAACACCAGAGGCCAAGTGGACTACTTCAACCACTGGAAATACCAGAATGGAAATGGGAACACATTACGATGGACTTTGTGGTTGGACTTCCGGTTACACAGAAGGGTTATGATGCCATTTAGGTCATTGTAGACAGACTAACAAAGACAGCTCATTTTCTACCCATCAAGATTCGATTCAATTTGAACCAGTTAGCAAATTTGTATGTAAAGGAAATCGTATCGCGACATGGAGTACCGGTGTCAATTGTCTCCGATCGAGATCTGCGTTTCACGTCAAAATTCTGGAAAAGTTTGCAAGAACGAATGGGAACTCAATTGAGATTAAGTACTGCTTATCACCCTCAAACTGACGGGCAGAGTGAACGAACCATACAAACGTTGAAGGACATGCTGAGAGCTTGCGTGATGGACTTCAAGGGTAATTGGGACGACCATTTACCATTGGTAGAATTCGTTTACAATAATAGCTATCATGCGAGTATCGGTATGCCGCCATATGAAGCTCTTTATGGGAGAAAGTGCAGGACACCATTATGTTGGGATGAAGTCGGAGAACGACGACTTTTGGGACCAGAATTAGTTCAGTAAATGGCCGACGTGGTAACAACAATAAGGGGCAGATTGGTAGCAGCTCAAGATCGCCAAAAGAAGTATGCTGACTTGCATCGTCAGAACCGAGACTTTGAAGTAGGTAGTTTGGTATTTTTGAAGGTATCTCCTTGGAAGGGAAAGATCAGATTCGGAAAGAAAGGAAAATTGAGTCCGAGGTTCATAGGACCATTCGAAATACTGAAGCGAGTGGGCGAAGTGGCATATAAGGTTGCTTTGCCACCCGAACTGGAACACATCCATAACGTGTTTCACATTTCCGTACTACGTCCGTATAAGTCTGACTATAGACACGTGATTTCCTATGAGCCCATTCAAGTAGAGAAGAATCTGGCATATGAAGAAATTCCTGTTCAGATAATAGATAAGAAAGAACAAACGCTAAGAAACAAAGTTATATCTTCTGTGAAGGTTGTTTGGCGAAACCACGATGTCGAGGAGGCCACATGGGAATTAGAAGATAGAATGAGGAGAGACTATCCCCATCTTTTTGTGTAACCTTGTATCAATTCCGAGGACGGAATTTTTATAAGGGGGGAAGGATGTAATAACCGCAAATTTTATGATTTAATATTAATATTTATATAATTAGAGCCTGTGATTAGTTATTTTATAAATGATTGCATGGCATGAGGTGAGAAATTTTATTGAATTAATTGAACTTTTAGTAATTGATAAGATGAGGAGAATTGTGATAAGTTGATGAAATGTCTTGTGTGACACAATGAGGAAATTAGTAAGGAATAAATTAATGAAGGGATGCATTACTAAGTAAAAGATGTCAATAAAAGTGGTGGTGTATAATTAATTTATTTAAATATACCAGAGTAATAATAAATCATTGAATAGGTTGAAAGCTTATCTAGAAAGACTAAATCATTTTGTGAGTAACTTGAATTACGTGAAATAACCCAACTTATTAATAATTATTAAGGTGGTGTATAATTTAGTGTTATTTGGGTAATTAAATTAAATTAATCTGTTGCCATAATAAATAAGTATTTACATGCTTTTAGTCCAAATAATAGAACCTAGTCAATGGAATTATTTTACCCACCCATTTAATTTTCGACAACCTCATGTTATTTTCCACCCATTTTGGTAGCCATGACATTTTGTTTACCCATATTATTTTATTTTCGGCAGCCATGACATTTTTGACTACCCATTGTTTCGGCAGCCTCATGAGATTTATTCCCCATTTAATTTTTGGCAGCCATGTAAAATTTTCTCCACCCACTTTATTTTTCGGCAGCCTTATAAAATTTTATTCACCCACTTTTCGGCAGCTAGTACAAGTAGCAACTATGTTGATTGTAAGTGAATTAGCCTTGGGAAGTAAATACTCAATTTCAATTTACTAAGTTCTAGAGAATTGGGTATTACCCATAATTGAGACCATCATTTTGGGACCAATGGATCCAAGAATAGAGGGGAGCATTGCGTGTAAAATTTTGTGACAATACTATGAGACATGGGTGATGGGATGTCATAGATCTTAGGGGTGCTATAATGTTCTTGTAGGGGATGGTCAAGGATACCTTTAATTAATTCACCCTTTGAGTATATATATAAACCCCTTGCTCTAGTTTTTTTCAAAAAGCAAGAATCAATATTAGAGAAAATGGGAGTGTTTGGCAGCTAGATTGAAGAAAGGTAGCAGCAGCAGCTCTTCACTTGGCAACCCATTTCTAATTTTCAAGCTAAGGTAAAAAAAAAAAAACAAAACAAAACAAAATAGTTATATAAAAAAAAATTACTTTCCATTTAATTTCTAGCACACACTTGTTTTCTTTTTGTAGTAATATGGCTATATTGTGTTGTTTGTAAATTAGTATGCTAAATTAAATGTGTGCATGCTAAATTAATATTTACCATGTGTTTCAAAATAAATAAATCAATTTTGCATGAATACATAAATTTTGTTTTGCTTAGAAAAAAAAAAAAGGACTCAAGTATGTTTACAGATTGATGATTCGTGTGTTTTTTTTTTTTTCTTTTTGTTGATGCTTCATGTTATTGCTTTAGGATATTGTCTATGCATGGATAAAAAAAAAAACAACACCAATGCATGGTTTCAAAGAGCGGCTACATGGGTGTGATTATTGGGTGCCCATATTATTTTGTTGTTGCATTGTGGTAGTTGCTGAGCATAAAAAAAAAAAAAGAGAAGAGCAAGCAAGCATGCATGTCTTGGAGGTTATAGTAGGGGCGGGTGGGTCCACCTACTAGAGGGTGTTATAGGAGAGATCATGTTGTGTTATAGAAGTACTACTAAGTTATTTTCTTTGATAAATTCGGCTGCTAGTGAGGTTATGTTGTGTGCATGGCTTATTGCTATTTTTTTTATTTGCTAGTTCGGCTACTAATGTGCTAGTATTACTACAGGTTAAATTATTTTTTTTCTTATGTGCAATAAAGTGCTGCTTTAGTTCGGCTGCTAGTGGTGAAATAAAATGGCATGTTGTTATATATTTTCTTTTCTTTAAGGATATTTCGGCTTCTAGTGTGTTACTACATGATTAATTTATTATTTTGTTTGGTGCAATAATATGTTGCTACATGTTACTTTTATTTACATGCAATAAGGATGTGGCTATATTTTTAAGGCTAAATTCGGTTGCTTGTGTGCAAGTAATTAAATATCCTTTTAGCCTTACCTATTATATGATCTTAAACATTTAAAAATGTAGGCAATGTGAAGATTTAAAGAGCTATAAATCGATACACTAAACGAATTTAATAATAATATTAAAACTTTTATTGTGACACTATGTTTATTACTAGTTCAGATAACTAATTGAGCAACGGTTTAATAAATTAATGTTATGTGTTTAGTTTTCTTATTTGTGAGCATAAATGTGTAGCAAGTAAGAAATGTAGTATTTTTATTTTGAGAGACTTACACCTTAAACTAGGATGGCATGCGATTAATAGCTAATGTGAGTTGGTTTCAACAATCACTAAATTGTACGGCTATATTATTATATTATAGGAAGTATACGTAACAAGGTGTCAAAGGTAACATAATCGACGAGCGAGGCAAGTTCCTTAACCTTACTCAAATTTATATTGAGCAAGTATCCGAACACTATTATTATTGTGTTGCAAGTTCCTACTTCTTATATTGTATACCTTCGAATTGTTGTCTCAAGCAAATATTTGTTTTTGTTCGAAAATCATTTATATACCTTGACGTTGTTGCAAGCATTGGACTTATCATTCTTAAATGCGTTATAAAAATTTGTCTAAGCCATTGATTCGACTAGACTATTATTTTGTGTTAAAGCAATCCAAACCAATTGACTTGGTGCGGACTATCATAAATCTACTGAGATGAACAACCCTCATTGAATGGGAAATTATATATTGTCGGGAAACCGATGTGCGCACATAAGTATGATTAAATGTTATGCATAACGTAGGGTACTTTAGGCTGATCACCTGTTGTACTCGTTTATATTGGATTACAGTGTAATACTGTTAATTCTAGTAAGAGTTCTTAGTCCTTAGTGACTGCTCAGTACTCATTCACGTTGAACCTCGAAATGAATAAATCCTAAAATTTTGTTGATATCCTCCAGTCTATAGCGACACCTATTGAATACTCTTGATATTCTTGATATCCTTGAACTACTTATTATTATTATACCCTTGAAAGATTTAAATACTATAACTGCTTGTCTTTCTGGCTATATTACTTGCTGGGCAAACTTGTTGCTCATTCTTGCTTCCTAAAACATTACAGTTAAGGCAGAGCAAGGCGGTACTTCAGGACAGGACAAGGGAAAGGGCAAGGCGACAATATAACTTAGTCCTTAGGACTAGAAGTATTATTATTATTATGCTTGTTATGATGTATTCAAGAATGATTAAGTTATGTTTAAGTTAATCACTGAATTGTAGTAGTAATGGTTACGGTACCTTGGGACGCGAATATTTATATTATATCAATGTAAATTATTCTATTATTTCCGTTGTTAAGGATTTAGTGAGATATTCGTAGTTTTACGTGATGCACCGAATTCGAGATATGGGTGTTCGAATTTTGGGGGCGTCACATAATACATATCATTAACTTAGTACAGTCTAACTATTACAAAAGATACAAATACTCAAATCCTATTTGCTTTCCTTTTCACTTGTTTTGGCATGAGCTTTCCAGTCCTTCACACTTAGCTGAAAACATTTAAATAAAGCAAGGGTGAGCATTTGAGTGCCCAGCAAGTATTATATATATATATATATATATATATATATATATATATATATATATATATATATATATAAGCTGAAAGAATTTAAATGTTTTCTCTATAATATTCTTCTACAACAAGTCAATAGTTGTGAAGTAGTCTGTATCAATAACAATAACATAACAACCCTCTTTCAAATTTTTAAAACTATGTATTGTTTATACATGGGGTTTCTGTGACACATTATGAACATTGTTTTTCATTTTCAAAAAGGGTTTAAACAGAAATTCATCTGTAAACCGGCCATTGCTTACGGGCCTGCGGGTGTACAGTCCATGGGCCCTGTATTGATCAATACTACATTGCTAGAACGATATTATCGTTCATCCTTTGTCCGCCGTAGCGCATAAAATTTTTTCCCATTATCGGGATGTTCATATTTGTCGGGTTTTTATAACAAAGGTCTTATATAATTCAACATATATGTATATCAAAGATATATCAACATGCGATTGGATACAATGATTATCCAAGTGGGGACACTTGTATAACCATTTATAGAAATTAACGAACAGAATATATATTTGAATTATCATAAACTAACATGTTGATAATCAATGGGTGTATATAATATAGGCTTAACAATCTGTACAGTAATAATATAACTTTGAAACATTCTTACACTTGTCCAATGCATAAAGAAAATACAAAGGTAGGATACTTGCCTGATGCGCTGCTTACAAATACGCAACTTAGACTTATCTTTTCTATCACGACCTATCATTAATCAAATCATTCTATCGATTAGAATCACATATCATAACACATAGTACTGCATATTGCAGTCAGCACATAACATAATCACATTGTCATACATGTTCCACAGTCATTGCATCACAATCAAACAGTTAACTCATTCCTAATCACATTGTCACACAACTTTATTCACCATTGAATCACAAATAAAATAATTAACTAACTAAATTTCTAAGTCCAGATCAATTTCTGAACCATGTCGGTCTACCGACATTTTTATCTGGTAATTATCGAGTCTAAGACTCTAAACAGTTGTTCAATATCCATTTAGACTAATTAAATAACAGTCATATAATTTTTCATGACCTTATAATAATTATAAAATAATTATTATTACCATTTACCATAATTTTTGAAATATCAGAATCATTATTAAATGATTTAAATAGTACACAATTCTATTATCATTAACATTTATTCAATATTAAATTATTAATGAAACCATTGCCAAAATATTAAAGTTATGTATAATAACTCAAAATATTCTTAACGTATTAATATTACCCTTAAATAATTTTTTAAACATTTAAAATCATTATTAAATAAATATCATTAATATTTAAATATTAATGAACTATTTATCTAAATATTAAAAGTCATTAATTATAACTTAAAATATTTTTAATTCATTTATATCCCTTTTAAATGATTTTTAAATAAATAAAACCATTTTAAAACTATTTATTTAATATAATTATTAAATAAATTTAATATCATTAATCATTAAATAAATATCATTAATATTAAATTATTAATGAAATTATCCTTTAAATATTAAAAGTTATATTTTATAACTTAAAATATATTTAAACACTTTATTTTCATTTAAAATGATTATTATAATATTAAAATCATTTTTAAACTAAATTATTTAATATAATTATTAAATAACTTTAACATCATTAATTAATGAAATTTACCTTTAAATATTAAAAGTTATATTTTATAACTTAAAATATTTTTAAATACCTTATTCTTATTTAAAATGATTTTTAATTTAATAAAATCATTTTTAATTCATTTTTTTAATTCATTTAATAAATAACTTAATTATCATTAATATTAATTTATTAATGAAAATTATTACATAATATTAAAAGTTATCAAAAATAACTTAAATTATTTTCTTATACCATAATATAATTTTAAATGATTTTTCAAATATTAAAATCATTTTAAAATAATTTAGTTAATATTATAATTAAATAAATTAAATACTTTTAATATTCCAAAAATATTAAATATTTATGAAATATATTTAAAATAATTAAAAACTAATTTTCAGAATTTAAAATAATTTTAAATAATTTATTTTGTATTTTTAATAATTAAAAACTATTTTTTTAATTAATTTCTGAAAATAATAATAATAAACCGTCGCTGTAGGTCTTTAGCGACAAAAAGCGTCGCTGTAGGTGTTCTTGAGCCTAAAGAACACTGACAGTCCAGCTTCATGGTGGCTTGTTTGACCGAGATTTTCGGTCAGATCCTGATGTTACTGGGCATGTTATTAGCCAGATATTGTAGTATAACTATAATATTACAACTAACAGTCGATATCATGAACATAACACAAACGATCAGAGAGTTATAGGCCCTCAAATCCCTTGTCAGAGTTGTTCTTCATTTCTGGGTTTTCCAGAAATGAAGAACAGTTCATACTGCCTTCTTACGATCATCAAAACGTTCACTTCAAGTATGCTTTACATGATATAACACTTTCAATATGTAAAGGATATGCAAACAAGATATCTAATACATAAAATACATACAACATCATCAGAATCAATAGATATGTGTCGGTCAAATGCTGTCAGAAATAAGACCAAAAATTTTCTGGAAATTTCCCAGAAACAGAATTCGTGATCGAGGGACTAGGTTTGACCACATGCTACGTTCTATTTATTGAACAATTAAGATATCTAGAGGCACTTAGTTATAGACAAGAAAACAAGCTACAACTTTAATATAATAACAACATCAAACAATCATTAAATCTGCCAGATCAAAGTCGTTCAACATGCTGTCAGGAGCGATTTTTAGATTCTGGGTTTACCCAGATTTCGACCGGTCATGGTCAGTCAACGCTCTTTGACCAATAATAACTTTTAATATATAACTGATATTACTCTGATTCGAGTTCTAAAGGAAAGAACTCATACCATACTTCAAATACAAACTCTCAAACATACAAAAACATAAACAGAAATAGATCTACATGATCTGACATTTGACTGTCAGAGACATTTTAAAAATTTTCCAGATCTTTGAAAACTCTTATTTCGTGAATATAGATGTTATAGATCCACTAAATACCAACCTAGATCATTAAATTAGACTATAAACAACAGCTTTTAACAACAAATTACAAGATCTAACAACAGATCATAAAAAATTTTATGGTTAGGGTTTATACCTTTGATGAACAACTTTTTGATTTGTTGTTACTGATTTGTTAGAGGATTTCGTGGGGCTTCATTACATGACTGATATACATTAAGATTTCGTGGGTTAGAGAGAGAGAGGGTCTAGGATGATTGTTGTGCAAAAATCAAGTTAGCAAATGATATTTCTCTCTCTTTAATCTATATATAGTACTTGTAATGCACATGGCTGATACACTTAGGTTGATTTGCTGGATATTTAGGTCACACATGTCAACTAAGTTGGTCACCAACTCCCATCTAATGTCAAAACCTATTGCTAGCTAAAATAATTCAATTAGGGGCAAAAATGTCATTTAATAAATTATTTAAATGGCACAATTGTAATCTTGGAAAACCCTTAGGATTTAGGGTTTGATTTAGAGCTTAGTGTTTGGACCATTTTAGGGTTTAACAATAATTTCAAGACTTTCCAAATTTAAGGTTTGAAAAATAATAAAATTTTAATTTCTAAAATATAAAATTAAGGTTTATAAAATAATTAGGTTTCTCAATAAAGGTTTTGAATCTACTTAACACCTTGCTAATTAGGTTTAGAAACACTAATTAACATTACCTTTCTCAAATTAGCAATTAGTATTAACTAAAAGCAAATTAGGGTTTTAATTTAGGAAAAATTAATAAGGTTTTTAAAATTAATAACTAGGGTTTCTAACTTTGAAAATTAGGGTTTATACTTACAATTCAAGATTTCTAAATTCAGAATTAGATTACCGAATTTAGTAATTAGGGTTCCCAATTAATTAGGGTTTCTAATTAATTCAGTTTTCCAAGTATAATTAGGGTTTTGATATTTGTACACATAATTTGACCAACATTATCAGTCCACACATATACAATACTTATTCATAGCACTGAAAAATCTAAATATAATAATATTAAAATATTATTATCATTCCTTAATTCAGACCCATAATTAGGGTTTGATAGTAATATAATAAACTGTTCCACACATTAACATTACACACATAATCATACATATCTATAATATTGACAAATAATAATATAATATTATTATTTTCATTTCTTGATCAAAACCCAAAATTAGGGTTTGGATTCCATACCTGATTTTATCTGCCATAATTAACCTTATAAATTAAGTTAAAATAATTAACTTAATTTCCTGAACAAAATTCATATAATAAAATAAGTATTATAAAAATTCTATAATCATACCATATATTATTCAATTAATATAATTATCATATTTTCATGAAAAATAAACATTAAAAACATTTTTACTATAAAACTAATTATTATTAAAATATAATTTATAATGAGCAATAATTCTAAAATAAAATTATTCATAACCATTCATGTAATAAATATATTTTATATTCATCACATAAATACTTACATAATACTTTTCACGCATTCTTATCTTTAAAATAGATAATTATTCTATAATCATTTCCTATATTATTTAAATAATATAAGATTATATTTTTCTTGAAAAATAATTAATAAAACATTTCCAATAAGGAATTAATTAGTATAAAAATAGAATTGATAATAATTAACAATTCTAAAATAAATTTATTTGCAATACTTAATGTAATAAATACATTTTATTTATCACATATATAATTATAATTACACATTACCTTGACACATATCATTCATATTTATTTTAATAAATAAAAAAGAAAAATTTATACGCAAAATTTATGATTTATTTATATAGAAAATATCGGGTTGTCACAATAACGATACTTGCATGGTAATATAACAAGTTTAGAGTTAGGAAAAACTTGCATAATCATAATAACTATCTCAACGAAAGTGTGGAGATGGGAAGCTTGTATCATCATGAATAACTGGATACAATTAAGTTGCTTAATGGAAATACTTTACTCAGAAAAATATAGCATATGAAATTTGCATAATGAAGCTTTAGGATTAGAAAACTTGTATAAACACAACCAACTAAACGAGAGTATGGAGTTAGAGAACTTGCCTTGCGCGTAGATTATACCGTTATAATCCAAATCACAATTATCCTATATACATATGTTAACATGAAATAATCAGTCAGTAACAACATACTATATCTCTACATCACGTATGCTTTGATTATAAATTATATAATCAAATTCTATCCATTAAAACTAATAACAATATTTTTTAATTAGTAATTCAATGTTCACTCATAGTATTAACATACTATAACACCAAAATACATAATCAACATTTATCATATATCATTCCTTTAAAATATCAGACTTTTGTGCAAGACAAAAGTCGTTTCTTAATATTCTATTAAGTGGCGCCGCGGCGCCACAATTTGAACTGTGGGCCGCGCTGCGGCGCTGAAGTGGCACTCCGGCACGAGATTTGCATAGGGACTCGGCGCTGCGACACGAGGTCTGGCGCTCCGGCGCTGACTTCAGCGCTGCGGCGCGAAGTCTGGCTGGGGCGCGACTTTTGGCACTAAGGCACGAAACTTGACGCTGGAGCATGAATTTTGACGCTGGGGTGCCGAAACTCACAGAACCAAACCAGAAGAACAGAGAAAAGCTAATGTCTAACTTTTTAACATCTATTGACATCCAATAACATGTATAATTTCACGAAAATTACACATAAAAGTTATGAAGCATTTGTGTACAAATTTTACATAACTAAACAATAATATCAGAGAACTAATTATTTGAAAACACTGTTTTCCTTTAAAAACCAAACTTTTAAAACTCCATTGTTGATATGTTGATATCTAAAATGCAGTGAACGTAAATCAAGAATTATAACCAACTTAATACTTTTGAAAAACTATCATACAAACATATATTCCAATTTACATATAAAAAGTTAAATTCGCGTATTAGTTCACAATTGTATAATCACATACCACTTTTGTTATTTTGCAAACATACGTTCATACATGTTTTTCACTTTAAACTGAGTTCCTCTTTCTTTAACACGCAATTAGAATGAAATCTTATATACATGTTAAACATACAATCACCTATCAATATATGCTAGTATAACAATTACCAAAACATAGTTTACAAGAATTTTGTAAAAACTTATACACAGTGAAGTAGAAGAACACAGACTATCAAATTCACAGTAAATATATGGCATAACAGCATATATGGTTACGCAAACATAATTTAAGATTATAAACACGTACCTTTTTGTTGATAAGAATACTTGTTAAACCCTTGGAAAAGCTTGAAGAACTCTGTATTTTTCTATCTCAACTCTCTGAGAACTCCCTCCTTTCTTTCTTTTTAGCAGACAACTCTAAGGTAAGCCAAATGGCAATATACGTATACTAAAAAAAACCAACGCTCTCCTTTTCAATTCAATAAAAACTGACGCTCAACTAATGATCATATTAATTTAGCAGTTACCCAAAATAATATATAATATATATTTTTTATTTATTTAATTAATAATTTAAATTCAAAAGAAATCCAAAAGTCATAAGGCTTTGTTTGGCAAACCATTTAAAATTAAAGGATTAATACTTAAACCTTGTTTGGAAAAAACTAAATTAAAATTTACTTTAATTTATTTTAATAACTCTTTATCACTTAGTTATTTGTTACACTTTATTTAATAATAATTTATAAAATAAATTACTTAATCGCATAACTCAATCTACATAACACATTTATTATTTAACAAATAAATAGTTAACTAATCACATTAATTATTTAGCAAATAAATAATTAACTAAATCAACTCAATCAAATTGAAAAATTACTTATTCAATAATAAACACATCCAATAAATATTTATATAAATCAATAAATATTTATTACTTACATTTAAAAATTTGGAATGTTACACCAGAACTGTTGATTGATGTTACATGGATAAAATATTGTTGGTGGACTTTAACATGAAGATAATAGACTTTATGATCTATTTGACTCTTCTAATGGATCACTCGTTCCGCTGCAACTATGGTTGAAAAGTTTTATCATCTACCATATGTTCTAAATCTCTGATTCATTACTGACGAAGGCTATTAATAATTTAATTATCTTTAGTCATGATATTCTTTACTAGGCTAGTTGTGCTCACCTTTTTCCTTCACAATTCCTTTCAGGTAATAAGAGTGTAGCTGGGTCGCGCAGGGGTAACATGGGAATAGAACAGTGGTCTCTAGCTGTGGAGGTTCTCCCTAAACAGTATGGAAATAATTTGATTGAGAACTTTAGAATAGTGTATAATATTTTATACATCATTTAGTAGTTATATTTGGTGAATCAAATAGGGTGAGGCGAACCCAACGTTGGAATGTTGTTTTGCCACTATCATACAAGATGTCTAACGACATGCGACTTCATATTATCATAAGACAGGGTTCTGCACATCCACTTGCTGAGTATATCTATGAGCACTACCTATATAACCTTTGAGTTTGGATGAAATATAATTCTCAATTAGAGACAATGGAGATAATTATAAGTGAAGAGAAGACTCACCATTGGAAAGAATATGATAGTAATCTTCTCATTTTTCTTTGGGGTCTATTGGGTTAACAAATGATAATTCTCTAGTCTTATGATATCCATTATACCTTAAATGCATGGCCTCCCATGTACGAAGATTTTCTTGAGCACTTCCCAAAGATTTTAATTTCTAAAATAGTTATTGACTGTACCTTTATGTAAGGCACCATTGTGACGTGCTATCCAAGGTTGGGACATGAGTCACAGTTTGTATATATTTGTATCAAACTCACAACATACGTGTTGTTGTATTTTGCACAACAATTGTGATAATGAAGTTGTAGTTGTTTTCTGTACCATGTATTTGGCGACTTAGATTGGGTTGGGTTGATTGGACCTATTTTGGGGGCGTTACACTTGTCTTCGACCCATTCTTTAATCTCCTGAGGTATCTCATAGTCCTCTTATATTTTCATCAAGTTTGAGTCTAACTTTATATCAAAGTTACACTCCTTGTGGAGAATAGGCACCTCATCAGCAAGTCTAGGCACATCTAATTTTAGAGTCCTAAAACAAAATGCTTTCGCTTAATATATGCAACTGTTCAATCACACAAAGTGTTAGCATATAATGACAAAAGTAACTGCTAATATAGTACAGAAAAAGTAAGTAGTTATTGCTATCTACAGGGCAGAATGAGTTTCTGCCCGTTTTACCCTCGTCGACCAATGCAAGGAGTGATGCTCCAATTGTCGAGGGCAAAGTCCTAGTAGACTACAGTGATGGAGGGGTTGTCATTGTCTTCCTTCTCCCGAATGATAACCATTAAGTCTGGGCAATCATCGTCTGGTGTGTATCTGTTTGTGTGTTCATCATGGACAATGATGCGTACGTTGGACATCATTCGGACGATGTCTTGTTTAATTCTTTGTTCCTCTTCTTCCACTGCGAGATCTGGAACTAGGATTTCTTTTTCCTTCACTGGTATCGGTTTAGGAAATAACATAGTCATTACATGGGCAGGCACCTTTATCGGAGATTGTACATGCTCAGGAACTGTAGGTGGAGATAATCGTCGTGTGGCTGAAGGAATCTGTTTATGCTTAATAGGATTCCTGCGATTGGTACTTGCCTTATCTGGACCTTGGGTTCCTCCTTGTGCAGAAGATTCCGCCTGTATGGGTATCCTTGTACCCTAAGTAGATTGGTGTAGTTCTTTAAGCAGTACAATCAAATCTGTAATTCGTTTACTTAATTCGTCAAATTCTTCGCGAGAGACTAGATTAAGATCTGTCTGGTCAGATGAGGACATAATTGGCTACAGGCTCGTGGCCTTTTTGGATTTTGACCGGGTTACTGGACCAATTATATCCATACAAAAAAGACTTATATAGTTTAGTCTTAGTGAATGTAGCAATATTACGTAATGTGTCCATTTAGGAGTATCGTCCTGCGAAACGGATGTCAGTTGACAAGATAGCATGTCAGGTTTTGATATAAAGGGAAAGCATGTACACATATCCCTTCATATTTTCCATTACATTGAGATTTACATGGAAATGAAATTACAAGTAATTGAATTTACAAGTAATTGAAATGTGAAAGTATGAAGAGACTTTCCTCTGCGTTAGGTTTATCAGAGGCTGACCTATCTTAGGTTAATCTCGCGGTTTTTCGGCATGAAGGTTCCCAAATCATCGCAATTTACTTGACGGGAAATTAATCTGATCTTTCAACTGCAGCGAATTTTGGGTGGTGCCTTTCCTGAGCCACGTTGGAATTAGTCTTCCTACGAGTTTAGTAATCAAACACCGACAGGATAGCCTCCTAGTGGAGGAACCACACAACATACATTCACATACAACATGTCTCCCCGTATAGAAATGATGACATGTGCGAAGCACTAATATCACAAGAATATATGGTGCGAAGCACTAAGTGCAATAAGTAAATGCATTTGTAGACATTCATTCAAATGTAAATGCAACATTCACACGCAGGCATATAAAAATTTTGAAAAGTTTGTGGTAGCCGCATAAGCCCTCTTACTGGTGACCCCAGCGGAGTCGCCACCTGTCGACGTCGAGATTTTTATTTGTCCCTTTCCGTTACTTGTTCTTTGGTGTTCTCATGATAGGTGAGATTTGTTTGAAAAAACAAGTGAAAAAGGTCCGACATGTATATGTTGACGATTGGATTGTAAGATTCTCCAGTTGCTTTTTTATATGGTTGTACCAACACTGTAAAACCCCGACTTTTATAAAATAAAAGTCTAATTTAATTTATGATTATTATTTTAAAAATTATAAAATGTTAATTTGATAAATGGTCAAATGAGCAATTAATCGAATAACTGAACAAATAAAGAGAGTAAGTAGAGAATTATTGAAAGGCGGCTAGTAGATGATCATTGAGTGTGAAATGTTGATAATTATTTCTTAATACTCCAAACATTTCCCCACCTACCTTCATTTCATTGGTTACTTTTATTTGGGTGGAGCATTATGTTAGCTCATTAATTTAGCCTTATCAATGAAGATGTCCATCATTGTTACTCTTCTAATTCCTTATTACCTCCTCCCGTAGCCAAAGTCTTGGAAGAAAGAGGGAGAAAGAGAGAAAGAAAAATAAGATTAGAGAATGAGAATGGAAAGATAAGAAAGAAAGAAAGAATTAGAGAAGAAGAGAGGGGGAGAGGGAGAGCTCAAGTATGACTTGATTAGAGGAAAGAAATTAGTAAGAAGACTCCTTATACAACCTCCATAACCACTATTCATCATCTTCTTCATCAAGATCCAAGAATCCTAGAGAGAGAAATAAATGCGTTTGAAGATGAAGTTTTTCTTTGTGAGCTACAAGAAACATCAAGGAAGTATGGAGGTTATCTTAACCATCTCTAGCACGTCATCTAACATCTTAAGGGAGGAAAATCTAAGAAGTAAGTTCTTAAAACCTTAAATCTCCATTTTTCTCTTCAAGCTTCATATCGTGTTAGGTGTTATTTTGAGTTATACGTGTAAGGAATCTTCTAAAGAATGATTCTCAGAAGCTAAATGAACTATTAAGAGCATCCAAGTGAAACCAAAACACACAAAATTTAAACCCATGTATAAAGGGTGGAAAGATTGACAAAAAACCATGTTGGATAGTTTTTGGACTGAGTTAGAGAACCTTGTATTCTAAAGTTTTATGTTTGAAAGCTTAGTTTGATAATTGTATGTTATATTTCTTTGAGTTAAGAACATAACCCAACTTGAATGAACCAAATTGGAGTTGAAACGAATTCGTGGTGAAAGTTTTCGTAAAACATGTTAAGCGATGAAAAAGTTAGTCTTGGGGGACTTTGGAGCCAAATTTTGGAATAATTAATGAATCTAAAAAATTATGAAATCATGGGTATATGTGTATTAGTAAGTGTTATGATGAGTTATGTTGGTTATTATGTGAAAACATGAATGTTTCTTAGAAATCATAAAGGGTTGAAAATCAGATTTTGGTGAAAATGAAACATGAAATTCAATTGACCATATCTCCTATTATATTTTGAATTTTTGAGTGTGGTCAAGTTCTAGGGTTAGATCTATGAGTTTTCTAACTTATCCAAGTGGAATCACTAGAAAAGGTGTTGTAGATTTTCGTGTGGACTGATTTTAGCAAAGCACGACAAAAATGAAAAATGGGAAAAAGCTACTGCAATGATTTTTAAAAGGGTATTTTCGGCCACTTAATTTGGGAGAAAATTTTTGGCCTTTTGGGACATAAAAGTATATGGTATAAAGAACCTCCTATCCAAAAATTAGCTCATTCCGACTTAAAATGAGCAAGTTATGACTATTTCAATATTTATGTTTTTCCAAAGAAAAATGCTATAACTGGAGTTCTATAACTCCGATGACCATGAAAATTATACTGCAAGCTCACGTTAACATGCACAAGATCCTACCAAGATTTGGGAATTTTTGGAGTTAAAATTGAGGTAGCTAATTTCTTAAGGAATTAATTAGAAATTGATTTTTGAAAAATAGTAAATGAACTTTAAAAATTCCGAGAAAAATATAAATTCAATATAGGACTATATTCTGTTAAATCCCAGAAAAGAATAATTTTTGGGACTGATTTGGTATTTTTCATGAAAATAGTTTAGTTATGAACATATGAGTTAAATATGTTATGTGAAGTTGAAGAATTGGTAAATAAGATTTTAGGGCTTGAAAATCCTTTATAAGGTATATGCAGATTTTTGATGAGGAGTTTGATCATTGATGATGAAATCTTATGAGTGTTGTATTTTTGAATGATTAAATGCATTATTTGATAAAGTGTAAATAATTGAAATAAATTGTTTATAAGTAAGGTATTGATCTTATAATTACGTAAGAAGTCATCAGTCTTTTATTCAATAATTGCCAAAGTAGTTATTGCACAACAACTCATATTATTTGATATGATATAATTTTACCAGTTGGAAGTATTGTGAGTCTATAGTAATAATTATAAATAATGGTTCAAAGATTGAAAAGGGTGTTGATTAAAGATAAGTATGATATACAGTTGTTTGTTCAATTATTTTGGCAGGACTTGCCAACACTCTACTTTTTCTAAATTAGTAAGGACCACAACTCTATTATTGAACAAATTTTGTTAAAACGTGTACAAGTTGGTTTAATTTTCTTTGTGGGACCATAAATTCCACTACCATTATTATATTCCTCATTTGGTTATTTTGTCAAAGGAGGTGTGCTAGTTGTTTACTAAATTTTTAGTATAAATAGGTTGCTCGGTTGAGTAACTAAAGGCACACCATCACTACATTAAAAATATAGAATTATTTTACTTCAATATTATGAGTATAGTATTGTGAATATTTCTTTTTAGTGTAATGTTACTCCAAGTGTAGATAAAGAATGCAAGCATTGTTTATGCTGATCAATTCCACAGAAAGCAGAATCAAGTCACATGCTAAGGTAAGGGATATCATTATTGTGGTAAGAGGGTATCATTTTTATGGTAAAAGGAATATCATTTTCTTTCATACTCTATGTTATGGTAAGATATTATTATTCGTTTATACAGTTTATCATTAAATGGTGAAAAGTCCTGAAAGGATTAGAATATCCTTAATAGTTTGTGATTCATCTATTATTATGTTATCAATTTGGACTCTGGATATGTAATACCCGAAAAAAAAATGATTTTGTTTTAAAACATATTAATTGGGCTTTGTCAATTATTTGGGTCAAACTAGTTATTTAATTTATGTGGACTAAAATAGATAAGAGGTATTAATTTGGGCTTAAAGTAATTGGGTCTAAATTATAATTGTGTATTTTCTTATTTATTTATTTATTTATTTTTTAAAAAAAAAATTATTAAATTAGGAGAGTTAGTAAAATATATTAATTAATAAATATTTAAAACCTAACAATACTACCCATCATAATTGGCACAAACCCTACGCTGCTTCATCTGATAAAGAAAAGGAGGCGGAGGGGAGAGAGAGCAGAAAAGAGAAACAAAAGCAGGTGGCTGTTCTTTGTTTTTTATTTATTCTATCATTAACTGTTGGTTCATAAGCATTATTTGTTTATTCCTTGAGAAATTTGTTACTTTGATTAGGTCATGTTCTAACTTATTTTGACCGAATGTATATGTAATATATATATATATATATATATATA
Organism: Panax japonicus; assembly: GCA_020205505.1. NCBI lineage: Eukaryota > Viridiplantae > Streptophyta > Magnoliopsida > Apiales > Araliaceae > Panax > Panax japonicus. Next base: position 71,395,929 of record CM035113.1, on the reverse strand, counting down.
TATATAAGTTTATTAGATTTTCAATAGTAGATTATATATATACTGAACCTGTAAAAAAAAAAAAACGTTAATTTGATGTAATGAAAAGTTACAGGATTTTTTTTAAACTAATAAGAACTAAACATATCAAATTGTTTACTGGAATGGTATATATATATATTTATATATATATATATATATAAATTTTTTATATTTTAATATGTATTTAATTTATGAAGTGTATAAATTGAATTAGTGAATTAAATTGAAAGTTATGTATATTAATTTAAACTCGTTAATCTTGTTAATAATATTATAAAATTTACTTGATAATCAATTTAACAGTATTTTGTTGTTAATGGGCAAATTTGTAATAAGATTTTATTTTATTTTATTAGATTGACTTGAAGGGGATTAGCATAATCTTGTTTAAATTTTTTGGGTATTACATTGCTTAATCCAGGTACGGATTTCCGTACGATGTAATACCCGAAAAAAAAAAAGATTTTGTTTTAAAACATATTAATTGGGCTTTGTCAATTATTTGGGTCAAACTAGTTATTTAATTTATGTGGACTAAAATAGATAAGAGGTATTAATTTGGGCTTAAAGTAATTGGGTCTAAATTATAATTGTGTATTTTCTTATTTATTTATTTATTTATTTTTTTAAAAAAAAATTATTAAATTAGGAGAGTTAGTAAAATATATTAATTAATAAATATTTAAAACCTAACAATACTACCCATCATAATTGGCACAAACCCTACGCTGCTTCATCTGATAAAGAAAAGGAGGCGGAGGGGAGAGAGAACAGAAAAGAGAAACAAAAGCAGGTGGCTGTTCTTTGTTTTTTATTTATTCTATCATTAACTGTTGGTTCATAAGCATTATTTGTTTATTCCTTGAGAAATTTGTTACTTTGATTAGGTCATGTTCTAACTTATTTTGACCGAATGTATATGTAATATATATATATATATATATATATATATATATATATATATATATATATATATAAGTTTATTAGATTTTCCATAGTAGATTATATATATACTGAACCTGTAAAAAAAAACGTTAATTTGATGTAATGAAAAGTTACAGGATTTTTTTTAAACTAATAAGAACTAAACATATCAAATTGTTTACTGGAATGGTATATATATATATATATATATATATATATATATATATATATATATATATATATATATATATATATATATAAATTTTTTATATTTTAATATGTATTTAATTTATGAAGTGTATAAATTGAATTAGTGAATTAAATTGAAAGTTATGTATATTAATTTAAACTCGTTAATCTTGTTAATAATATTATAAAATTTACTTGATAATCAATTTAACAGTATTTTGTTGTTAATGGGCAAATTTGTAATAAGATTTTATTTTATTTTATTAGATTGACTTGAAGGGGATTAGCATAATCTTGTTTAAATTTTTGGGTATTACATTGCTTAATCCAGGTACGGATTTCCGTACTTTTTCAGCGAGACTCATTTGTTTTTAATTTGTTCGTTCCGTTATTTATTTCGAAAATTAGTATTGTCTTTCATAATTATTTCTTGTCAATTTATTTTGAATAGCTTGTTTTGGCGTTATATTAGAACTCCCATTTGTACTCTTTAGACTAGTGTATCATGTCTATTAATTTATTTTGATATTTATAGTGATGTACATGTTAGTATATTTTAGAGACTTGTGTTGACGATTCGTTCGATTTAACATGTACATGTTAGAACCCCTTTGTGTTGATACCTTGTCGCATGTGTTGTGACATTATATTTTGTTAGAATACTGTAGGGTATACCTGAGCTATAACCACCTGTGGGGGTACCACAGGCATGTCCTCTTGGCACCGAGGCATGACACCTTCCGTGGCGGTGTGATCAGTCCACGGCGTCTCCGTTTTGTGCTCCGGTGGGAGTTGGCCATTTGGTGTTTTGTTGTGGGAGGCGTATGGGTCGACCCTAGTTTCTGTTCTGTTCTGTTCTGCGGATTGGTGATGTTTGTGCCAAACACACCTTCCGATTTGCACGCATCTGGATTGCGCAGTCCGATGTGTGATTGCCTGTGTGGCATTATTTGACTTGCCTGTGTGGCATTATTTGACTTGCCTGTGTGGCAAGGTATATTACTATTTATTTTGAGCTCGGTATGAAATAACACCCAGCCATTTGATTCAGCCTATCATTTCATTGTGTTAGTTTTGTTCGTTTCGTTTCAGTTCGTGTCATTTCATTTCATTTAATTGAGTTAATTATTTGTAATCTATATCCGTACTGGGCATTTGGCTCATGCTGTGTTTTTCTTCCGGCAGGTAATCAGGGGGATCAAGGGCAAGTGTGATGAGAGCTCCATTCATTCCAATGATTTAGAAATATTATGTTTAGACTTGATGTGTCAGTTACTTGGAATTGTAATAATTATTTTAGATTATGGTTTGAGACAGTTTGAGATTTATTATGGGTGACTTGTGGTATTTATCAGTTAATTAAGACTATTCTTTTGGGGCTTTGAGCCTTGCTATTAAACTCATCAGTTTCGTTACGTTTTGAGTAATCTCTCTTTCTATTTTGGAAAGGGGGTGTTACAGAGTATGGTATCAGAGCCGACTCTCGAAAGCTCGGGTCGGGTCATCCGATCGGGTTGCCGGAGGTGGGGACACGAAGGCTGGTGGTATTATCCCACAATGGAGAGATGGAGGTCCGGAGGTGGGGACACGAAGCCAGCCGGTATTATCCCACAATGGCTAGAGAGACAAAGATCTTTGGGCCTGTGTGTGATCGGTTCTGACGGGGACGTCAGAAATTTAAGTGGGGGAGTTTGTAACATCCCAGTCCCACATCGAAAGATAGGGAAAAATTTGTCTGCATATAATGAATTAAGTAACTACCAATAGTACCTTCAAGTCATGACCTTTTGGGGAGCCTGTGGTGGGCTAGATGACCCAAGAAGATACTATTGGGCCAGTGGTTTGATGCCTTATTTGGATGGATTTGATTCGATTCGGACTTGGGATTTGACCCAAGATTTGTTCCGGACTCGGGATTTGACCCGGGTTGTTACAGAGTTGGTATCAGAGCCAGGTTCTTTCTTGTAGAAAACCTATTTAGGTTTGACCTGTGAGTTATGGGTAGACTTCTGGGTTAGGTTTTTGTTCTGTTTGATTTTCTGTTCAGCTATTATATCAGCCATATTCGAATTTGTCTTTAATCTGCTTTGTTTATATTCGTGATCTCTTTCTTAGATGGCTCGAAGATCAGCTAGAGTTGTTGGGAGGCGAGGTAACAACAGGGGAAGAGGTGAAGGTCGGTCCAATGAGCAACCTAATGATCATATTAATGCTCAGTTGGCTACCTTGGTGAATCAGGCTGTGAATCAGGCGTTACCTCAGTTAGTGGCGCAGGTTGTACAGGCAATGCAGCAGCCGCCACCAGAAATTCCTGAACAGGAGAACCCAAGAAATAATGGTCCACATGCAAACGAAGAGGAAGTGAATACAGATGGTATTAATCAGCAGGTGGTTCCAATGTATGTGTGGTTGGAAAGGTTTCAAAAGCAGAAACCACAGTCATTTAGTTCAGCTCCAACTCCAATTGATGCAGAGAATTGGATTGCTCACCTAGAGAAAATATTTGATGTGTTGGGGTGCTCGGATAATCAGAGAGTATTACTTGCTGCCTACAAGCTGGAAGGGGATGCACAAAGGTGGTGGAAAGCACTGAAGACAACCAAGGGTGATGGGTACGTGGAGACACTTCATTGGGCAGAGTTTTGTGAGGTCTTTTATCAGCAGTACTTTCCAGCTGCTGATAAAGAGGCCTATGCTAGAGAGTATCTATCCATTCGGCAGAAGGATGATGAGTCCATTACCGATTTCATGACCAGGTTCACCAGGTTGGCAGGTTTTGCGGGAACGTCTGCAGGGACTGCAGCAGAACAGGCGGAAAAGTTCAAGTGGCGGATTCATTATAGGTACCGCCAACATCTCATTAACACCAAGTTTACGGATGTATCGGCGGTGGCTAATGCAGCCAAGAACATTGAGATGGAGCGGCAAGACTTTCGGACTTCCAAACCGGAAGGGAGTCGAAAGAGGGACAGAGATGACCAGCAGGGTCAAGCTTCGGGTCAGCATGGGAGAAATCAAGGTGGTCAGTGGAACAGAAATCGTGGTGTTCAGCAGGGGCAGTGGCGTGGCCAGAATCAGAACAGGGGCTATCAGCAGATGTCTCAACAGGGGCAAAATCGTCAGCTTCAGCTACCTTGGTATGGACAGAATCGTCAACAGGGGAATAATCGTCCGCAGGGGCAAAATCAGGGTCGTTATCCGGGACCAGCTGGTGGGGGTAACCCGAATCTTATTCCGATAGCTCCTTGTGCTATTTGTGGGGCTATTCATCCGGGGAGGCAGTGTCAGAGACTCACCGGTGCATGCTTCTTGTGTGGACAGATGGGTCACATTGCTAGGGATTGTACTGGTCCACGCGGAAATGGTGGAGGTGGTGATAATGGTGGCAATGGAGGTCATCGTCAGGGTGGTCGAGTGTTTGCTTTGACATATAACCAGGCGGCAGGTGCACCAGGTACTGTTTCTGGTACTCTTTTAGTTGGCAATCGTGAGGCGTCTATTTTATTTGATACGGGTTCTACTCATTCCGTTGTTGCTCAGTCTTTTGTTCGGCACCTGGGTGTGCCATCTCAATCTTTGAATTCTGTGATGTCTATTGCTACCCCGATGGGGACTTCTGTAGTTATTTCTGATTTGTATCGGGGGTGTCCGATCAGTTTTAGGGATAAGATCCGTAGTGTTAATCTTCTTCCGATGCGTATGCACGATTTTGATGTCATTCTTGGGATGGACTGGTTGGATAAACACCAAGCCACTATCGATTGTCAGGCGAAGAAGGTTATATTCAGAAATATGAAATCTCCAGAATTCGTGTTTTAGGGTTCTCAGCCGAGTAGGGTGTTGAAGTTGATTTCAGCTTTGAAGGCTGGAAAGTTGGTAGCAAAGGGTTGTGAGGGATATTTGGCGTTTGTGAAGGATACCTCTAAGGGTGAGTCTCGTATTGAGGATGTTCCAATTGTCCGTGACTTTTCCGATGTGTTCCCTGAGGAGTTGTCAGGGTTTCCACCACAACGGGAAGTAGAGTTTGCTATTGAGCTTGTTCCTGGTGCGGAGCCTATCTCTAAGGCGCCGTATCGGATGGCACCATTGGAGTTGCAGGAGTTGAAGGAGCAGTTGCAGGAACTGTTGGATCGTGGTGTGATTCGGCCGAGTGTTTCGCCGTGGGGTGCTCCAGTCTTGTTTGTGAAGAAGAAGGATGGGTCTATGAGGCTGTGTATAGACTACAGGGAGTTGAACAAAATCACCATCAGGAATCGGTATCCATTGCCGAGGATTGATGACTTGTTTGACCAACTTCAGGGGGCAAAGTATTTTTCGAAGATAGACTTGAGGTCGGGATATCATCAGTTGAGGGTGAGGGATGAGGATATCCCTAAGACGGCTTTTCGTACTCGGTATGGGCATTACGAGTTTCTGGTGATGCCATTCGGTGTGACTAACGCCCCGGCGGTTTTTATGGATTTGATGAATCGGGTGTTCAGGGAGTACCTGGACCAATTTGTCATTGTCTTTATTGATGACATTTTGGTTTACTCTAAGTCTAAGGAAGAGCATGAGGAGCATCTTCGCACAGTGTTAGGAATTTTGCAGAAAGAGAAGTTGTATGTTAAATTCTCTAAATGCGAGTTTTGGTTGGAGCAGGTTGCATTTTTGGGCCACGTTGTTTCTGCTGAAGGCATTAAGGTGGATCCTGCGAAGGTTGAGGCTATCACTAAATGGCCGAGACCTACTACAGTGACCGAGATTAGGAGTTTCTTGGGTTTGGCAGGGTATTATAGGCGATTTGTAGAAGGGTTTTCCTTGCTTGCCTTACCATTGACTCAGTTGATGAGAAAGGGCGTGAAGTTTATGTGGAATGAAGAGCGGGAGAAGAGTTTCGAGGAGTTGAAGAAACGACTTGTGTCAGCTCCTATACTTGCATTGCCGTCGGGGATAGGAGGCTATCAAATTTATAGTGATGCTTCTAAGAAGGGCTTGGGGTGTGTTTTGTTGCAACACGGTAAGGTGATCGCTTATGCTTCGAGGCAGCTTAAACCTTATGAGGTGAACTATCCCACACATGATTTGGAGTTGGCTGCGGTGATCTTTGCCTTAAAGATTTGGAGGCATTATTTGTATGGAGAGACTTGTGATATCTTCACCGATCACAAAAGTCTTAAATACATTTTCACTCAGAAGGAGCTCAATATGAGGCAAAGGCGTTGGTTAGAGCTTCTAAAAGATTATGATGCTAGAATTCAGTATCACCCGGGGAAGGCAAATGTGGTTGCAGATGCTCTTAGCCGAAAAAGTTCAGGGAATGTAGCTGCCCTTATTACGCAACCTCAGCTTATTTCGGATATGGAACGGATTGAGTTGGAGTTGTATGTACGAAGTTCGGATGGGCATTTGGCGGGTATGAGTCTCGCGAGTCAAGGAAGCTCAAAAGGAAGATGGGGAGTTGTGGAGTATGACGCCGAATCTAGAGGAGGGCAAGCAGTCTGAGTTTCGTATTGATGACCATGGTGTGATTTGGTTGGGTGAGCGGTTGTGTGTACCGTCAGATCCAATCATTCGAGAGGCTGTGCTGGCTGAGGCGCATAGTTCGCCATTTTCTATTCATCCAGGTTCTACAAAGATGTATAGAGATTTGAAGAAGAATTTTTGGTGGAATGGGATGAAACGAGACGTGGCTGAATATGTTGGGAAGTGCATCACTTGTCAACAAGTGAAAATAGAACATCAACGAGCTAGTGGTTTGCTGCAACAGTTAGACATTCCAGTGTGGAAGTGGGAGGATATCACGATGGATTTTGTGACTGGTTTGCCGAAGACTTTCAGGAAGAATGATGCCATATGGGTAGTGGTGGACCGGTTGACAAAATCGGCACACTTTTTGGCTATCCATGAGGGTTACTCGGTGGATAGGTTGGCACATATCTTTCAGCAGGAGATTGTTAGACTCCATGGTACTCCGGTGTCTATTGTTTTAGATCGGGACCCACGGTTCACTTCACGGTTCTGGAAAGGGTTCCAACGAGCCTGGGGTACTCGGCTCAACTTCAGTACTTCTTTTCATCCGCAAACTGATGGGCAATCCGAGCGGACTATTCAGACATTGGAGGACATGTTGAGGTCTTGTGCACTTGAGTGGTCGGGTAATTGGGATGATTACTTGAGCCTAGTTGAGTTTGCTTACAACAATAGTTGGCACGCAAGTATTGGGATGGCTCCTTTTGAGGCATTGTATGGTAGGAAATGTCGAGCACCAACTTGTTGGGATGAGGTTGGCGAAAGGGCCATAGAAGGGCCTGAGTTAGTTCAAATCACTACGGAGAAGGTAGCGGTGGATAAGGAGAAATTGAAGTCGGCTCGATCACGGCAGAAGTGTTATGCTGATAAGCATAGAAGGACTTTAGAATTTGAACCTGGTGAACATGTATTTCTAAAAGTTTCTCCTTGGAAAGGTATTCGGCGATTTGGGTTGAAAGGGAAGCTTAGTCCGCGTTATATTGGACCATTTGAGATTCTGGAGAGGATTGGTGAGGTTGCATATCGGTTAGCTTTTCCTCCACAGCTAGCTCACGTGCATAATGTGTTCCATGTGTCGGTGTTGAGGAGTTATCATTATCATCCGTTGCACGTGGTGCAATATCCGTTCGATAAGATTCGGGAGGATCTTACTTGTGAGGAGCAAGTTGAGGCAATTTTGGATCGTCAAGAAAGGATTATGAGGAGGAAGACTATTCCGTTTGTTAAGGTTCTGTGGAGGAACCATTCGGAGCGAGAAGCCACTTGGGAGATGGAGGAGTCTATTCGAGCGGAGTATCCGCATCTCTTTGGAAATTAGGTACGTTCCATTCTTTTGATTCCGAGGACGGAATCATTTTTAAGGGGTAGGTGATGTAATACCCGAAAAAAAAAATGATTTTGTTTTAAAACATATTAATTGGGCTTTGTCAATTATTTGGGTCAAACTAGTTATTTAATTTATGTGGACTAAAATAGATAAGAGGTATTAATTTGGGCTTAAAGTAATTGGGTCTAAATTATAATTGTGTATTTTCTTATTTATTTATTTATTTTTTTTTTTTTAAAAAAAATTATTAAATTAGGAGAGTTAGTAAAATATATTAATTAATAAATATTTAAAACCTAACAATACTACCCATCACAATTGGCACAAACCCTACGCTGCTTCATCTGATAAAGAAAAGGAGGCGGAGGGGAGAGAGAGCAGAAAAGAGAAACAAAAGCAGGTGGCTGTTCTTTGTTTTTTATTTATTCTATCATTAACTGTTGGTTCATAAGCATTATTTGTTTATTCCTTGAGAAATTTGTTACTTTGATTAGGTCATGTTCTAACTTATTTTGACCGAATGTATATGTAATATATATATATATATATATATATATATATATAAGTTTATTAGATTTTCCATAGTAGATTATATATATACTGAACCTGTAAAAAAAAAAAACGTTAATTTGATGTAATGAAAAGTTACAGGATTTTTTTTAAACTAATAAGAACTAAACATATCAAATTGTTTACTGGAATGGTATATATATATATATATATATATATATATATATATATATATATATATATATATATATATATATATATATATTTATATATATATATATATATATATATATATATAAATTTTTTATATTTTAATATGTATTTAATTTATGAAGTGTATAAATTGAATTAGTGAATTAAATTGAAAGTTATGTATATTAATTTAAACTCGTTAATCTTGTTAATAATATTATAAAATTTACTTGATAATCAATTTAACAGTATTTTGTTGTTAATGGGCAAATTTGTAATAAGATTTTATTTTATTTTATTAGATTGACTTGAAGGGGATTAGCATAATCTTGTTTAAATTTTTGGGTATTACATTGCTTAATCCAGGTACGGATTTCCGTACTTTTTCAGCGAGACTCATTTGTTTTTAATTTGTTCGTTCCGTTATTTATTTCGAAAATTAGTATTGTCTCTCATAATTATTTCTTGTCAATTTATTTTGAATAGCTTGTTTTGGCGTTATATTAGAACTCCCATTTGTACTCTTTAGACTAGTGTATCATGTCTATTAATTTATTTTGATATTTATAGTGATGTACATGTTAGTATATTTTAGAGACTTGTGTTGACGATTCGTTCGATTTAACATGTACATGTTAGAACCCCTTTGTGTTGATACCTTGTCGCATGTGTTGTGACATTATATTTTGTTAGAATACTGTAGGGTATACCTGAGCTATAACCACCTGTGGGGGTACCACAGGCATGTCCTCTTGGCACCGAGGCATGACACCTTCCGTGGCGGTGTGATCAGTCCACGGCGTCTCCGTTTTGTGCTCCGGTGGGAGTTGGCCATTTGGTGTTTTGTTGTGGGAGGCGTATGGGTCGACCCTAGTTTCTGTTCTGTTTTGTTCTGCGGATTGGTGATGTTTGTGCCAAACACACCTTCCGATTTGCACGCATCTGGATTGCGCAGTCCGATGTGTGATTGCCTGTGTGGCATTATTTTGATTGCCTGTGTGGCATTATTTGACTTGCCTGTGTGGCAAGGTATATTACTATTTATTTTGAGCTCGGTATGAAATAACACCCAGCCATTTGATTCAGCCTATCATTTCATTGTGTTAGTTTTGTTCGTTTCGTTTCAGTTCGTGTCATTTCATTTCATTTAATTGAGTTAATTATTTGTAATCTATATCCGTACTGGGCATTTGGCTCATGCTGTGTTTTTCTTCCGGCAGGTAATCAGGGGGATCAAGGGCAAGTGTGATGAGAGCTCCATTCATTCCAATGATTTAGAAATATTATGTTTAGACTTGATGTTTCAGTTACTTGGAATTGTAATAATTATTTTAGATTATAGTTTGAGACAGTTTGAGATTTATTATGGGTGACTTGTGGTATTTATCAGTTAATTAAGACTATTCTTTTGGGGCTTTGAGCCTTGCTATTAAACTCATCAGTTTCGTTACGTTTTGAGTAATCTCTCTTTCTATTTTGGAAAGGGGGTGTTACAGGATAAATAAGTTGAAAATCACTAAGATCTATGTTATCTTATTATTATGACGATCTATGTTTATTCATTATATATATCATTGTCATCATTCTCATGCTTATATTGTGTTGAAAGTCATCTATGGCCAGTAGTGCATAGATGGACTTGGTATGATTATAACCAGGGATTATTCGGTATAATCATGACCGTAATGTTACAAACGATGTGGTAAAAGTCATCTTTGGTCCGTAGTGCATAGATGGACTTGGCATGATTATTACCAGGGATCATTCGGTATAATCATGACCATAATTGAAAACACGAATATCCTTGGCCCGTAGTGCATGGATAATTCGTGGTCGTGATACATTAAGCTGAGTCTTAGCAGTATTGGTTTTACAGTTGTATATCTTTGGCCTGTAGTGCAAAGATGGACTGTTGGTTATTGATTTTACAGTTATATATATTTGGCATGTTGTGCAAAGTTGGACTGTTGATTTACTTGATTATAAATATGAATTGTGATTTAATTATAATTTGTGGTGGTTCAGGTGAAGACAGGTGATGAGAGTTCTCTTTGTCTTGGGTATAACCAAGAACTGTTGAAGATTGTTACAGGAATGAAATACTAACGATGGATTTTATTCTAGAGGAGATAGTTGACATTATGTTCTACTTGACTCTTCTAATGGATTGTTGATTCCGCTGTTATTATGGTTGAAAACTTTTATCTTCTACCATATGTTCTAAATATCTGAATTCTTTTGATAATTTAATTATCTTAAGTCATGATATTCTTTACTGGGCTATTTGTGCTCACCCTTTTACTTCACCACCCCTTTCAGGTAATAAAAGTGTTGCTGGGACTAGCAGAGAGAACATGGGTATAAAGTGGTGATACGAATTAGTCACAAGTCTAATCAAATTATAAAACGGTGTGGCATAATAATTGTATTGAGAACATAAAATGTGTGTGACATATTTTATATTTCATTTACTAATTGATTTTGGTGAACAACTATAGGGTGATAAGGACCCAACCTTGAAAGCGTCAAAAATACACCGCATTAGAATGAGGAGTACATAAATCTTATCGTGTTCCTTTGGGGACATGAAATATTTGTTGTTGTACTTTAGATGGCATTGTAATAATTTGAGTATGAATATAGTCGTATTTTACACGACAGATGTATAAATGTAGTTGTCAGTAGTGTATTTTCTGGCGACTCAAGATGGGTGATGTATACCTATTTTGGGGGCGTCACAATTGGTATCAAAGCTTAGGGATATGATCACTGGCTGAGATGTGAGACTAGAACTAGGAGGGAAGACACGGGTAAATCTTTCTCTAGTATGACTTACTTAAGCTTAATTGTTATTTAATTGGTCAGTCAGATTATAGGGATAATATGTGGCATGACAATTAACCCTTGTTTTGAAGCTGTATTCTAGAATGATATCTGAAATACATGAGATGATCAATGGATGAACCATGAGATAGAGGAAATAGCCCGAGAGCTAGAATTTGAAATTCTCATCTCTTCGAACTACCAGGTACGTAAATTTCGAGGGCGAAATTTCATAAGGTGGGGTGATTGTAAAACCCCGACTTTTATAAAATAAAAGTCTAATTTTATTTATGATTATTATTTTTAAAATTATAAAATTTTAATTTGATAAATGGTCAAATGAACAATTAATTGAATAACTGAACAAATAAAGAGTCTAAGTAGAGAATTATTGAGATGTGGCTAGTAGATGATCATTGAGTGGGAAATGCTGATAATTATTTCTTAATACTCCAAACATTTCCCCACCTACCTTCATTTCATTGGTCACTTTTATTTGGGTGGAGCATTATGTTAGCTCATTAATTTAGCCTTATCAATGAAGATGTCCATCATTGTTACTCTTCTGATTCCTTCTTACCTCCTCCCGTAGCCAAAGACCTGGAAGAAAAAGGGAGAGAGAGAGAAAGAAAATGAAGATAAGAGAAAGAGAAGGGAAAGATAAGAAAGAAAGAAAGAATCAGAGAAGAAGAGAGGGGGAGAGGGAGAGCTCAGGCATGACTTGATTAGAGGAGAGAAATTAGTAAGAAGACTCCTTATACAACCTCCATAACCACTATTCATCATCTTCTTCATCAAGCTCCAAGAATCCTAGAGAGAGAAATAAATGGGTTTGAAGATGAAGTTTTTCTTTGTGAGCTACGGGAAGCATGAAGGAAGTAGTGGAGGTTATCTTAACCATCTCTAGGACATCATCTAACATCTTAGGGGAGGAAAATCTAAGAAGTAAGTTCTTAAAACCTTAAATCTCCATTTTTCTCTTCAAGCTACATATCGTGTTAGGTGTTATTTTGAGTTATATGTGTAAAGAATCTTCTTAAGAATAATTCTCAGAAGCTAAATGAACTATTAAGAGCATCCAAGTGAAACCAAAACACACAAAATTTGAACCTATGTATAAAGGGTGGAAAGATTGACAAAGAACCATGTTGGATAGTTTTTGGACTGAGTTAGAGAATCTTGTATTCTTATGTTTTATGTTTAAAAGCTTAGTTTGATAATTGTATGTTATATTTCTCTGAGTTATGAACATAACCCAACTTGAATTAACCAAATTGGAGTTGAAACGAATTCATGGTGAAAGTTTTCGTAAAACATGTTAAGCGATGAAAAAGTTAGTCTTGGGGGACTTTAGAGCCAAATTTTAGAATAATTAATGAATTTGAAAAATTATGAAATCATGGGTATATGTAACATTAGTATGTCTTATGATGAGTTATGTTGGTTATTATGTGAAAACATGAAAGTTTCTTAGAAATCACAAAGGGTTGAAAATCAGATTTTGGTGAAAATGGAACATGAAATTCAATTGACCATATCTCCTATTATATTTTGAATTTTTAAGTGTGGTCAAGTTCTAGAGTTAGATCTATGATTTTTCTAACTTATCCAAGTGGAATCACTAGAAAAGGTGTCGTAGATTTTCGTGCGGACTGATTTTTGCAAAGCACGAAAAAAAATAAAAAATGGGAAAAAGCTACTGCAAAGATTTTTAAAGGGCATTTTGGGAAACTTAATTTATGAGAAAATTTCTGGCCTTTTGGGACAAGAAATTATATGGTATAAAGAACCTCCTGTCCAAAAATGAGCTCATTTCGACTTAAAATGAGCAAGTTATGACTATTTCAATATTTAGGTTTTTTTGACGAAAAATGCTATAACTGGAGTTCTATAACTCCGATGACCATGAAATTTAAACTGCAAGCTCATGTTAAATTGCATAAGATCCTGCCAAGATTTAGGAATTTTTGGAGTTAAAATTGAGGTAGCTAATTTCTTAAGGAATTAATTAGAAATTGATTTTTGAAAAATAGTAAATGAACTTTAAAAATTCCGAGAAAAATATATGTTCAATATAGGACTATATTCTGCTAAATCCCTGAAAAGAATAATTTTTGGAACTGATTTGGTATTTTTCATGAAAATAGTTTAGTTACGAACATATGAGTTAAATATGTTATGTGAAGTTGAAGAATTGGTAAATAAGATTTTAGGGATTGAAAATCCTATATAAGGTATATGCAGATTTTTGATGAGGAGTTTGATCATTGATGCTGAAATCTTATGAGTGTTGCATTTTTGAATGATTAAATGTATTATTTGATAAAGTGTAAACAATTGAAATAAATTATTTATAAGTAAGGTATTGATCTGATAATTACATAAGAAGTCATCAGTCTTTTATTCAATAATTGCCACAGTAGTTTTTGCACAGAAACTCATATTATTTGATATGATATAATTATACCAGTTGGAAGTATTGTGAGTCTATGTTAATAATTATGAATAATGGTTCAAAGATTGAAAAAGCTGTTGATTAAAGATAAGTATGATATACATATGTTTGTTCAATTATTTTGGCAGGACTTGTCGACACTCTACTTTTTCTAAATTAGTAAGGACCACAACTCTATTATTGAACAAATTTTGTTAAAACGTGTACAAGTTGGTTTAATTTTCTTTGTGGGACCATAAATTCCACTACCATTATTATATACCTCATTTGGTTATTTTGTTAAAGGGGGTGTGCTAGTTGTTTACTAAATTTTTAGTATAAATAGGTTGCTCGGTTGAGTAACTAAAGACACACCATCACTACACTAAAAATATAGAATTATTTTACTTCAATATTGTGAGTATAGTATTGTGAGTATTTCTATTGAGTGTAATGTTACTCCAAGTGTAGATAAAGAATGCAAGCATTGTTTATGCTGATCAATTCCACAGAAAGAAGAATCAAGTCACATGCTAAGGTAAGGAATATCATTATTGTGGTATGAGGTGATCATTTTTATGGTAAAAGGAATATCATTTTCTTTCATACTCTATGTTATGGTAAGATATTATTATTCGTTTATACAGTTTATCATTAAATGGTGAAAAGTCCTGAAAGGATTAGAATATCCTTAATAATTTGTTATTCATCTATTATTATGTTATCAATTTTTACTCTGGATAATTAAGTTGAAAATCACTAAGATCTATGTTATCTTATTATTATGATGATCTATGTTTATTCATTATATATATTATTGTCATCATTCTCATGCTTATATTGTGTTGAAAGTCATCTATGGACAGTCGTGCATAGATGGACTTGGTATGATTATGACCAGGGATTATTCGTTATAATCATAACCGTAATGTTACACACGATGTGGTAAAAGTCATCTTTGGCCCGTAGTGCATAGATGGACTTGGCATGATTATGACCAGGGATCATTCAATATAGTCATAACCATAATTGAAAACATGAATATCCTTGGCCCGTAGTGCATGAATAATTCGTGATCGTGATACATTAAGCTGAGTCTCAGCATTATTGGTTTTACAGTTGTATATCTTTGGCCTGTAGTGCAAAGATGGACTGTTGGTTATTGAGTTTACAATTATATATCTTTGGAATGTAGTGCAAAGTTGGACTGTTGATTTACTTGATTATAAATATGAATTGTGATTTAATTATAATTTGTGGTGGTTCAGGTGAAGACAGGTGATAAGAGTTCTCTTTGTCTTGGGTATAACCAAGAACTGTTGATGATTGTTACAGGAATGAAATACTAACGATGGATTTTATTCTAAAGGAGATAGTTGACATTATGTTCTACTTGACTCTTCTAATGGATTGTTGATTCTGCTGTTATTATGGTTGAAAACTTTTATCTTCTACCATATGTTCTAAATATCTGAATTCTTTTGATAATTTAATTATCTTAAGTCATGATATTCTTTACTGGACTATTTGTGCTCACCCTTTTACTTCACCATCACTTTCAGGTAATAAAAGTGTTGCTGGGACTAGCAGAGAGAACATGGGTATAAAGTGGTGATACAAATTAGTCACAAGCCTAATCAAATGAGGACCCAACCTTGAAATCGTCAAAAATACACCGCATTAGAATGAGGAGAACATAAATCTTATCGTGTTCCTTTGGGGACTTGAAATATTTGATGTTGTACTTTAGATGGCATTGTAATAATTTGAGTATGAATATAGTCGTATTTTACATGACAGTTGTATAAATGTAGTTGTCAGTAGTGTATTTTCTGGCGTCTCAAGATGGGTGATGTATACCTATTTTGGAGGTGTCACAAACACAACCGAGAAAAGGTTTTCACACTGACCCAGTGACGTGGCACTGCTAAACTGGTTGGTGAAATCGAGATTCATTAGAATTCGGGGACTTGATTATGCGGAGGGAAGGTATTAGGCACCCCCCTAACATCCGTGTTACCACGATGACCGCCACATTTCAAGAAACTGTTATATGAATATGTGTGTGTGGATCAATGTGCAATTATTTGGAAGTAGTGCGAGGCCTCGTTCGCACCTATATACACAGGGTTTGAATTTGAGTAAAGATTCAATTTTAAACAAGATATGACAGTGATGTTTTATAAAAGAGGTTTTTCAAACCCTTGTGCTCAATAGTAATTGAGAACTTTTACACTCCCATTTATATTAAGTGTTTGGCTTGATTGTTTTTAATTTTCGAGATGCTAAGCATCTTCGAGAAAATTATGTACAAAATAGTGTCGAACTCCTCGTGGGTATGAAAACGATCTAAGGAAATCCGAACACTGTGAATAAATTTATAAGCTGCGTACAGCTGAAAATTTCCATCACGGGAACCGAATCTAGATCCACTAGACTGAATCCGTGATCACATGATTCCTAGGCTCACATGATACCGTAATTGATAATAAAGAAGTAAGCAGATGTATATATAAAAGTTGTATATATATATATACATACATTATCAGCCACCACGAAACACCTCTATGGGGGATCAGAAATGTAAATACAGCTGTAAAAGAAATCAACCACCACGAACTAAACTCTAGGCAGGACGAAAAATAAATAAAGCTGTAAAGACGGTCAACTGCCACGAAGTAAACTCAAGGCAGGACTGAATGTAAATATATATATATATATATTTAAGCGGTAAACGCACCGGATGTAAAATCCAGGCTCATCGAACAAGGTTCGACACATAGTTTATATATATAAATATATATATTTATTAAAGCAGTAAATGCTCCTGATGTAAAATCCAGGCTCATCGAACAAGGTTCTACACACAATTCATATATATATATATATATATATATATATATATATATATATAAGTATATATATATGTACAAACTGAAATAAAACCATGTACCGAAGTCCGGGAAAACACACGCAACATGACTCTCAACGTGAAGAATAGTGTGTGCAAAGATGAAGAGAAAGGCTTCAAAGTGTGTAAGAAGGCTTACAGTGGGCTGCCAAAGAAGACTTCTATAACTTTAAGTGGATGAACACTCGGCTCTCGCCGATAAAAATATGACAGAATATAAGCTCACAAGTGTTTAAAATGAGAAAGCACTCAGTTTATAATGTGTACAGAATAAATTGGACAGGGCTTCCTCACCGTTTCTCTTGCAAATAAGGCCACCCCAAGCCCTCTATTTATATAGGGGGCAGAAGGTGTACCTACGGCTGCCTGGGTTGCCCCGGGCAATATGGGTCGCACTGTCTCGATGTACGTGCACTCGGACAACGCGTTGTTCGCTCGAACCTTCATAACTTTCAATTCGGGAGTCCGATGGAAGCGTGACATACCATTCCAGAAAGCTCTTTCCGAGAGTTATGTAATGACATAGGATTTGCCCTTGTTTGAATTCGGGAAGATGGTTCCATGACCGAAATGGCATTTCCAAATTTTTGTCAGTCAGTCCGTTGAGTCGTTTTGAATAGTTTACGCTTGAAAGTTAAGATATTGTTCTTGTGGGACTTCTATTGAAGTAATTTGAGTTGAAATGAGTTGATTTGATTTGAGTTGAAGTTGAGTAGGAAAAATGATCATTTTACCCCTCCCGGGGTTATCTCCGGTTTTCGAACAGTTGTAGCAATATTTTTTCAGGGTTATCTCTGAGGTTGACTTGATATTGTCTTTGACTGTCCTCATGGTTATCTCTAAGGTTGTCTTGACCACTTGGGGTTATCTCCAAGCTTTGAACTTGATCCTCCAGGGTTATCTCCGAGGTTTGAACTGATTTTCTTGGGGTTATCTATGGGGTTGGAAACTGATTTTTCAGGATTATCTACGGGGTTGGAAACTGGATCTCTCGGGGCTATCTCCGTGGTTGAAATTGATGTTGTGGTCTTCCAGAGTTATCTCCAGAGTGTGAAAAAGATGCTTTTGTCCTCCTGAATAGTTAGTAACAAGAAAATAAAATTTCGAGTGTCTATAAGGGTGATATTTAAAAAATTTTCAAAGTAAGCAAGTTGATATAAAATATTGGTTATATCATGGAATATTCAAATGGCCAGGGAGTTTTCATTTTAACAGGAAATATTCGTACGATGGCACAATCATTGGTGGACCCCACAATGGAGGTACTATCGTAGTTAGAAAACGACTGAAATATTTTTAAACTGTTGAAGTACCCGGTAGTTAAAGAACTGTAATACGCGTGGTTGCATAGTAGCACACGATATTGATTATTGATGTTTACGTGGGAAGTCACTCAGTTATACTCAATTATTGCTACAGTAATTGTTACATAGTATCTCACGTTATTTGATTCAATTATTGTCACAATATCATCTGCATAATATTTTATATTACTAAATCAATAATTGAGACGATAAAGTTATTCATATTATTATTTACAATATTGACTATGTCTAGAAAGTTTTGTTGATGAGAGGTTTGGTTACCTAATTGCGCGTCAATAAGGAGAAATCTTTATCCGAAAGCCCCCTCTTTCATGAAATGATCTGATTGTTAACTATTGTGAGTTATAATATTAATGATGAATAATTATTAATAGATTAAAAATGTGTTGTTTAAAGATAAGTGATTTGTGGTAAATATTTATTCAATTTTTAATATAAATAGAGGGGTTTATTATGTGGTATTTGTTATAAGTTTGGCTTATTATTCCATGAGGAGATGTACTAATTTTTCAGATCGTTGGTTGAAGTTATAATATTAAATTAATATGGATCACTAGTTTAAAGTTTTAGTAGTAAATTAGTATAGACCGTTACTTTATTTTTTTAATAGTAAAACAATATGGACTGTCCGTTTAAAAGTGAATTAATCTGGGCCATTCATGAATTAGTAACTATTCAATTCTTTTTTCTATAAATAGAAGCTCATTCCTTCATTATTTCTTATTAAATATCAATATTTTTACCCGGGGTTTTATTCACTCGGTTACTATTCACTCGAATAGTATTTACCCAAGGATTCAGGGTACTTTTCATACTGAGTTACTATTCACTCGGGTACTATTCACTCAAGTATTAATCACTCGGGTATTCGGGGGCATTTTTCATGCCGAGGTACTATTCACGAAGTACTATTTATGGGGTACTATCCACTCGGGTACTATTCACCAGGAGAACTATTCATGACAAACATTGATTTCTTTTCGGTCCAAATCATTTTTGATACAATATTATTCTTGAATTTTACTCCACAAAGCAGTATCATGTTGACAATTTGGATATTTTTAAGCTCTGGATAAATTTAAAGTCTTTAATATTTATCCTTGATCTCGTTTGATTTAATTCTTATATTATTGTCATCATCATCATGCTTATATTATGATAAAAGTCATTTGTGGCCTATATGCATAGATATACTATTGATTGGTATGATTATGACTAGGAATTATTTGGTATAATCATGACCGTAATGTTACAAATGATGTGGTAAAAGTCCTCATTGGCCCGTAGTGCATTAATGCACAATTGTTGGTATGATCATGATCATTGATGATTACATGAATATCATTGACCCATAGTGCAGGGATGATTCGATGTTGTGATTTATTTATTAAGCTGAGTCTCAGCGATAAAGTTGATGAAAAACTTTTTAAATTATAGAAGATAGTAGATATCATGCTCTACTTGACTCTTCTAATAGATTGCTTGTTCCGCTGTAGTTAAACTTGATGTTTATTATATTTTATCAGTTTAACACTGTTGAAGGCTAACGATAATTTATTCTGTGTTATCTTAGTCATAATATTTCTTACTGGGCTAGTTGAGCTCACCCTTTTGCTTTCATTGTTCTCTTCAGGAAATGAGAACGTAGCCGGGACTAGTCGGGAAACAGAGTGACGGTCTGAGATGGTGACTATAGTAGTCCTCACTATTTTATGAAATAGTGTGATAATAAATATAATGAGGACTTGATTTGAGTTAATTTGAATACTGTCTATGAGACAATATTCCTGTAAAAACTCAAAGCTACGTTGTTGTCGTATTGTATAAAAGAAGTTTGTATTTGATTTATGTACCATGTATTTGGCGACTCAAGATGGGTGATATATACCTATTTTGGGGGCATCACAGTTGGTATCAAAGCTTAGGGATATGATCCCTGGCTGAGATGTGAGACAATAACTAGGAGGGAAGAGAAGGGAAATTCCTTCGCTAGTATGACCTACCTAAGTTTATTTGGTATTTATTTGGTTGGTCAGAGTATATGGATAATATGTGACATGTCAATTAACCCTTGTTTTGTGGCAGTATTTGAAAATGGCATATGAAAAGTTTTAGATAAGCAATGAAGTACATGAGACCGTTGAGTCACCAACGATCAATACCCAGGATAATGTGCGTCAGGATGGCAATAATCCTCAGGAAAATAATAACTCTGACCAAATAATGAACGATGGGATGTTCAGAGTCTTTATGCAATTCTTGCAACATTAAACGAGAATGACTCCTATTCAAAATACAGGTGGAAACACTGGCAACTTTTGACTGGTCACCGCTAAACAGTTTAAGGAGCTAGGACCACCAGAGGTTTTGGGAAAGCCAAGACCACTTAAGGCAGAGACGTGGATAAAGCAGATCGCCAAGATATTTGATTTCTTTGGATGCTCCGAGGAGCAAAAAGGTTCCCTTTGCCACTTTCATGTTGCGAGGAGAGGCAGATTACTGGTGGAAATCAGTAAAATGTACTCAGCCTACCACACTAAAGATGTCTTGGGAGAAGTTCCAAGAACTGTTAAACGACAAGTACTTTCCCTAAAGTATTCATCACATGAAGGAGGTGGACTTCATCAAGCTGGAACAAAACAATATGACCATGTCACATTACGAAGCTAAGTTTGCCGAGTTATCCCAGTTTTCATTCCATTTGGTCGATAATGAGGAGCGAATGATGCGAATGTTTCTGCGAGGTTTGAAAACTGAAATACGTCAGTACCTCATTTCTCACAAACTTTGTTTATATTCAGATATTATGAATATGACTTAGTTATTAGAACGCGATTATGAGTTAGCTCAACAAAAAGATAACAACCAACAACACGATAATAATCGTACTAGTGGCAACGACTATCGGAACAAGAATAACCAACGTAGGGAAAATTATCATGCTAGAAATGGTAACCACTTCGGTGGTAATCATGACAAAGATAATAGAAGTGGAAATTTCAAGAAGAGAAAGTTTAATATTGATGAAAAGACGTCAGCACCAGCACCTGTTGTTAAGGAAGGAGAATGACCGTCGGTCGTATGTTACAAATGCGGAGGGGAGGAACACATCAGTCCAAACTGTACGTAGCAGTCCAAAGCATGTTACAATTGGGGAAGAGAAGGTCACCTAACCCGATTTTGTCGTGCAATAAAGTCAAGTCCAGCTGGGATGAAGGCACCAAATACTATCCCAGAGAAGTCAAAGTCGATAGTTTAAGTGAGAGCGTTTGTCGAGGAACCCGAACGAAGTCCATACCTTATTCGATATGGTTCTACCCATTCTTTTATCTCTCCTGCTTGTGCTCAATGTTTCAACTTGACCCTTGAGAAATTAGACTTTGACTTATCTGTTGAGACTCTGTTAGGAGAAACTTTTACTATATCCACTATCTATAAGTCTTGGTTGATCCAAATCGTCACTCGCACATTACATGTCGACCTTATTTCTTTGAAAATATTTGTGTTTGATGTGATTTTAGGGATGATTGGTTAACTACTCATCATGCAAAAATTGATTGTTTTCTTAAGGTTGTTAGCTTTCATATTCCTAACCAACCTATTATACGAATTTAAGCAACTAAAGCACTAAAGTCAAACCTTTTTATATCAAGCCTTAAGAAATTCGTTTATTGAAAAACGGATGTCAAGCTATATTAACCCATGTCACAGATTTAAATAAAAACACGTCAGATTTGAATGATATTTCTATTGTTAAAAAATTTCCTGACGTATTCCCTGAAGAACTTCATATCCTACCCCTAGAGCGTGAAATCGAATTTTGTATTGACTCCTATACAAAACCTATTTCTAAAACTCTCAAATAGTTCTTCACCCAAAACGAAAATAACATGCGTCGAAGACGTTGGCTCGAGCTGTTGAAGATTACGCTAATACGATTCAATACCATCCTAGAAAAGCGAACGTGATAGCTGATGCATTGAGTAGAAGATCATATGCATTTACGAGTGCGATGTTGTTAACACAAAGACCTATTTCGTACGATTAACTTACAAAAGATGGAGATAGTGTTAAAGACTCCAATAACCTACATGAAGATAACGAATATATGATTAGAATCGACTATAATCGATAAAGTTAAAGCTGCTTAAGCTACACACCCGTAGCTGATGAATGTGAAGATTAAGGTTTAAGAGGGCGTTATTCTAGAAGAAAAGATTGACAAAGAGAGTAAATCTCAACCCTCAAATTAATTTGGCCATTCGAAATCCTCGATTGAGTAGGAACTGTGGCCTATAAACTTGCTTTACCGCCAAGTATGTCGCGTGTTCATAACATTTTTCACGTATCGATGTTACGTAAATATGTGGATGACTCGAACCACATTATTAAATTATAACTAGACGAGATAGCAGAAGATTTAACGTATGCAGAGATACATATTAAAATCATGGATAAGAAGGATCATATTCGACACTCAAAGGTTATACCTCAAGATTTAGAATCTAAACAAGGTATCCTTACCTCTTTGGCATACCAGGTATGTACGTAAATTTCGAGGGAAAAATTTCATAAGGAGGGGAGATTGTAAGACCCCGAATTTTATGAAATGAAAGTATTCAATTTTCTTATAATTAATATTCTATTTAACAAATGGTTAAATTCATAAAGGGTTAAAGTTAAGGGTGATATATGAAAATTTTTCAAAGTAAGCAAGTTGATATAAAATAATCGTTATGTCGGAGAATATTCGATTGGTCGGGGAATATTCGTTTTAATAGGAAATATTTGTACGACGACACAATCATTGGTGGACCCCACAACGGAGGTAGTGTCGTAGTTAGAAAACAACTAAAATATTTTTAAACTGTTTAACTACCTGGTAGTAAAAGAATAATAATACACGTTATTGTATAGTAGCACACGGTATTAATTATTGATGTTACGTTAGAAGTCACTCAGTTATACTCAATTATTGCTACAGTAATTGCTACATAGTATCTCACGTTATTTGATTCAATTATTGTCACAATATGATCTGCATAATATTTTATATTACTAAATCAATAATTGAGACAACAAAGTTATTCATATTATTATTTACAATATTGACGATGTCTAGAAAGTTCTGTCGATGAGAGGTTTGGTCACCTAATTACGCGTCAATAGGGAGAAATCCTTATCGAAAAGCCCCCTCTTTCCTGGGAATGATCTGGTTGTTAAATATTGTGAGTTATAATATTAATGACGTATAATTGGTAATAGATTAAAAATGTGTTGTTTAAAGATAAATAATTTGTGGTAAATATTTATTCATTTTTTGATATAAATAAAGTGGTTTGTTATGAGGTATTTGTTATAAGTTTGGCTTATTATTCCATGAAGAGATGTGCTAATTTTTTAGACTGTTGGTTGAAGTTATAATACTAAAATAATATGGATCGCTGGTTTAAAGTTTTAATAGTAAATCACTATAGACCGTTACTTTAATTTTTAATAGTAAATCAATATGGACCGTCCGTTTAAAAGTGAATTAATCTGGGTCGTTCATAAATTAATTACTATTCAATCCTCTTTCCTATAAATAAAAGCTCATTCCTTCATTATTTTTTACGAATTCACTAAAACTCTAGAGAGAAACTATAGAGAGCAAGAAAAAGACTATTCTGCTACTACCCTATTTCAGTATTCACTCTTCTATTAAGGTAAGGGGTGTTATTTATTACATATTCGCTTACGATATTATTTTTCGTATTAGTAAGGAATATTATCTTCGTTCAAGACTCGTAAGGGGTATTATTTCTTTCGTATTCATTAAGAGAGTTATTTTCTTTCATACTCGTAAGGAATGTTATTCCATTTTTTATTATTCTGTTGGAATAACCTGTTTACACGGACTTCCTCATGCATGGTAAAATCTTTTCGTTATTCCATTATTTATTATTCTGTTGGAATAACCTGTCTACGCGGACTACAGCATGCATGTTGAAATCTTTTTATTATTCCATTTTATTATTCAGTTGGAATAACCTGTCTACGCGGACTACAGCATGCATGGTGAAATCTTTTTGTTATTACATTCTTTATTATTCTGTGGGAATAACCTGTCTACGCGGACTACCACATGCTTGGTGAATAACCCTTCGTATTCAATTGTTATTAAATTATGGAAATGATCTTTCTACGCGAACTACCGCATGACAGGTAAAAATCCATTTGCAGTTTCATATATTATTTCTTTTCACATTCTTAAATCTAAACTTACTATGGTAAGTATTGCTTCTATAATTCCTGAAATTAGTGGAATATCCTTGAGTTTTGCGCTTCATCCAGTATCGTTTCATTGAAATATTGATTTGAACTTTCTTATTAAATATCAATATTTTCACCCGGGGTACTATTCAAGGGTTACTATTCACTCGAATACTATTCACTCAAATATTATTCACCCGAGAATTCAGGGTACTTTTCGTACCAAGTTACTATTCACAGAATACTATTCACAGGTTACTATTCACTCGGGTATTCGGGGCATTTTTCATGTTGGGATACTATTCACAAAGTACTATTTATGGAGTACTATTCACTCGGGTACTATTCACCCGGAGATCTATTCATGACAAAAATTGATTTCTTTTTGGTCCAAATCATTTTTGATACAATATTATTCTTGAATTTACTCCACAAAGCAGTATCATGTTGACAATTTGGATATTTTAAATCTCTGGATAAATTTAAAGTCTTTAATATTTATCCTTGATCTCGTTTGATTGAATTCTTATATCATTGTCATTATCATCATGCTTATATTGTGATAAAAGTCATCTATGGCTTATCTGCATAGATGTACTATTGATTGGTATGGTTATGACCAGGGATTATTCAGCATAATTATGACCGTAATATTACAAATGATGTGGTAAAAGTCATCATTGGCTTGTAGTGCATTGATGGGAAGTTGTTGGTATGATCATGATCATTAATGATTACATGAATATCCTTGGCCCGTAGTGCATGGATGATTCGATGATGTGATTTATTTATTAAGATGAGTCTCAGCGATAAAGTTGATGAAAAACTTTTTAAATCATAGTAGATAGTAGAGATCGTGCTCTACTTGACTCTTGTAATGGATTACTTGTTTCGCTGCAGTTAAACGTGATGTTTATTGTATTTTATCAGTTTAACACTATTGAAGGCTAACGATAATTTATTCTTCATTATCTTAGTCATAATATTTCTTACTGGGCTAGTTGAGCTCACCCTTTTGCTTTCATTGTTGTCTTCAGAAAATAAGAACGTAGCCGGGACTAGTCGGGAAACACAGTGACGGTCCGAGATGGTGGCTATAGTAGTCCTCACTTTTTTATGAACTAGTGTGATAATAAATGTAATGAGGACTTCATTTGAGTTTGAATACTGTCTATGAGAAAGTATTCGTGTAAAAACTGAAAGCTACGTTGTTGTCGTATTGTATAAAATAATTTATATTTGATTTATGTACCATGTATTTGGCGACTCAAGATGGGTGATGTATACCTATTTTGGGGGCGTCACAGTAATGATGCAAGAAAATAAACCTAGGCATAAAGGATGAAAATGCGCAAAAGTGGACTGTTGTGGGGCTGTTTTATGGTAGCCTCCCAAGTCTAAAAATTAAGTTATAAGGTGTTATGTTATGTTCTTATGAGTTATGAACTTCACCCAATTCAAACGAAGGCAAAAGCTTCTCTAACAAAATCATGACAAATTTCTTTGTAAAACTAGTTAAAACATAGAAAAACAATTTACACACTGACTTTTGAGTTAATTTTCTGGGAAGTTATGATCTCTAGAAAATTCCATTTTCCTAGGGTTTGTATAGTATGTAGTACAAGGAAGTCATAGGCTTAAGAACGATCTGATTTCGACTTCGGAGGAGGGAGTTATGACATTTGGAAAAAAGAACTTCAAATCTACCAAAGCAGAAAACTAGTCAATGAAGAATTTTCATTACACTCAATGGGATTTTTAGAGGATGTTACAAACGTAAAATTGAACTCATTCAGATATAGGACGAGTAAGTTATGACATTCGGAAGTAGGTGCGTTGAAACTATCAATGATGGAAAACAACACAAATCATAATGTAACACTGATTTTTCGTGGGTATGTTTTGGGTAGTTAAAATTACTAGAAAATAGTGATTTTTTGAGCTTTTGTATAGTGTGATACCAGCAAGAAAAAGGCTTAAGAACAGACTTATTCCGATTTGGTATGAGGGAATTATGAAGTCTGGAAGTAAGTGTCGAAGTTGAAAATTTGTGCACTGCTAGGCAGCGCGCGCGGTGTGTGTGGGCTGCTCGTGGGGCTACGAGCGCTATTTTTGTCTGCCTGAGCTGACTCCTAGGGCGCACT
This sequence comes from Panax japonicus, assembly GCA_020205505.1. Taxonomy (NCBI): domain Eukaryota; kingdom Viridiplantae; phylum Streptophyta; class Magnoliopsida; order Apiales; family Araliaceae; genus Panax; species Panax japonicus. Next base: position 71,369,366 of record CM035113.1, on the reverse strand, counting down.
GCGGGCGTCTCGCCAAGATGTTTCGCGACGCTATGCAACATTTTTGATATAGTTCTAAAATGTTTCAGATATAAAAGATTAATTCTATAAAATGAAAAATAATGAATATAGACCACCGTAGGGGGTCGTTAAGAGGGTCATGGCATCCTCGAACGCCGCGATTCCATTGGACATTTTTGAAGGGTTGTCACGTTACTTAAATTATAAAACACGAACAACATAAAATGAATAATAATGTGACATAAACCATTTTATAGAGTTTTTATGTGACTAATTGGTATGTTATTATTAATTAAATGTGTAGGACATTTGAAGAACATTTTTAAAGTAAATTGTTAAAGAACGCAGATGGCAAGTTTCCTAACCTGAGCAAAAATTATATATTTATGCAAGATTCCTCTGTTATGCAAGTATTCGAACTTCATTCAATTTGTTTATTAAAATCAAGTTTTTCTAACCTTGTGCAATAATTTTGTGTAAAAGCTTTGATGTTCATTTGACTATGTTCATATTATTATTTTTCATATATGATTTGATTACGCAAATACTTATATATTTTGTGAATCTCGAACTTAAGAAAATCTTTTGATATATTTATAAGCTGTTCAAGCTTTTCTATAATGCATATTGATTAAGTTGTTGCGTTATAATATTCATGAACTATTAAGAAGGATGTCAATGCCAATTTTATCAGCTTGGCGCATATTGAAATGCTTTATTAATTTAAAAATAAATCTTGGAAGTGTTATTGAGGTTAAGTCGAGCTATTCATCCTAAATTTTTTAGTTTGGATTCCAGTCTGAGTAGAACAACCCTAATATTGAGGATTTTTGGTGCGATTAATATTGATTGACCTTGTCGTGTGACAAATAAACTCATATATTCGTTTTCGTAGAATGTTGTACAAGATATGGTATAATAAACTGATCACGCAGCGTGCCCCGAGGAAAATTATTCGTTTCATAGTTGAACTACTATTAAACCATTTACGGAATGAAAAAGTTCAAGGTCTTATGACAGCTAAACATAAAGTTAGTATGTTGTTTCAAAAATGTTTTAAACAAAAGGAAGTTGTTATTCATTTCATTCGTAACTTCTTCACAACTTTTGATCAGTTGTTGAAGTTTTAGAAGTATGAAGACATAATTCTTGATTTTGTTGTTATTAATCAACTGTAAGTACTTAATGAGCAATTGAACGCTCACCCTTGCTTAAAATTATATATTTTCAGCAGATACAAATCAAACTGAAGAGTCGGGTAAAGACCAAGGAAAGAAAAAGACGAACGAGTAGAAGAATGATTACAGATTGTAATAATTAGAAGTATTGTAATATATATTTTGAGCAATATCATATATAAAGAATTCAAGGTCTTAGAACCTGAAAGTTATAATAAAATGTTTGTAATAGTTAGTAATTACAATCATGATGGTTAATTTATACATGTGGATGTATTTGGATGGTTAGTATCATGTAGCACCATATCCAGGGTCTAAAGAACCTAAAGCTTATTCTCTAATACCTCATTCACCCTTGTAGGTGTGTAATCCATCCTACTGCTATACTGTAGTGAGTTTGCTGCCATGGTTGAAATTACGTTCTTTGCAGCCTTTGGGGTCTTGCCAACTAAGGCTCCTCCATTTGTTGCATCAATAATGTTTCTGTCCATTGGAAACAATCCCACATAGAAGTTTTGAATTAAGTGTTGATCATCAATTTGGTGAGGTGGACAGCTGGAACACAATTTCTTAAATCTTTTACAGTACTCATAGAGAGTTTTTTCATTAAACTGTCTGATGCCACATATCTCATTTCTTATGTTGGCAACTCTTGAAGAGGAAAATACTTCTCCAAGAATAACTTTTGCATATCATTTCATGACTGAATTGGACATGAAGAAAGATAGTACAACCAATCCTTTGCTAGATCTTCTAGTAAAAAGGGAAAAACTCTAAGCCTGATCTATTCTTCATTACTCATTATGGCTTCATGGTGGAACACACCACATGAAACTCTTTGAGATTCTTATATGAATCTTCACAAGTGAGACCACAAAAAATAGTCAAAAGATGAATTAGTCCCGATTTAAGTTCAAAAGTACCATCAAAAGTAGGATACTCAATACACAAAGGTTGTTGATTTAGATTAGGAGTAGTTAATTCTCTTAAAGTTCTATTGTTGTTGGGAACATCCATATCTTATTTTTTTGATTCACTAGATGAGTTGTTTGACACTAATTCAACTGCTATGTTGAGACTGTGACAACCCGAGAATTTAGAATATTTTTAAAAAATTTATTAATTGATTTAAGGTTCAGAATTAGAACCTAGACAGAAAATAAGTGTATGCATTTGATATTTTTGGGATGGAATTTTGAGGATTTCAAAATTCTGTGAAGGATTTAGGTGAATTATCAGGATTAAGGATTTATGTGATTAAGTTCTGTGAAAATGGTTATGTATGTGTACAGTATGTGGTTAAGGGTCAAGGCTTGACCAGATAAAGAATATCTGTGTCAAATCCTAAGTTTATATTAAGAACGCCAACGTTCAGTTAGAAAACCCTAATGTCTGATAAGAAACCCTAGAAATCGGTTCTGAAAACCCTAGTTTCAGTTCCGGGAGTCCGAAACCCTAATTCAGATATTAAAAACCCTAGATTGGGAAAGCTATGCTATGTATAAGGTTAAATGTCATTAATTTTAATTAATTAGGGAAAACCCTAATGAATTGCTGGAAATCCTGATTGATTATTAGAAAACCCTAATACTTGATCTGAAAATCCTAGTTTCAGATTCTGATAAATTGAAACCCTAATCTGGGAACTTAGTGGAGAATTATAATGCTCAAGTGATATTAAGTATAAGGTTAATTAGGGTAAAGCTTAATCAATTCGAAAACCCTAATCTCAAATTTTAAACCCTAATTATTACGTCAAAAACCATATCATGCCATTGTGGATTTAACTGCTATTTTAGCAATCCTAATTAGGATAAATTAATCCTAATTAGCAAGTTTAATTTATGATTGGAAAACCTTGGTATAATTAAGGGAATTCTAATTATAATTAGCAAATGATAATTTTTATATTAGAAACCCTAATCTTTGGTTTGTAAACCATTATCTGTGATATTGACCCTAATTGCTTAATTAGCGATGGTAATTAGGAAATGCTAATCCTAATTAGAAAGATTTAAGTAATGATTAGGAAATTATAATATAATTAGAAAATTCTAATTATAATTAAGAAATATTAATTTTCAATTTTGAAAACCTAAATTGGAAATTTTGGAAATTTAATTGTCAAAACCTAAAGGGTTCAAACCCTAAACCCTAAAAGTTTTTCAAACCCTAAACTCTAACCAAACCCTAAACCCTAAGGGTTTGGCAAATTGACAAGAATGCCATTAATTTAGTATGCAAAATGACATTTATGCCCTTTGTTGAAATAATTGAAGGTTGCTTGAAATTGTGGCCCTATGTGAGTTGGTGACCAAAACCTAGTCTAGCCATGTGACTATATCCAACAATCCAGCAGCTAAATCTCAGCCATTTCATTACATGTAAGCAATTATATAGATTAAAGGGAGAGAGAAAACCAACTTTATTTCTCATACTTGCCAAAGTCTTTCTCTCTCTAGAAATTCGGGAGTTAGAGTGAGAGAGTGTGAGAAAACAAGCCTAGAACATGTAATCATACAACAAGATCAGATCATCAAAGTCAGAATCAAGATTTGGGCATTCAAAAGGTATAAAACCCTAATACTAGAAACCTTTCAATTTGATGTTAAAAGTTGTAATTGATTTGTTAAAGTTGTGTAATATGGTGTATATAAGTGATTTGGGTTGATAGATCAAGGATCTATAACATCTAGATGCACGATTTTGGTGATTTTTGAAATCTGGAAATCTATAAAAATGTTGATTGACAAGCAAATATCAGGGCCTTTATATCAGTGTGTGTTTATTAGTTTGTGTATTTTATGATATATATTTGTTCTCTGTTATGTGCTCTATGCTCTGAAACTCGACTCAAGGCCAGATCGTGAGTAAGTTAAGAGATATTGGCAGTCAAACAGCGTTGACCAGTCACGAAATCTGGTTTCTGGGCAACCTAGAATCCCAAATCTTGTCTGACAGCGAGATTGCAGGCTCTAGATCTTACTAGTTTTAAGTGTTTATGATAAGTTATTGTGTTTGTCTTGTAGCCTGACATGAGTACTACATGTTAAAGGCTTTAGATCACCTAGATCATGAATAGGAACGAAGTTATAAAGGTTCAAAGTAGTGTTGACCAACTGCCTTGCACGAAATCTGGAAAACCCAGATTTCTTCAAGACCCGTATTTCTGACAAGGGTTTACTAGCTTGAAACTTGTGATTTAGTTGTTGATATGATGATCTTATGATATAAACATGTACCCTGACATTTATTCTACAGTTATGAACCTTTAGAATGTAATTAACAATTTCAGAATGCAAATCATAAGGATCTAAACCTAGTACCCTCGACTGTTCTTTATTTTCTGGAAAACCCAGAAATGAAGAACAGCGTTGTCAGATATTTTGGAGGCCTGAATCTCTCAATTGTGATATGTTCTGACCATGACAATTATTTATAGTTATAGTACTACATAAGTACTACAATCTTAACACTTTAGCAACCCAGAAAACGTAAGGACCAAAGATATACACCCGGTCAAACCTCATACCCTGTAAATTGACGATGAAGATCTGGGCGGCTCAAGAACACTCAAGAACACCTATAGCGACGGTTCTGTCGCTATAGGGCCCCTTTAGCGACGCTTATTTTCGGAAAATACAGAAATTAATTAAATAAATAGAAAAAAATACTTTTTAATTATTAAAAATACATAATAAATTTTGAAAAATTATTTTAAAGTCTGAAAAATAGTTTTTAACTATTTTAAGTATATTTTGAAAATATTTAATATTTTTGGTATATAAATGGTATTTATTTATTTAATTACAATATTAAATAAATTATTTAAAAATAGTTTTAATTCATGAAAAAATATTTTATGGTATAAGAAAATATTTTAAGTTATTTTTTATGACTTTTAATATTTTGGGATGAATTTCATTAATTAATCAATATTAATGATAATTAGTTTATTTAATAGATATATTAAATAAATTATGGAAAAATAGAATTAATATTTTAAAAATCATATAAAAATGATTTAAGTGTTATAAAAATACTTTAAGTTATAAAATATAACTTTTGATATTTTGGCATAAAAATATTAATATTTTAATATTAATAGCAATTATTGGATAATGGATTTAAGTGTTTAAAAATCATATAATTATGATTTTAAGGTATTAAAAATACTTTGGTATATTATAATTATATTATAATATTATGTTATGATTTTCATTAATATTTTATATTAAATGAATATTAATGATTAAGGAATTATGTGATGTTTAATTCAATTAAATATGGTTTTAATGATCGAAAAATGTTGATAAATGATATTAATTATCTAAAAATTATTATAAGTCCTTAAAAATTATTTTAACTGATAAGATAATTATCTGTGATAATTGTTAAGTGTTTAGGCAAAGTTTAATTGAACTTAAACTCCATATTCGTCCGACTAGACCGTCGAGATGATAGAATTGTGTCGGTTTCAAGTCAGACTGAAATAGTTTGACCTGATACTAAGTCTTATGTGTTATAAAGACTGATAGGGTTATGTGATATGTGTTTAGGTTATTCTGTGTGTATAAATATAACAGTATTATACTGTGATGATATTATTCTAATATTGGAGATCTATATTACTAATATTAGGTCTTCGGGTAAAGCGTTATAAATTGCGTTGCGGTAATCAACGGTTCAGGCAAGTTTCTTTTTAATAAACTCTACTAAGAGTATTTTATTCAAGCTTATGGTTAATCATTGCTGATTGCCACGAATATTGTACTTTGTACATCTTGCATGTATAAGTTAGGTATGAAAGGCTGATCACCTTCATTACCAGTTGGTTCAAAAATGTTTGTTCATGTTTAAAACTTGTTCAGTCAAAAGTTTATTCTTGCTAGTTCTCAATTATATTGATGAATTATAGCCATCTTATTATTCATACTCTTCAATCATGATATATCGTTATATTATTGTATTTAAACTTGCTGGACAACTTTCATGCTCACCCTTGCTATATCATGATAAAACATTGTAGATAATGTGAATGCGTTCGGATACAGGAAAAGGTTAAGGCCAAGTTCAGCTTTGGATAAAACGTGTGGCTATTTTGTAATAGTATAGTTTGATAATGATGTTATGTGTTGGAAAAGTTATGAAATGTGTATTAAGTTAAGGTTACTCGATTTTAGAGAAAAGTGTGTAAGTTTAATGTATAAACGATTTATGTTTATATCTTCCGCAAATAGTGATAGTAACAGTGTACCGAATCCGCGGCGATTTGGGGCCCGGATTCGGGGCTATCACAGTTGGTATCAAAGCTGTTGGTTATGAAGCTTAGGTAGGAATACCTGAGACCAATAACCGCAGTGATTAGGATAAGTGCTAACTCAAATAGAGTTAGTTGGTCGGTAAGATTCAAAGACGAATCTTGGTAAGTTGTTAAGATACAGAGGTTCCTAACTCTGATAATAAAGTTGAACAGTAATGGTGAATAGATCGAGTCTAAAAGACTGAAAGTGCAGGAATAGGAGATCATAAAACAAAATGATCAAGTCATAGAATTGAATCGTAATATATACGATGAGATCACCCCGTGATCTGTTAAGGTTATGACAACTGGAAAGAATCAATCTGATGATTGAAAAGTTTACAGGAAGATGCTGTGTATAAGTTGTACTATGAAATGGTACTATGAAAACTCATAAAAGAGTTATGGATTAAATGAAATTCGTGTTGAAAAAGGGGGTTAAGATTAGGTGGGGATTTCAATGAGCACTCGTGTTAGCAACTGAGTTGTATGATTTCTTGTATGGGCGGGGAATTGTACTTGGTGTAAAAACTACTTAGTTGGTGGCATTGGTAACCATTGAAATGTTGTGTCACGCTAGTTGTTATATACAGATAAATAAGTCATAGGTAGAGAATATAGGATTAAGTACTAGTTCTTAGAACTCATACTTATGTGACATTCTAGACTCATAGTTATATGAAATGTTTATGAGCCCCTTAGCGAACGGACGCCAAAGGTCAGACTAGGGTAAGTTCGTAAACTCATATAATTATGGCCAGGTTATGAACTCATAAGTGTTGTTTTATGAATTGGGTATAGTTGTGTGTGAATGGAGTGTTAAGGATTATAGGAACAGATAGAATGTTTAAGCAAATGATCATTAGTGGAGACTTAGGTTTTTCTAAACTCCTAGCTATGCTAAACTTCAAATTTTTGACATCAAGCTAAATACGCACTATGTGCCCATTAAAAATAATATGTAGACTTGTAATCATTTTTGAAACTGTTTAAAGTATAGTCTATGCTACTTATTTTGGCTAGACGCAAATGATTTGAAATATCAAAAATTGTTTTTATTTATCATTTATGTACCATGTAACCTGGTGCAGAGATGATAAAAATGATGGAGTCATTAATGCAGTATTACTTAGTGTGAATTTGACATAAAGTCACTATTCTACTATGGTATGATGTAACATGACAATATCACCAAATGACGGAATCCTCAACGGACTGTAAATACAGTGCGGCATCATGACGTCATTCTCAAAAATGTTTTCAAAAAATTTTAATTTGCCAACGGGGTTTGGCTACACCTAAATAATTCGATTGAATTGAATTATTGATATGAGTCTATGCTATTTGATTCAGCTAGACTAATGTTATAAAAACTCCAAGTGTTTATTGAAAGAAATTTCCCGAACCAAATTGCTTTGGTACGGAATCCTATGATAAGACTGAGGTGAACGATAATATTTGGATAAATAATCCAATCTAGTAGCGTAAATATTCGCTAAAAATGATTAATATGTTATGCATGACGTAAATGTACGATGGGCTAATCACCTAAAGTACTATCAACGGTAGTTTACCTTCTTTGTGATTGAAAACATACCAAGTAATGTTTTGTTTTGCGGTATGAATACCGTTAAAACTAAATGTGTTCATGGTCTATATGACCCCTAAGTACAATTTGAAAACTTTTACTCTTGTGAGAGGTGTATTGGGTAGCATGTGATATGTGTGAATGGTGTAAGGTGCACAGTGTAAGGTGTAAAGTGAATTTCGGGGACGAAATTCTTATAAGGAGGGGTGAATGTGACAACCCGAGAATTTAGAATATTTTTTAAAAAAATTATTAATTGATCTAAGGTTCAGAATTAGAACCTAGATAGAAAATAAGTGTATGCATTTGATATTTTTGGGATGGAATTTTGAGGATTTCAAAATTCTGTGAAGGATTTAGGTGAATTATTCAGGATTAAGGATTTATGTGATTAAGTTCTGTGAAAATGGTTATGTATGTGTACAGTATGTGGTTAAGGGTCAAGGCTTGACCAGATAAAGAATATATGTGTCAAATCCTAAGTTTATATTAAGAACGCCAACGTTCAGTTAGAAAACCCTAACGTCTGATAAGAAACCCTAGAAATCGGTTCTGGAAACACTAGTTTCAGTTTCGGGAGTCTGAAACCCTAATTCAGATATTAAAAACCCTAGATTAGGAAAGCAATGCTATTTATAAGGTTAAACGTCATTAATTTTAATTAATTAGGGAAAACCCTAATGAATTGCTGGAAATCCTTATTGATTATTAGAAAACCCTAATACTTGATCTGAAAATCCTAGTTTCAGATTCTGATAAATTAAAATCCTAATCTGGGAACTTAACAGAGAATTATAATGGTCAAGTGATATTAAGTATAAGGTTAATTAGGGTAAAGCTTAATCAATTCGAAAACCCTAATCTAATATTTTAATCCCTAATTATTACGTCAAAAACCATATCATGCCATTGTGGATTTAACTACTATTTTAGCAATCCTAATTAGGATAAATTAATCCTAATTAGTAAGTTTAATTTATGATTAGAAAACCTTAGTATAATTAAGGGAATTCTAATTATAATTAGCAAATGATAATTTTTATATTAGAAACCCTAATCTTTGGGTTGTAAACCCTAATCTGTGATATTGACCATAATTGCTTAATTAGCGATGGTAATTAGGAAATGCTAATCCTTATTAGAAAGATTTAAGTAATGATTAGGAAATTATAATATAATTAGAAAATTCTAATTATAATTAAGAAATATTAATTTTCAATTTTGAAAACCTAAATTGGAAATTTTGAAAATTTAATTGTCAAAACCTAAAGGGTTCAAACCCTAAACCCTAAAAGTTTTTCAAACCCTAAACCCTAACCAAACCCTAAACCCTAAGGGTTTTGCAAAATGATAAGAATGCCATTAATTTAGTATGTGAAATGTCATTTATGCCCTTTGTTGAAATAATTGAAGGTTGCTTGTAATTGTTGCCCTATGTGAGTTGGTGACCAAAACCTAGCCTAGCCATGTGATTATATCCAACAATCCAACAGCTAAAGCTCAGCCATTTCATTACATGTAAGCAATTATATAGATTAAAGGGAGAGAGAAAACCAACTTTATTTCTCATACTTGCCAAAGACTTTCTTTCTCTAGAAATTCGGGAGTTAGAGTGAGAGAGTGTGAGAAAACAAGCCTAGATCATGTAATCATACAACAATATCAGATCATCAAAGTCAGAATCAAGATTTGGCCATTCAAAAGGTATAAAACCCTAATACTAGAAACCTTTCAATTTGATGTTAAAAGTTGTAATTGATTTGTTAAAGTTGTGTAATATGGTGTCTATAAGTGATCTGGGTTGATAGATCAAGGATCTATAACATCTAGATGCACGATTTTGGTGATTTTTGAAATCTGGAAATCTATAAAAATGTTGAATGACAAGCAAATATCAAGGCCTTTAGATCAGTGTGTGTTTATTAGTTTGTGTATTTTATGATATATATTTGTTCTCTGTTATGTGCTCTATGCTCTGAAACTCGACTCAAGGCCAGATCGTGAGTAAGTTAAGAGATATTGGCAGTCAAACAGCGTTGACCAATCACGAAATCTGGTTTCTGGGCAACCCAGAAACCTAGATCTTGTCTGACAGCGAGATTGCAGGCTCTAGATCTTGCTAGTTTTAAGTGTTTATGATAAGTTATTGTGTTTGTATTGTAGCCTGACATGAGTACTACATGTTAAAGGCTTTAGATCACCCAGATCATGAACAGGAACGAAGTTATAAAGGGTCAAAGTAGTGTTGACCAACAGCCTTGCACGAAATCTGGAAAACCCAGATTTCTTCAAGACCCGTATTTCCGACAAGGTTTGACTGGCTTGAATCTTGTGATTTAGTTGTTGATATGATGATCTTATGATATAAACATGTACCCTGATATCTATTCTACAGTTATGAACCTTTAGAATGTAATTAACAATTTCAGAATACAAATCATAAGGATCTAAACCTAGTACCCTCGTGTTCTTCATTTTCTGGAAAACCCAGAAATGAAGAACAGCGTTGTCAGATATTTTGGAGGCCTGAATCTCTCAATTGTGATATGTTCTGACCATGACAATTATTTGTAGTTGTAGTACTACATAAGTACTACAATCTTAACACTTTAGACAACCCAGAAAACGTAAGGACCAAAGATCTACACCCGGTCAAACCTCATACCCTGTAAACTGACGATGAAGATTTGGGCAGCTCAAGAACACTCACGAACACCTATAGCGACGGTTCTGTCGCTATAGGGCCCCTTTAGCGACGCTTATTTTCGGAAAATGCAGAAATTAATTAAATAAATAGAAAAAAAATGGTTTTTAATTATTAAAAATACATAATAAATTTTTAAAAATTATTTTAAAGTCTGAAAAATAGTTTTTAACTATTTTAAGTATATTTCAAAAATATTTAATATTTTTGGAATATAAATGGTATTTATTTATTTAATTACAATATTAAATAAATTATTTAAAAATAGTTTTAATTCATGAAAAATCATGAAAAATTATTTTATGGTATAAGAAAATATTTTAAGTTATTTTTGATGACTTTTAATATTTTGGGATGAATTTCATTAATTAATCAATATTAATGATAATTAGTTTATTTAATAGATATATTAAATAAATTATGGAAAAATAGAATTAATGTTTTAAAAATCATATAAAAATGATTTAAGTGTTATAAAAATACTTTAAGTTATAAAATATAACTTTTGATATTTTGGCATGAAAATATTAATATTTTAATATTAATAGCAATTATCAGATAATGGATTTAAGTGTTTAAAAATCATATAATTATGATTTTAAGGTATTAAAAATACTTTGGTATATTATAATTATATTATAATATTATGTTATAATTTTCATTAATATTTTATATTAAATGAATATTAATGATTAAGGAATTATGTGATTTTTAATTCAATTAAATATGATTTTAATGATCAAAAAATGTTGATAAATGATATTAATTATCTAAAAATTATTATAAGTCCTTAAAAATTATTTTGACTGATAAGATAATTATCTGTGATAATTTTTAAGTGTTTAGGCAGAGTTTAATTGAACTTAAACTCGATATTCGTCCGACTAGACCTTCGGGATGATAGAATTGTGTCGGTTTCAAGTCAGACTGAAATAATTTGACCTGATACTAAGTCTTATGTGTTGTAAAGACTGATAGGGTTATGTGTTATGTGTTTAGGTTATTTTGTGTGTATAAATATAACAGTATTATACTTGGATGATATTATTCTAATATTGGAGATCTATATTACTAATATTTGGTCTTCGGGTAAAGCGTTATAAATTGCGTTGCGGTAATCAACGGTTCAGGCAAGTTTCTTTTTACTAAACTCTACTAAGAGTATTTTATTCAAGCTTATGGTTAATCATTGCTGATTGCCTCGAAAATTGTACTATATACATCTTGCATGTATAAGTCAGGTATGAAAGGCTGATCACCTTCATTACCAGTTGGTTCAGAAATGTTTGTTCATGTTTAAAACTTGTTCAGTCAAAAGTTTGTTCGTGCTAGTTCTCAATTATATTGATGAATTATAGCCATCTTATTATTCATACTCTTCAATCATGATATATCGTTATATTATTGTATTTAAACTTGTTGGGCAACTTTCATGCTCACCCTTGCTATATCATGATAAAACAGTGTAGATAATGTGAATGCGTTCTGATACAGGAAAAGGTTAAGGCCAAGTTCATCTTGGGATAAAACGTGCGGCTATTTTGTAATAGTATAGTTTGATAATGATGTTATGTGTTGGAAAAGTTATGAAATATGTATTAAGTTAAGGTTACTCGATTTTTGGGAAAAGTGTGTATGTTTAATGTATAAACAATTTATGTTTATATCTTCTGTAAATAGTGATAGTAACAGTGTACCGAATCCGCGACGATTTGTGGCCCGGATTCGGGGCTATCATATAGACCAGGTGATGGAACAAAAGCTTCCTATTGTTCTACAATTGTGTTTCTGGCTCTACAATTATCTTTTCTCAACCTCGTTGCTTTTTCTATTTCTAGATCAAAATTCAATTCAGTAGATTGAGAGGATCGAATCATAAAATAAAATAAACACAGAATAAACTAAAACAAATAATCACTTCCCGACAATGGCACCAAAAACTATGTAGCTTTTGTTAACACTCCAAAGTTGAAAACCTTACTTTTCACTCTATGAATATTAAATAAAGCATAATTTAGTAGCATCTATGAATTGATCTCACCGAGAATGATATTGTTCTCAATTTATCCTAATGTTTCTAATAATAAACAATAAGTAAAAGTTGGGGGATTTTCAAATTGATTAAAACTAACTAAAGAAAGCATGATTAATAATAAATATATTAAAAAAAATGCTAAAGCTTCAATTCTACAGTTCAATTTTACCTTTTCACAGCTGTGACACCCACAAATCATGGTACCTTAAAACCCCAACTATGGTGCATCATGGTTCTCTTTATTAGACATAATCATAAAGATAGAAAGGTAATTACTAAATTATTACAAACCATTTGAATCTAACTTCCCAAGTTCTATGACCTTTACAAGTTTAGAAGCATCATATTATATTAATTATTACATCATTATACTTAATAAATATCATTCATAACTTAAACTATTACATCACGTCTTTTATTTAGAAATTTTTCCTTTTCGTTTATCTTTCTTACCCAAACTTTCACCTCTCTCGCACTTAACTGAAAATATTTTATATAAAGAAAGAATGAGCTAAAAAGCTTAGCAAGTATACAATTAAATAATAACAAAATCAAGAATCATGTCTGCCTTTCGACAACTAAATAATAGTTCTAAAATTATCTCGAATAGATATGAATAATAATATTAAATTCCATTTTTAAAATTCTTAAAAATACATTTCGAGTGGTCAATAGACCTTAAAAATTTTCTTTTTTCATAAAAGGTTTAACAAAAATTCAATTTGTAACTATCATTTCCTAAGTACGTTAGGGGATCAGCCTATTGTACTTATGTTGTGCACAACCTATTTCTTCTAAACGACTATTTGTGTTTACTTTTACACCGTGAAGGCTAGTCGGAAATTCGACTAACAATTTCCCTAATAGTAGGGTTGTTCATCATAGATTTAAGTCAAAGTCCTTACAAATTTGATTTGGTTTGGATATCATTTAAGAATTTAATAAATACATTTCATAGCTTAACACGTGTCAAGTCGAAACAACAAGGCATCGACATAACTTTATAATAGTTCATGAATTAACGAACTTTAAAACATTAAATCAGATGAAGTTTAAGCATACCAAATAACTTGTGCAATTCATAAATTTATTGCATAAATTTTGATTTCACACAATATATAGATATTTTGTAAATTAACATTTTAATATAATCTGAATCAAAGCTGAAAAGCTCGTAAAATAATTTATACAGTGGAAAATAAACTCATGAAGAGTTCAAGAATATTTACCTGAAGCGTTCTTACACAGTTATGTTCACATACACATACTAATTAGTCACGAAAATATGACCTTTATGGTTTATATTTAAATTACTCGCGTTATATGATTTAATCAACACGTCCAACTTTATTCTTCATATTATGTTACAGGTATAAAGAAGATAACTTAACATGTGTTTTAGCTTTAAACTTCCTCTTTGTTAATCTAGATAAGTTAACTAGCGATGCAGAATGTCTACTTTAGCTTTAAACTCCATATATGCCATTCCAGATAGGTTAACCTATCTGTTTTAGTCCGTCTACATTAGTTCAAAACCCCCTGAAAGAAAACGAAAGAAGTGGTTTTTCTTCCTTTATTGACATTCCCACTTTGTAACGTCATAACATGACCCTCCGCTATCGGAATGATTCCATTCTTGAGCCATATTCTAGCTCGTAACATTCTTTAAATTTTCCTCTGAATGGATTATTATTTCTAATCCTCTAAAAATCCAAAATATTGGCTCAAAAGATAGTACAACCAATCCTTTGCTAGATCTTCTAGTAAAAAGGGAAAAACTCTAAGCCTGATCTATTCTTCATTACTCATTATGGCTTCATGGTGGAACACACCACATGAAACTCTTTGAGATTCTTATATGAATCTTCATAAGTGAGACCACAAAAAATAGTCAAAAGATGAATTAGTCCCGATTTAAGTTCAAAAGTACCATCAAAAGTAGGATACTCAATACACAAAGGTTGTTGATTTAGATTAGGAGTAGTTAATTCTCTTAAAGTTCTATTGTTGTTGGGAACATCCATATCTTATTTTTTTGATTCACTAGATGAGTTGTTTGACACTAATTCAACTGCTATGTTGAGACTGTGACAACCCGAGAATTTAGAATATTTTTAAAAAATTTATTAATTGATTTAAGGTTCAGAATTAGAACCTAGACAGAAAATAAGTGTATGCATTTGATATTTTTGGGATGGAATTTTGAGGATTTCAAAATTCTGTGAAGGATTTAGGTGAATTATCAGGATTAAGGATTTATGTGATTAAGTTCTGTGAAAATGGTTATGTATGTGTACAGTATGTGGTTAAGGGTCAAGGCTTGACCAGATAAAGAATATCTGTGTCAAATCCTAAGTTTATATTAAGAACGCCAACGTTCAGTTAGAAAACCCTAATGTCTGATAAGAAACCCTAGAAATCGGTTCTGAAAACCCTAGTTTCAGTTCCGGGAGTCCGAAACCCTAATTCAGATATTAAAAACCCTAGATTGGGAAAGCTATGCTATGTATAAGGTTAAATGTCATTAATTTTAATTAATTAGGGAAAACCCTAATGAATTGCTGGAAATCCTGATTGATTATTAGAAAACCCTAATACTTGATCTGAAAATCCTAGTTTCAGATTCTGATAAATTGAAACCCTAATCTGGGAACTTAGTGGAGAATTATAATGCTCAAGTGATATTAAGTATAAGGTTAATTAGGGTAAAGCTTAATCAATTCGAAAACCCTAATCTCAAATTTTAAACCCTAATTATTACGTCAAAAACCATATCATGCCATTGTGGATTTAACTGCTATTTTAGCAATCCTAATTAGGATAAATTAATCCTAATTAGCAAGTTTAATTTATGATTGGAAAACCTTGGTATAATTAAGGGAATTCTAATTATAATTAGCAAATGATAATTTTTATATTAGAAACCCTAATCTTTGGTTTGTAAACCATTATCTGTGATATTGACCCTAATTGCTTAATTAGCGATGGTAATTAGGAAATGCTAATCCTAATTAGAAAGATTTAAGTAATGATTAGGAAATTATAATATAATTAGAAAATTTTAATTATAATTAAGAAATATTAATTTTCAATTTTGAAAACCTAAATTGGAAATTTTGGAAATTTAATTGTCAAAACCTAAAGGGTTCAAACCCTAAACCCTAAAAGTTTTTCAAACCCTAAACTCTAACCAAACCCTAAACCCTAAGGGTTTGGCAAATTGACAAGAATGCCATTAATTTAGTATGCAAAAGGACATTTATGCCCTTTGTTGAAATAATTGAAGGTTGCTTGAAATTGTGGCCCTATGTGAGTTGGTGACCAAAACCTAGTCTAGCCATGTGACTATATCCAACAATCCAGCAGCTAAATCTCAGCCATTTCATTACATGTAAGCAATTATATAGATTAAAGGGAGAGAGAAAACCAACTTTATTTCTCATACTTGCCAAAGTCTTTCTCTCTCTAGAAATTCGGGAGTTAGAGTGAGAGAGTGTGAGAAAACAAGCCTAGAACATGTAATCATACAACAAGATCAGATCATCAAAGTCAGAATCAAGATTTGGGCATTCAAAAGGTATAAAACCCTAATACTAGAAACCTTTCAATTTGATGTTAAAAGTTGTAATTGATTTGTTAAAGTTGTGTAATATGGTGTATATAAGTGATTTGGGTTGATAGATCAAGGATCTATAACATCTAGATGCACGATTTTGGTGATTTTTGAAATCTGGAAATCTATAAAAATGTTGATTGACAAGCAAATATCAGGGCCTTTATATCAGTGTGTGTTTATTAGTTTGTGTATTTTATGATATATATTTGTTCTCTGTTATGTGCTCTATGCTCTGAAACTCGA
This sequence comes from Panax japonicus, assembly GCA_020205505.1. NCBI lineage: Eukaryota > Viridiplantae > Streptophyta > Magnoliopsida > Apiales > Araliaceae > Panax > Panax japonicus. The sequence continues at coordinate 71,352,700 of CM035113.1, read as the reverse complement.
CTCAAGGCCAGATCGTGAGTAAGTTAAGAGATATTGGCAGTCAAACAGCGTTGACCAGTCACAAAATCTGGTTTCTGGGCAACCTAGAATCCCAAATCTTGTCTGACAGCGAGATTGCAGGCTCTAGATCTTACTAGTTTTAAGTGTTTATGATAAGTTATTGTGTTTGTCTTGTAGCCTGACATGAGTACTACATGTTAAAGGCTTTAGATCACCTAGATCATGAATAGGAACGAAGTTATAAAGGTTCAAAGTAGTGTTGACCAACTGCCTTGCACGAAATCTGGAAAACCCAGATTTCTTCAAGACCCGTATTTCTGACAAGGGTTTACTAGCTTGAAACTTGTGATTTAGTTGTTGATATGATGATCTTATGATATAAACATGTACCCTGACATTTATTCTACAGTTATGAACCTTTAGAATGTAATTAACAATTTCAGAATGCAAATCATAAGGATCTAAACCTAGTACCCTCGACTGTTCTTTATTTTCTGGAAAACCCAGAAATGAAGAACAGCGTTGTCAGATATTTTGGAGGCCTGAATCTCTCAATTGTGATATGTTCTGACCATGACAATTATTTATAGTTATAGTACTACATAAGTACTACAATCTTAACACTTTAGCAACCCAGAAAACGTAAGGACCAAAGATATACACCCGGTCAAACCTCATACCCTGTAAATTGACGATGAAGATCTGGGCGGCTCAAGAACACTCAAGAACACCTATAGCGACGGTTCTGTCGCTATAGGGCCCCTTTAGCGACGCTTATTTTCGGAAAATACAGAAATTAATTAAATAAATAGAAAAAAATACTTTTTAATTATTAAAAATACATAATAAATTTTGAAAAATTATTTTAAAGTCTGAAAAATAGTTTTTAACTATTTTAAGTATATTTTGAAAATATTTAATATTTTTGGTATATAAATGGTATTTATTTATTTAATTACAATATTAAATAAATTATTTAAAAATAGTTTTAATTCATGAAAAAATATTTTATGGTATAAGAAAATATTTTAAGTTATTTTTTATGACTTTTAATATTTTGGGATGAATTTCATTAATTAATCAATATTAATGATAATTAGTTTATTTAATAGATATATTAAATAAATTATGGAAAAATAGAATTAATATTTTAAAAATCATATAAAAATGATTTAAGTGTTATAAAAATACTTTAAGTTATAAAATATAACTTTTGATATTTTGGCATAAAAATATTAATATTTTAATATTAATAGCAATTATTGGATAATGGATTTAAGTGTTTAAAAATCATATAATTATGATTTTAAGGTATTAAAAATACTTTGGTATATTATAATTATATTATAATATTATGTTATGATTTTCATTAATATTTTATATTAAATGAATATTAATGATTAAGGAATTATGTGATGTTTAATTCAATTAAATATGGTTTTAATGATCGAAAAATGTTGATAAATGATATTAATTATCTAAAAATTATTATAAGTCCTTAAAAATTATTTTAACTGATAAGATAATTATCTGTGATAATTGTTAAGTGTTTAGGCAAAGTTTAATTGAACTTAAACTCCATATTCGTCCGACTAGACCGTCGAGATGATAGAATTGTGTCGGTTTCAAGTCAGACTGAAATAGTTTGACCTGATACTAAGTCTTATGTGTTATAAAGACTGATAGGGTTATGTGATATGTGTTTAGGTTATTCTGTGTGTATAAATATAACAGTATTATACTGTGATGATATTATTCTAATATTGGAGATCTATATTACTAATATTAGGTCTTCGGGTAAAGCGTTATAAATTGCGTTGCGGTAATCAACGGTTCAGGCAAGTTTCTTTTTAATAAACTCTACTAAGAGTATTTTATTCAAGCTTATGGTTAATCATTGCTGATTGCCACGAATATTGTACTTTGTACATCTTGCATGTATAAGTTAGGTATGAAAGGCTGATCACCTTCATTACCAGTTGGTTCAAAAATGTTTGTTCATGTTTAAAACTTGTTCAGTCAAAAGTTTATTCTTGCTAGTTCTCAATTATATTGATGAATTATAGCCATCTTATTATTCATACTCTTCAATCATGATATATCGTTATATTATTGTATTTAAACTTGCTGGACAACTTTCATGCTCACCCTTGCTATATCATGATAAAACATTGTAGATAATGTGAATGCGTTCGGATACAGGAAAAGGTTAAGGCCAAGTTCAGCTTTGGATAAAACGTGTGGCTATTTTGTAATAGTATAGTTTGATAATGATGTTATGTGTTGGAAAAGTTATGAAATGTGTATTAAGTTAAGGTTACTCGATTTTAGAGAAAAGTGTGTAAGTTTAATGTATAAACGATTTATGTTTATATCTTCCGCAAATAGTGATAGTAACAGTGTACCGAATCCGCGGCGATTTGGGGCCCGGATTCGGGGCTATCACAGTTGGTATCAAAGCTGTTGGTTATGAAGCTTAGGTAGGAATACCTGAGACCAATAACCGCTGTGATTAGGATAAGTGCTAACTCAAATAGAGTTAGTTGGTCGGTAAGATTCAAAGACGAATCTTGGTAAGTTGTTAAGATACAGAGGTTCCTAACTCTGATAATAAAGTTGAACAGTAATGGTGAATAGATCGAGTCTAAAAGACTGAAAGTGCAGGAATAGGAGATCATAAAACAAAATGATCAAGTCATAGAATTGAATCGTAATATATACGATGAGATCACCCCGTGATCTGTTAAGGTTATGACAACTGGAAAGAATCAATCTGATGATTGAAAAGTTTACAGGAAGATGCTGTGTATAAGTTGTACTATGAAATGGTACTATGAAAACTCATAAAAGAGTTATGGATTAAATGAAATTCGTGTTGAAAAAGGGGGTTAAGATTAGGTGGGGATTTCAATGAGCACTCGTGTTAGCAACTGAGTTGTATGATTTCTTGTATGGGCGGGGAATTGTACTTGGTGTAAAAACTACTTAGTTGGTGGCATTGGTAACCATTGAAATGTTGTGTCACGCTAGTTGTTATATACAGATAAATAAGTCATAGGTAGAGAATATAGGATTAAGTACTAGTTCTTAGAACTCATACTTATGTGACATTCTAGACTCATAGTTATATGAAATGTTTATGAGCCCCTTAGCGAACGGACGCCAAAGGTCAGACTAGGGTAAGTTCGTAAACTCATATAATTATGGCCAGGTTATGAACTCATAAGTGTTGTTTTATGAATTGGGTATAGTTGTGTGTGAATGGAGTGTTAAGGATTATAGGAACAGATAGAATGTTTAAGCAAATGATCATTAGTGGAGACTTAGGTTTTTCTAAACTCCTAGCTATGCTAAACTTCAAATTTTTGACATCAAGCTAAATACGCACTATGTGCCCATTAAAAATAATATGTAGACTTGTAATCATTTTTGAAACTGTTTAAAGTATAGTCTATGCTACTTATTTTGGCTAGACGCAAATGATTTGAAATATCAAAAATTGTTTTTATTTATCATTTATGTACCATGTAACCTGGTGCAGAGATGATAAAAATGATGGAGTCATTAATGCAGTATTACTTAGTGTGAATTTGACATAAAGTCACTATTCTACTATGGTATGATGTAACATGACAATATCACCAAATGACGGAATCCTCAACGGACTGTAAATACAGTGCGGCATCATGACGTCATTCTCAAAAATGTTTTCAAAAAATTTTAATTTGCCAACGGGGTTTGGCTACACCTAAATAATTCGATTGAATTGAATTATTGATATGAGTCTATGCTATTTGATTCAGCTAGACTAATGTTATAAAAACTCCAAGTGTTTATTGAAAGAAATTTCCCGAACCAAATTGCTTTGGTACGGAATCCTATGATAAGACTGAGGTGAACGATAATATTTGGATAAATAATCCAATCTAGTAGCGTAAATATTCGCTAAAAATGATTAATATGTTATGCATGACGTAAATGTACGATGGGCTAATCACCTAAAGTACTATCAACGGTAGTTTACCTTCTTTGTGATTGAAAACATACCAAGTAATGTTTTGTTTTGCGGTATGAATACCGTTAAAACTAAATGTGTTCATGGTCTATATGACCCCTAAGTACAATTTGAAAACTTTTACTCTTGTGAGAGGTGTATTGGGTAGCATGTGATATGTGTGAATGGTGTAAGGTGCACAGTGTAAGGTGTAAAGTGAATTTCGGGGACGAAATTCTTATAAGGAGGGGTGAATGTGACAACCCGAGAATTTAGAATATTTTTTAAAAAAATTATTAATTGATCTAAGGTTCAGAATTAGAACCTAGATAGAAAATAAGTGTATGCATTTGATATTTTTGGGATGGAATTTTGAGGATTTCAAAATTCTGTGAAGGATTTAGGTGAATTATTCAGGATTAAGGATTTATGTGATTAAGTTCTGTGAAAATGGTTATGTATGTGTACAGTATGTGGTTAAGGGTCAAGGCTTGACCAGATAAAGAATATATGTGTCAAATCCTAAGTTTATATTAAGAACGCCAACGTTCAGTTAGAAAACCCTAACGTCTGATAAGAAACCCTAGAAATCGGTTCTGGAAACACTAGTTTCAGTTTCGGGAGTCTGAAACCCTAATTCAGATATTAAAAACCCTAGATTAGGAAAGCAATGCTATTTATAAGGTTAAACGTCATTAATTTTAATTAATTAGGGAAAACCCTAATGAATTGCTGGAAATCCTTATTGATTATTAGAAAACCCTAATACTTGATCTGAAAATCCTAGTTTCAGATTCTGATAAATTAAAATCCTAATCTGGGAACTTAACAGAGAATTATAATGGTCAAGTGATATTAAGTATAAGGTTAATTAGGGTAAAGCTTAATCAATTCGAAAACCCTAATCTAATATTTTAATCCCTAATTATTACGTCAAAAACCATATCATGCCATTGTGGATTTAACTACTATTTTAGCAATCCTAATTAGGATAAATTAATCCTAATTAGTAAGTTTAATTTATGATTAGAAAACCTTAGTATAATTAAGGGAATTCTAATTATAATTAGCAAATGATAATTTTTATATTAGAAACCCTAATCTTTGGGTTGTAAACCCTAATCTGTGATATTGACCATAATTGCTTAATTAGCGATGGTAATTAGGAAATGCTAATCCTTATTAGAAAGATTTAAGTAATGATTAGGAAATTATAATATAATTAGAAAATTCTAATTATAATTAAGAAATATTAATTTTCAATTTTGAAAACCTAAATTGGAAATTTTGAAAATTTAATTGTCAAAACCTAAAGGGTTCAAACCCTAAACCCTAAAAGTTTTTCAAACCCTAAACCCTAACCAAACCCTAAACCCTAAGGGTTTTGCAAAATGATAAGAATGCCATTAATTTAGTATGTGAAATGTCATTTATGCCCTTTGTTGAAATAATTGAAGGTTGCTTGTAATTGTTGCCCTATGTGAGTTGGTGACCAAAACCTAGCCTAGCCATGTGATTATATCCAACAATCCAACAGCTAAAGCTCAGCCATTTCATTACATGTAAGCAATTATATAGATTAAAGGGAGAGAGAAAACCAACTTTATTTCTCATACTTGCCAAAGACTTTCTTTCTCTAGAAATTCGGGAGTTAGAGTGAGAGAGTGTGAGAAAACAAGCCTAGATCATGTAATCATACAACAATATCAGATCATCAAAGTCAGAATCAAGATTTGGCCATTCAAAAGGTATAAAACCCTAATACTAGAAACCTTTCAATTTGATGTTAAAAGTTGTAATTGATTTGTTAAAGTTGTGTAATATGGTGTCTATAAGTGATCTGGGTTGATAGATCAAGGATCTATAACATCTAGATGCACGATTTTGGTGATTTTTGAAATCTGGAAATCTATAAAAATGTTGAATGACAAGCAAATATCAAGGCCTTTAGATCAGTGTGTGTTTATTAGTTTGTGTATTTTATGATATATATTTGTTCTCTGTTATGTGCTCTATGCTCTGAAACTCGACTCAAGGCCAGATCGTGAGTAAGTTAAGAGATATTGGCAGTCAAACAGCGTTGACCAATCACGAAATCTGGTTTCTGGGCAACCCAGAAACCTAGATCTTGTCTGACAGCGAGATTGCAGGCTCTAGATCTTGCTAGTTTTAAGTGTTTATGATAAGTTATTGTGTTTGTATTGTAGCCTGACATGAGTACTACATGTTAAAGGCTTTAGATCACCCAGATCATGAACAGGAACGAAGTTATAAAGGGTCAAAGTAGTGTTGACCAACAGCCTTGCACGAAATCTGGAAAACCCAGATTTCTTCAAGACCCGTATTTCCGACAAGGTTTGACTGGCTTGAATCTTGTGATTTAGTTGTTGATATGATGATCTTATGATATAAACATGTACCCTGATATCTATTCTACAGTTATGAACCTTTAGAATGTAATTAACAATTTCAGAATACAAATCATAAGGATCTAAACCTAGTACCCTCGTGTTCTTCATTTTCTGGAAAACCCAGAAATGAAGAACAGCGTTGTCAGATATTTTGGAGGCCTGAATCTCTCAATTGTGATATGTTCTGACCATGACAATTATTTGTAGTTGTAGTACTACATAAGTACTACAATCTTAACACTTTAGACAACCCAGAAAACGTAAGGACCAAAGATCTACACCCGGTCAAACCTCATACCCTGTAAACTGACGATGAAGATTTGGGCAGCTCAAGAACACTCACGAACACCTATAGCGACGGTTCTGTCGCTATAGGGCCCCTTTAGCGACGCTTATTTTCGGAAAATGCAGAAATTAATTAAATAAATAGAAAAAAAATGGTTTTTAATTATTAAAAATACATAATAAATTTTTAAAAATTATTTTAAAGTCTGAAAAATAGTTTTTAACTATTTTAAGTATATTTCAAAAATATTTAATATTTTTGGAATATAAATGGTATTTATTTATTTAATTACAATATTAAATAAATTATTTAAAAATAGTTTTAATTCATGAAAAATCATGAAAAATTATTTTATGGTATAAGAAAATATTTTAAGTTATTTTTGATGACTTTTAATATTTTGGGATGAATTTCATTAATTAATCAATATTAATGATAATTAGTTTATTTAATAGATATATTAAATAAATTATGGAAAAATAGAATTAATGTTTTAAAAATCATATAAAAATGATTTAAGTGTTATAAAAATACTTTAAGTTATAAAATATAACTTTTGATATTTTGGCATGAAAATATTAATATTTTAATATTAATAGCAATTATCAGATAATGGATTTAAGTGTTTAAAAATCATATAATTATGATTTTAAGGTATTAAAAATACTTTGGTATATTATAATTATATTATAATATTATGTTATAATTTTCATTAATATTTTATATTAAATGAATATTAATGATTAAGGAATTATGTGATTTTTAATTCAATTAAATATGATTTTAATGATCAAAAAATGTTGATAAATGATATTAATTATCTAAAAATTATTATAAGTCCTTAAAAATTATTTTGACTGATAAGATAATTATCTGTGATAATTTTTAAGTGTTTAGGCAGAGTTTAATTGAACTTAAACTCGATATTCGTCCGACTAGACCTTCGGGATGATAGAATTGTGTCGGTTTCAAGTCAGACTGAAATAATTTGACCTGATACTAAGTCTTATGTGTTGTAAAGACTGATAGGGTTATGTGTTATGTGTTTAGGTTATTTTGTGTGTATAAATATAACAGTATTATACTTGGATGATATTATTCTAATATTGGAGATCTATATTACTAATATTTGGTCTTCGGGTAAAGCGTTATAAATTGCGTTGCGGTAATCAACGGTTCAGGCAAGTTTCTTTTTACTAAACTCTACTAAGAGTATTTTATTCAAGCTTATGGTTAATCATTGCTGATTGCCTCGAAAATTGTACTATATACATCTTGCATGTATAAGTCAGGTATGAAAGGCTGATCACCTTCATTACCAGTTGGTTCAGAAATGTTTGTTCATGTTTAAAACTTGTTCAGTCAAAAGTTTGTTCGTGCTAGTTCTCAATTATATTGATGAATTATAGCCATCTTATTATTCATACTCTTCAATCATGATATATCGTTATATTATTGTATTTAAACTTGTTGGGCAACTTTCATGCTCACCCTTGCTATATCATGATAAAACAGTGTAGATAATGTGAATGCGTTCTGATACAGGAAAAGGTTAAGGCCAAGTTCATCTTGGGATAAAACGTGCGGCTATTTTGTAATAGTATAGTTTGATAATGATGTTATGTGTTGGAAAAGTTATGAAATATGTATTAAGTTAAGGTTACTCGATTTTTGGGAAAAGTGTGTATGTTTAATGTATAAACAATTTATGTTTATATCTTCTGTAAATAGTGATAGTAACAGTGTACCGAATCCGCGACGATTTGTGGCCCGGATTCGGGGCTATCATATAGACCAGGTGATGGAACAAAAGCTTCCTATTGTTCTACAATTGTGTTTCTGGCTCTACAATTATCTTTTCTCAACCTCGTTGCTTTTTCTATTTCTAGATCAAAATTCAATTCAGTAGATTGAGAGGATCGAATCATAAAATAAAATAAACACAGAATAAACTAAAACAAATAATCACTTCCCGACAATGGCACCAAAAACTATGTAGCTTTTGTTAACACTCCAAAGTTGAAAACCTTACTTTTCACTCTATGAATATTAAATAAAGCATAATTTAGTAGCATCTATGAATTGATCTCACCGAGAATGATATTGTTCTCAATTTATCCTAATGTTTCTAATAATAAACAATAAGTAAAAGTTGGGGGATTTTCAAATTGATTAAAACTAACTAAAGAAAGCATGATTAATAATAAATATATTAAAAAAAATGCTAAAGCTTCAATTCTACAGTTCAATTTTACCTTTTCACAGCTGTGACACCCACAAATCATGGTACCTTAAAACCCCAACTATGGTGCATCATGGTTCTCTTTATTAGACATAATCATAAAGATAGAAAGGTAATTACTAAATTATTACAAACCATTTGAATCTAACTTCCCAAGTTCTATGACCTTTACAAGTTTAGAAGCATCATATTATATTAATTATTACATCATTACTTAATAAATATCATTCATAACTTAAACTATTACATCACGTCTTTTATTTAGAAATTTTTCCTTTTCGTTTATCTTTCTTACCCAAACTTTCACCTCTCTCGCACTTAACTGAAAATATTTTATATAAAGAAAGAATGAGCTAAAAAGCTTAGCAAGTATACAATTAAATAATAACAAAATCAAGAATCATGTCTGCCTTTCGACAACTAAATAATAGTTCTAAAATTATCTCGAATAGATATGAATAATAATATTAAATTCCATTTTTAAAATTCTTAAAAATACATTTCGAGTGGTCAATAGACCTTAAAAATTTTCTTTTTTCATAAAAGGTTTAACAAAAATTCAATTTGTAACTATCATTTCCTAAGTACGTTAGGGGATCAGCCTATTGTACTTATGTTGTGCACAACCTATTTCTTCTAAACGACTATTTGTGTTTACTTTTACACCGTGAAGGCTAGTCGGAAATTCGACTAACAATTTCCCTAATAGTAGGGTTGTTCATCATAGATTTAAGTCAAAGTCCTTACAAATTTGATTTGGTTTGGATATCATTTAAGAATTTAATAAATACATTTCATAGCTTAACACGTGTCAAGTCGAAACAACAAGGCATCGACATAACTTTATAATAGTTCATGAATTAACGAACTTTAAAACATTAAATCAGATGAAGTTTAAGCATACCAAATAACTTGTGCAATTCATAAATTTATTGCATAAATTTTGATTTCACACAATATATAGATATTTTGTAAATTAACATTTTAATATAATCTGAATCAAAGCTGAAAAGCTCGTAAAATAATTTATACAGTGGAAAATAAACTCATGAAGAGTTCAAGAATATTTACCTGAAGCGTTCTTACACAGTTATGTTCACATACACATACTAATTAGTCACGAAAATATGACCTTTATGGTTTATATTTAAATTACTCGCGTTATATGATTTAATCAACACGTCCAACTTTATTCTTCATATTATGTTACAGGTATAAAGAAGATAACTTAACATGTGTTTTAGCTTTAAACTTCCTCTTTGTTAATCTAGATAAGTTAACTAGCGATGCAGAATGTCTACTTTAGCTTTAAACTCCATATATGCCATTCCAGATAGGTTAACCTATCTGTTTTAGTCCGTCTACATTAGTTCAAAACCCCCTGAAAGAAAACGAAAGAAGTGGTTTTTCTTCCTTTATTGACATTCCCACTTTGTAACGTCATAACATGACCCTCCGCTATCGGAATGATTCCATTCTTGAGCCATATTCTAGCTCGTAACATTCTTTAAATTTTCCTCTGAATGGATTATTATTTCTAATCCTCTAAAAATCCAAAATATTGGCTCAAAAGTCCCTACCCGAAATAGTTTATCAGTTTGGCAATTTTGACTAGCTTCCTTCCGAAAGGCATAACTCCTATCTTCGAGCTCAGAATTAGGCCAATCTTACATCTACAGACTCATTAAAGTAATACATAACCCCCAAAATGGAAATTTTTTCCAGCAACCCATTTGGAACAAAAAATTACTCAAGGGTCAGGGCCACTAATTCCGTTTTATGTTTTTAACTAGTTTTACTTAAAATTCGCCATGGCTTCGTTACAAAAGCTTTTGCTTCCATTGAAATTGGGTGTTGTTCATGAATCATAAGAGCATAACATGACACCCTATAACTTAATTTTTACATTTTATAAGCTACCTTAAAAAGCCATCAAAACAGCCCATAACAGTCCACTAATTGAACGTTCTTGTATTCCTTTACGCATAGGTTTGTATTTCATTTTTGGTTCAACTTTTCATGCAATTAAAAAGTAATTTAACATATTTTATATATATATATATATTCTTATCACTCTAAGATCCTTCCATGACCTTCATATAATACCAACCACCAACAAGACACTTATTATCATGCTAAAGAAAACTTTAAAAAGAAAGACGATGAAGGGGTTGGGGCTTACCTTTCTTGCTCTTCTTCTTTCTAGCTTTCACTTGATAATCAACATGAACTTATATCTTCACTTCTTCTTTCTTGGTCTTGCCCCTTCTCTCCCTTTATCTCTCTTATTTTCTTTTTTTTTTGCTCTCTCTTTTCTCTTTAGTCTTCGGAATAAAGATGACATGAAATGGCTAAGTGTTGGCTGATTTAACGAATCATCAAACATTTATCCTTATCAAGTTTGGGTTAGGCCAACCTTAACTTAATTAAGTTAATTAAAGCTAGCCAAATGGATTACCTAAGGCTTTGTTTGGATAAAATAAATGAATGGAGGGGACCATGCATTAATTGCTTGCCTATTCATGCTTCAAACTTTCCATTTATGGAAGTTTTCCATCCTATTTTGTTGCCCAAGCCCTTATGGTCCGATACCTCCCCCATGACTCATCTCTTTTGTTTTTTGATCTCCTTTATCCCATGTGCTAATCTTGTTTACAAGACACTTGAGTATCAACTTATTTAATTAAGTGACACATGTCATCTCTTTTCTTTGGCTCCAAGTCCAATTCAAGCCACTTTAATTCTTAGTTAAGCCATCTTAAACCTTAGCTAAGCTATTTCATTCAATGTCAAGGCCATTTTAAATTACTAGGCAAGTCATTTAAATTCCTAGCCAAGCCATTTTAATTCTTAGGTTTCACTTGGTTAGATTATTATTAACTTATAATAATAATAATAATAATAATTATTATTATTATTATTATTATTATTATTATTATTTCTAGTTTCTTTTAAGTTAGTTTCTCCAACTTTAACATTTTGTCAAAATATTGACTTTCTCTTTTCTAAATTCCTATTTCATTTTCCATCCCCATTTCTCAAAGAAACAATATGACAAAGTTAAAAAATTCGAAAATACGAAAACACATTTTTAGCGTGAATAGTGATTTATGTCTTTTATAATAAAAATATTTTTATTGGAGATTTTGTCTTCTTTTTCCAAATAAACACTATGCTGTAATTCAAAAACGAAAAAGCATTTTTCTATGTTTTATGAATAGTGATTAATCGTTTTACTCAAAAATATTTAATTTCGCCAAAAAAATCCCACGAACATTCATAATCGCAAAACACGAAGTCTAGGTCAAAAATAAATGTAACGATCGAGATCGTAGAATATCTTTGTAATAAGATTTTTAATATTTATTAAATAAAATAAATATTTTGATTGAATAAATTGTGTATTATGAGTTTTTAGGTCGATAAATGACCTAGTTTACGTGTTACATGACTAAATACGAGTGTTTAGATTTTTTGGGAGAATTTTTTTTTTTCAAGAAAAACGCAAAATCAGAATTCATAAAACGAAGAAAACACTTTTTTGTAATTTTAACTTTTTCGAATTATGGCATAGCGTTTATTTGGAGAATGGAGATGAAATCCTCAATAAATTTCTTTTTAGCATAAAAGACATAAAATCACTATTTATGCTAAAAACACAACTTTTTTTTTGTTTTTTTAAAGAACGACATAACGTTTATTCGGGAAAGGGGGAACACTGGCGAAATTAAAATTTTAAAAATTGAAAGTCTATTTTTTGGCTAACCGAGTGTTTTATGAAAGCATAACCAAAAAACTTAGAAAAATTCTAACTAGAACGAAATTGGGTAACCGACATAGTTCGGGAAGTAAACCCTAATCAATTGTATAAAATGGGCAAAAAGGACTTTTTCTAACTATATGAATTATGAAAATCTAACTAATAGGAAAATGAGAAATTAATATAATTTTGGTCTAGCCAAGCCTAGGATTTGAATGGTTTAGCTAGGAAATGGAATGGGCTTGATTAGGGTTTGAGATGGCTTGGCTTAGGGTTGAGCCAATGCTTAAACTTAGGATTAGGGATGCTTAAGCCTTGAAGCCATGACTTGAGAGTTAAGCCAAAGTGTTAGCCAAACTTGGAACCAAAGCTAAGGAGGGGCAAGTGTCATTTGAAGGAAATTTAACAAATGTGATACACAATGATTAAAAAGTCATAGGAATGTGTCATTGAGCTAGGATAGACATGTGTCATTTGTTAGTTATTTGAAATTAGGTTAATTAAATTTGGAAGAGCAAAGAAGAGAGGAGGATCCGACCATTTTAGGGAGCAAAGGGGGCAATATTGTGTGACTCATCTAGCTAAGGTGGCAATTTCATTTAATGTTAGCTTATCTCTTTTTCGATCTTCATCCATATGTTTCCAAGTGTCGTCTCTTTATTCCTTAATACATAATGTGTGACACCCCCAAATCCGGGTACTTCAATTCCACGAGATTTGGTGTTCACTATACAAATATCATCTATCTATCTACCCATATTAAATGCAAGTCATGCAATAGATAGAATAAAAATATTCCCCTTAAGGGTTACAACATCTGAATAATAATGATACAATCCCAGTTTAAACTAACCTTAAACATCTGTGCGGAATCATAAAAAAATAAGTCTTAAACAACATCATTAACTCATGTCTTAAGCATAAATACATCATCTAATAAAAATAACAAGTCTTCATCACTTTCTAACTTTGCCCTTGCCTTTACAAGTGGATGGTTCATCAGTTCTTTCGTTCTTAACTGCAATGTTATTATGAAGCAAGAGTGAGCACTATTTCCCACAAGTATAATAATGAAATAACAGTATAATAACATGCAAGTAAATCAAAGACATCTGAATAAAAGCTCAACTTTTGAATCAAAAATGAATAACAAGAATCAAAAGAATTCTGAGGGTCATAAGACCTTGAACTATGTCCTAGGTTATCAAGGGTTATACTTGAAACCTTTAACAGTCATAAGACTATGGACCTTTCTTCTTGTACTTAGGGGATCAGCCCTTAGTACCATACTGTGCACAATATCTTAACGCTAACGCATAAGTAAATCCCTTTACAGGGTTGTTCATCTCAGTTTGACATTCGAGTCCGCACCAAATAAAGTTTGGTTTGGATAATTCATCAAGGGTTCTAAAATTTAGAACGCTCATCAACTATGGACTAGTCGAATCAATAAGGGTTCACTAGTCTAATAAGGTTCAATAATAATGATATTCAAATTGAATAATAATCTCAAGAAGTATACAATAGGACAATTATTGTATAACTGAATCATGCTTTGAAAATATAATAAATCTTTAATATAAAAATTGAACTTGAATAATAGTAATGATAATTTACTCGAGGTAACTAATAACTTGAACAATAATAACAAGTAGGGTTAGGAAACTTGCCTCGTGCGTAGATTACACTTTAACTAAACACGTTCTTTGAATTTAATCCTACATACCATTCACATTCACAATACCAGTTAATTATTACTTAACTAATCATCATAAACTCATTCTCTTTGTCTACTTTGATTATTAACTATACTTAGTTAATTTACCACTTTGTCACATAATTTACACATCATGAATAACAAGCTAATTATGTATTCAATAATTCAATCCACATGTATTTATTTTATTTACATGTTTAGTATCTATTTTAACATCTCATTATACTTATAACATAGTTTTGTGTTCATTAAATCAAGTTGCTATCACGTTGCTAGACTTGAATATTAAAAATATTTCATTTGTAGACATTCTGCAGAGTGGCGTTGCGGCGCCAATTTTGTACTAAGTCTTCGTGCTGCAGCGCCGAGGCGTTGCGGCTGGACATATAGCGTGGTGGCGTTGCGGCGTGGGCCTTAAGGCATTGGACTGGCCCCGTGGCGCGGCGAACCAGAAACTGTTATACAATTCGCGAAAATTACAGAACACAGCCAACAAATTCCAATTAAAATATCACTACATGAATTTAATCATACCCACATGTTATAATTCATGTATAATCATAACTCAACATTTATAGAATGGTTTTAACCCATTAAAACACATAATCACATAACTAAAATATGTGAATTTCACTTACTTTGATGTTCTTGGAGGTTTTGAAAATAAAACATGAAAATTATCACTACGGATTCGTTATAACACCGAATCCGTTTATTTTAACTTTGGTCTCTTCGTATCAGCATGCATAATAATATACGAGTGTAAAATTTAGGGATAATATACGATTAATACATAAAATATCACGTATAAGGCCATAAGGCCAAAACCCATACTTTGTAATTTTGTAGAAATCATATACGATGTAATACTATGAAACTGATGATATGGAATCATGCAATATATATATATATATATATATATATATATATATATATATATATAATATGATTTGATACATCTTAACCAATTAATAACTCATAAATATTACTCCTTTCTCAATCACAAAGGCTTTACAGAAACTTTGAAAGCCATTTTCTTATAAAAACTTAATGACGTAAAATAAAATTTGTGAAGGAGAATTACCCAGAGTATAATTAATCGAAGATGAATTCCTTCTCAGTTGACTCTCACAATCCTCTTAACAACTCTGACTTCTCAACTATTTCTCTGTATTTCTCTCTGTTATGCTTTCTAGACTTAGGCAAATAATGAAGAAGAAATAAAAGAATACGTAAACTAAATAATGAACAACTGACGCGTTGGTGGTCAGTTACCCAGTCATGGGTTAACTGGCCCCAACTCCCTTTAGTGCCATGTTTGCCTAGCTAGAATAGGTTTCAAAAACCATTTAATTTAATAAAACTTTATCACATAGTTAATTCATGTCACACCACTTGCACAATAAATCAAGTATCTTATTTAATAAAATATAATAACTTCTCATAAATTCACATAGTCATATATTTAATTTTCTCATTAATTAATAATGTCAAATTATTAACTCTCTAATTAATAATTAATTTAATTAAAATAACATCATGCTTAATTACATAATTCACTTAAGTCAATAAGCTCACATAAATACATACTTGAATAATAAATATTCTCTACATTAATTTAATAAATGTAATACATATAATTAAATTAATCTACCACAATTGCATCAATTAATTATTTAATCCAATAATTAAATTATCGAAAAATATTTATTTAATTCAATAAATATTAAAATAAATTTACAAAATCTCGTTCGTCACATCATTCCCCCCTTAAAAGGATTCTGTCCCCAGAATCATGACTCAATAATTTCGACCCGTTACATTCTCCCCCTTACAAAAATCATGTCCCCAGAATCGCTTACACATAATTAAGTAAATAAATGAGGGTAGTTCTTCATCATATTCTCTTTGAGTTCCCACGTAGCTTCTTCAGCGTTGTGGTTCCTCCAAATTACCTTAACAGAAGGTATTACTTTATTTCTGAGAACTTGTTCTTTTTGGTCGACAATTTGGACAGGAATTTCTTCGTAAGATTAGTCTTTCTCAAAATACAGGGGTTCGTATTCAATTACATGCTTGTAATCAGCTTTTTATGGTCGTAATACAGAAACGTGGAAAATAACGTGGATATTCTTGAGTGCTGGAGGTAAGACTACCTTGTACGCAACTTCTTCGATTCTTTTCAGTACTTCAAAGGGTTCAATGAATCTTGGGCTCAATTTTCCTTTCTTTCTAAACCTGATTTTCCCCTTCCATGGAGAGATCTTCAAGAAAACATAACTATCTGATTCAAATTCGATATTTTTACGATGTGGATCAGCGTATTTCTTCTGTCGATCTTGAGCCGCTACCAGTCATGCTCGGATCACTTTGACTATTTCTGCCATCTGCTGTACCAATTCTGGGCCTAGCAATTGTCTCTCACCAATTTCATCCTAGTAAAGCGGAGTTCTGCAGTTTCTGTCGTATAACGCTTCGTAAGGCGGCATGGCAATACTAGCGTGGTAACTGTTGTTGTAGCCAAACTCTACTAATGGTAGGTGATCATCCCAATTTCCTTTGAAGTCCATCACACAGGCTCTTGGCATATATTCTAACGTTTGAATTGTTCGTTCGCTCTGTCTGTTTGTTTGAGGGTGATAAGCTGTACTCATTCGTAACTGCATACCCATGCATTCCTGAAGACGTTTCCAGAAATTTGATGTGAAGTGCGGATCCCTATCTGAAACAATTGATACCAGAACTTCGTGCCTCAAAGTAATCTCTTTTACGTATAGCCTCGCCAACTGATATAGGTTGAATATTATTTTGATCGAAAGGAAGTGTACAGATTTCGTCAGTCGGTCAACGATAAGCCATACGGCGTCGTAACCTTTCTGAGTCGTCGGAAGGACAACCACAAAGTCCATTGTAATATGTTCCAATTTCCATTCTGGGATTTCTAACAGTTGTAGAAACCCACTTGGTCTTTGATATTCTGCTTTCACTTTCTGACAGGTAAGACACTTGGCAACACATTCTGCAACATCTCGTTTTAAATTTGGCCACCAAAAATGTTGTCGAAGATCTTGGTACATCTTGGTACTACCAGGGTGAATCGAATATCGTGAACTATGAGCCTCGCTGAAAATATCTTCCTTAATCTCTGTGACTGGTGGTACCCAAATTCTACTCTCAAATCTCAGTATTCCTTCCTTATCCATCTTAATTCTCGGTTCGGTTCCTTCAGATATCTTCTTTGTCACCTTTTTTGCATTCATCATCCTTAAGCTGAGCCTCCTTTACTTATCTAGTAGAGTTGTACCATATTGCATCTGAAATAGCTTCTCATCGATCTCCATAGGATACTTCATTTCCAACTCCAGTTTCTCCATTTCTGTAATTAGCTCCTCCTGAGCAGTCAACATCGTCAATTTCTCCCGACCTTTTCTACTTAAGGCATCGGCAACCACATTTGCCTTACCTGGAGGGTATAAAATTTCACAGTCGTAGTCCTTAATTCACTCCAACCACCTTCTTTAACGCATATTCAAATCCTTCTACGTGAAAATATATTTCAGACTCTTATGGTCCGTATATATCTCACACTTCTCCCCGTAGAGACAGTGCCTCCAAATTTTCAAAGCAAAGACAACTATAGCTAACTCTAACTCATGGGTCGGATATCCCTTCTCGTAATCCTTCAATTGTCGTGACGCATACGCAATGACTTTGCTGTTTTGCATCAGCACACAACCAAGTCCTTTATGTGACGCATCACTATAAACAACAAAATTTCCTGTATCATCCGAAAGAGATAACACAGGGACCGTACTCAACATCTTCTTCAATTCTTGAAAACTTTCATCACACTTATCTGTCCAAACAAATTTCACAGCTTTTCGAGTTAAATTCATTAACGGAGTTGCAATCTTGGAAAAGTCCTGTATGAACCTTCTATAATATCCTGCTAATCCAAGAAAACTTCTTACTTCTGACGGCATTCTCGGCTGATCCCAGTTAATCACGGCTTCTACTTTAGATGGATCTACCGATATTCCATTTTTATTGATCACGTGACCAAGAAATTACACTCGTTCAATCCAAAATTCGCATTTCGAAAACTTGGCATACAAGTTTTCCCTTCTCAATACTTCCAATGTTAATCTCAAATGCTCTTCGTGTTCTTCCTTGGTTTTCGAATAAACCAAAATGTCATCTATAAATACCACTACGAACTTGTCCAAAAACGGCTTGAATACACCATTCATTAGTCCCATAAATGATGTAGGAGCATTCGTAAGACCAAACGACATTACTAAAAATTCGTAGGACCATATCGCGTTCTGAACGCTGTCTTCGGTACATCCTCTGGTCTCACCTTCAATTGATGATAATCGCTTCTCAAGTCTATTTTGGAAAAGTATCTCGCTCCCTTTAATTGATCAAACAGGTCGTCAATCCTCGATAATGGATATCTGTTCTTAATCATAACCATATTCAGTTCTCTGTAGCCAATGCAGAGCCGCATCGATCCGTCCTTCTTTTTTCACAAATAACATCGGTGCTCCCCACGGCGATACACTCGATTGAATGTACTTCTTGTCCAATAGTTCTTGTAGTTGTACCATTAATTCCTTCATCTCTACTGGTGCTATTCGGTATGGTGCCTTTGATATTGGAGCAGTTCCGGGCGCCAAATCTATAACAAAATCTACCTCTCTATCTGTTGGAAGTCCCGATAAATCGTCTAGAAATATGTCGACGAAGTCCCTCACAATCGGTATCTCTTCGACCTTCGAATTCTCTTTTTGACTGTCGACTATGTAAGCTAAGTATACTACACATCCTTTTCTTAACAACTTCCTGGCCTACATCATCGTCAGACAACTTGCTTGTCTAGGTGACTTGCTACCATAAAACACAACCTTTGACGGGGTCATAAGGTTAATACGTTTCTTTTGACAATCAATTACAGCACCATAATTGAATAACCAGTCCATTCCTAATATAACATCAAATTCCCCAAGTCGAATATGGATAAAATCTATGTTCATTATATTACCCTTAATATCCACTCTATAATTCTTATGTACGTACTTAATATGGATTATTTCTCTATTTACAATTTCTATGTTCATGGGGTAATCCAATTCATTCTTAGGCAAATCTAAATTCTTGGAAAAATCATCGGATATAAAGGAGAACAAGTAGCACCCGAATTAAATAAAATATAAGCATTAATTTTATTGATCGGAATGATACCTGACACCACATCATGGGATTGAACTGCATCTTGCACCGTCATATTGAAAGTCTGGGCGGTCGGTCGGTTTGTTGCGGTTGGTCCGGTGATGGTTAAGGCATTTCCACTGTTATTTTCCTGGTTTCCTCCTGATCCTGACCCTCCCGATCCCTTCTTGGGATAGTCTCTTGCCCGATGGTCCTTTGAACCACAAGTAAAACAAGCACCCTTCTTTGGGTTTGAACAGTTTGGTGCTATATGGCCTTCCTGACCACAATTGTAGCACACTCTTTTTCCTTTCATGCAAACTCCCAGATGGGCTTTCCCGCAAGTCGGGCATGCTTCAATTCTTTTCTTCTGACTACCTTGTTGATTCCCCGATGATGAGATGTCGTTCCACCTTTTCTTCTGATTAAAATTTCCACCTCTTGTGCCACTTCCACTGGCCTTGTTATTAATTTCACCTTCATTCTTCTTCTTCTTTTGATCTTGATTGTACTTGGTCACCACATCGCTTCCTCCTTCAGTGAGGATGGCCTTTTCCAGTACTCCGGTAAATGTGTTTAGCTGAAACATTGATACCTTGTTGTACACCCAATGCTTTAGTCCTTGTTCGAATCTTCTGGCTTTTCTCTCGTCAGTGTGTACTTGGTACGGGGCGAACCTTGCCAACTCATTGAACTTAGCCGTGTAGTCAGGTACACTCATGTTTCTCTACTTCAGTTCAAGAAATTGAACCTCCATCTGGTTTTGCGAGCTCGTTGGGAAGTATATCTCGAAAAAAATTTCTTTAAATCTCTCCCAAGTAGTTACACCTTCACCTCCTCACACTTTGTTTGCTTGCCACCAATAGCTAGCCTCAGACTTCAGCATAAACGTTGCAAAAGAGGTCTTCTGGTCTTCTCTAACCCTAGCAACATTGAAAACCTTCTCCATTTCCATAACCCATGTTTGAGCCTCGATTGGGTTCATGGACCTTTGAACTCTAGTTGTCCCACCACCTTGAAGTCTTTAAACGTTGTGTTTGGTGGAGCTTGTTGTTGATTATTCATGGCTCCAGTCATTAAGTTCACTAAATACTGAACGGGATTAGCGTTGGCATTATTGTTATTAATGGTTGACTCTTCCTGAGCTGGTTGACGTTGTTGTCTTCTCCTTGGCGGCATTTTTCTGTTAAATAAACGCTTATTAGAACTTTATTTATTCTCTAAATAGTTAAGGCATTACTTAACAATTTAACATACTCATTTAACACATCATCTCAAACAACTTGATATATTTTCATTCAAATCAAAGTTTACTATCCTGGAATAAAGAATTCACAGGATTTAAACATTTAAAATATTCCTTCATTCATAAACACGTCAGAATTTACATCTAAAAGTAATTAAGTTCTTCTCATAATTAAACAAATCATATCACTGTCGGTCAATGTACTGATTAGCCTTGCTACGCTCCTCATTCATTGCCTTGTTAAGCGTAGAATATGTCTCCCCAATCTTCGCCTTCTTTGCACGACCATCATCTTCTGCAGGATCATCTCGACGTAATTCTCTTACCTAGCCTTCCTCTGCTATTTTTAGTCTTTTGGATGATTCTTTCAGTTCCATCTTCAGTTTTTCTATCTCCTCAGTCTTATCATCGGTTTGACCCTTCTCATGGACCAAATCCCATTCTATATTTCCCAGTTGAGAGTGAAGAGTCGAAATCTCCCTCTGCTTCTGCTCTAGAGTAATATGTTGAAAAACCGCTCGCTCAGTCAAATCCTGGACTTCGTCTCGTAACTCTACGTTATGGTCGTATAATGTGTCATACATCTCAGCATCAATGGTGTACAGTGGTAACTCCTCTTCTTCTTCTTCCTCTTCCTCAACAAATTCCTCCTCAGGATCAGTCTCAGGTTCATGCTCCTAACCAACAACGGTGATCAATAGAGATGATTCCCTCTGCACCAGCTGCTGCCTAACAACATGAATGTCTCGGGGCTCCCTCTGTCAATACTATAGGTACACGGGGTTCCTCCTCAGTAGGTACTATAGGTACACGAGGTTCTTCCTCCCCAGCTTGACTAGCTTCTCTAACATTCGACATCCTGACAACAAAATTTTAAGTTTTAGTTACTAAGTCGTATCATCTAACTCATACTTTAACACATAAACACATAAGATCTTTTATTATCTTCAATGAATTATAGAAATTCATTTCTTATAACTCGATAAGAGTTTTCCATCACTATCTTCTTTCTATAAGGCTACTACCTAAGGTTGTTCCCCCACCTAAGGTTCATAACTTACAGCTTTGATACCAACTTATGACACCCCCAAATCTGGGTACTTCAATTCCACGGGATTTGGTGTTCACTGTACAAATATCATCTATCTATCTACCCATAATAAATGCAAGCCATGCAATAGATAGAATAAAAATCTTCCCCTTAAGGGTTACAACATCTGAATAATAATGATACAATCCCAGGTTAAACTAACCTTAAACATCTGTGCGGAATCATAAACAAAAAGTCTTAACAACATAATTAACTCAAGTCTTAAACAAAAATACATCATCTCATAAAATAACAAGTCTTCATCACTTGCTAACTTTGCCCTTGCCCTTACTAGTGGAAGGTTCATCAGTTCTTTTGTTTTTAACTGCAATGTTATTATTAAGCAAGAGTGAGCACTATTGCCCACAAGTATAATAATGAAATAACAATATAATAACATGCGAGTAAATCAAAGACATCTGAATAAAAGCTTAACTTTTGAATCAAGAATGAATAACAAGAATCAAAAGAATTCTGAGGGTTATAAGACCTTGAACTATGTCCTAGGTTATCAAGGGTTATACTTGAAACCTTTAACAGTCATAAGACTATGGACCTTTCTATTCGTACTTAGGGGGATCAGCCCCTAGTACCATACTGTGCACAATATCTTAACGCTAATGCATAAGTAAATCCCTTTGCAGGGTTGTTCATCTC
This sequence comes from Panax japonicus, assembly GCA_020205505.1. Classification (NCBI taxonomy): domain Eukaryota; kingdom Viridiplantae; phylum Streptophyta; class Magnoliopsida; order Apiales; family Araliaceae; genus Panax; species Panax japonicus. The sequence continues at coordinate 71,330,086 of CM035113.1, read as the reverse complement.
AGTTTGACATTCGAGTCCGCACCAAAGGAAGTTTGGTTTGGATAATTCATCAAGGGTTCTGAAATTTAGAACGCTCATCAACTATGGACTAGTCGAATCAATAAGGGTTCGCTAGTCTAATAAGGTTCAATAATAATGATATTCAAATTGAATAATAATCTCAAGAAGTATACAATAGGACAATTATTGTATAACTGAATCATGCTTTGAAAAGATAATAAATCTTTAATATAAAAATTGAACTTGAATAATAGTAATGATAATTTACTCGGGGTAACTAATAACTTGAACAATAATGACAAGTAGGGTTAGGAAACTTGCCTCGTGCGTAGATTACACTTTAACTAAGCACGTTCTTTGAATTTAATCCTACATACCATTCACATTCACAATACCATTTAATTATAACTTAACTAATCATCATAAACTCATTCTCTTTGTTTACTTTGATTATTAATTATACTTAGTTAATTTACCACTTTGTCACATAATTTACACATCATGAATAACATGCTAATTATGTATTCAATAATTCAATCCACATGTAATTATGTTATTTACATGCTAAGTATCTATTTTAACATCTGATTATAATTATAACATAGTTTCATGTTCATTAAATGAAGTTGTTATCACGTTGCTAGACTTGAATATTAAAAATATTTCATTTCTGGACATTCTGCAGAGTTTTGTACCAAGTCTTCGCGTTGCGGCGCCGTGGCGCTGTGGCTGGACATCTGGCGCGGTGGCACTACGACGTGGGCCTTAAGCCGTTGAACTGGCGGCGCGGCGCGGCGAACCAAAAACTGTTTTGCAATTCGCGAAAATTGCAGAACACAGCAAAAAAATTCCAATTAAATTATCACTTCATGAATTTAATTATACCCACATGTTATAATTCATGTATAATAATAACTCAACATTTATAAAATGATTTTAACCCATTAAAACACATAATAACAGAACTAAAATATGTGAATTTCACTGACTTTGATGTTCTTGGAGGTTTTGAAAATAAAACATGGAAATTGTAACTATGGATTCGTTATAACACTGAATCCGTTTATTTTAACTTTGGTCTCTTCGTTTCAACATTCATAATAATATACGAGTGTAAAATTTAGAGATAATATACGATCAATACATAAAATATCATGTATAAGGCCATAAGGCCAAAACCCATACTCTGTAATTTTGTAGAAATCATATACGATGTAATATTATGAAACTGATGATATGGAATCATGCAATATATATATATATATATATATATATATATATATATATATATATATATATATAATACGATTTGATATATCTTAACCAATAAATAACTCATAAATATTACTCATTTCTCAATCACAGAGGCTTTACAGAAACTTTGAAAGCCATTTTCTTATAAAAACTTAATGACGTAAAATAGAATTTGGGAAGGAGAATTACCCAGAGTATAATTAATGGAAGATGAATTCCTTCTCAGATGACTCTCACAGTCCTCTTAACAATTCTGACTTCTCAACTCTTTCTCTGTATTTCTCTCTGTTATGCTTTCTAGACTTAGGCAAATAATGAAGAAGAAATAAAAGAATACGTAAACTAAATAATGAACAACTAACGCGTTGGTGGTCAGTTACCCAGTCATGGGTTAACTGGCCCCAACTCCCTTTAGTGCCATGTTTGCCTAGCTGGAATAGGCTTCAAAAACCATTTAATTTAATAAAACTTTATGACATAGTTAATTCATGTCACACCCACTTGCACAATAAATCAAGTATCTTATTTAATAAAATATAATAACTTCTCAGAAATTCACATAGTCATATATTTAATTTTCTCATTAATTAATAATGTCAAATTACTAACTCTCTAATTAATAATTAATTTAATTAAAATAACATCATTCTTAATTACATAATCCACTTAATTCAATAAGCTCACATAAATACATACTTGAATAATAAATATTCTCTACATTAATTTAATAAATGTAATACGTATAATTAAATTAATCTACCACAATTGCATCAATTAATTATTTAATCGAATAATTAAATCATCAAAAAATATTTATTTAATTCAATAAATATTAAAATTAATTTATAAAATCTCGTTCGTCACATAATGAGTTAGCCTAATCCTAGAGCATGGTTAGGTTAGTTGGTGGGAGATGAGATAATTTAATTCTCTACACTTAGTCATTTCATTTCTTAAGTCTAGAGAGAAAAAAGAGACCAAGAGAAAGAAATAGCAAGAGAGTTTTCTGAAATAGATAGAGTGGTCGGACAGAAGAAGAAGAAGAAGAAGAAGAAGAAGAAGAAGCAAGCAAGCAAGCAAGCTTTTCTCAATCTTGAGCTATCTAAGAAGGAAAAGAAGAGAATCAAAGGTAAGAAATCCTATAAACTCATCTTCTTCATTTTATTTTTTAAAAGTTTTTTGTACGTTATGAAGTTCCTTGTTGGTGGTTGTGTTGTTTGATGAGTGATCATAGAAGGATCTTGGAGTGGTAAGACTACTTTTGGTTTAGATATGTTAAATCACTTGTAAATTGATGAGTGGGTTTATAGCTATGATTTGGACAGCATTAAAGCTTAATTCTTTGTTAACTTTAAGTATTTTTAGTGTCATTTTACTTGTTTTTGTGTTTGTGTTGTAGGAAACGGCTTCGGAAGATCAAAACATTAAAAAGGGAGCTTAGTGGAATTTCTATAATTTTTGGAAAAGTACCCCCACCGGGGCGGGGGTTTCCTAGTGTAAAAAGCCCACCAGGACAGGCTTGTCGGGAAGAAAAAGGAGTTTTTAGAAGTTAAGTTCAAGGGGGATTAGTTTGAGTTGTTTGTTTCAAGGACTATAAGGACTCTAAAAGACACATGAAGAGACATATAAAAAGAGGAGAATCACAAGGATTAATGGAGATGATTCCATTAGATTAGAGTAGAGTAGATTATGACAAAACACCAGTTTTTATTAGATTTGGTGATTGAAGCAACTTGGAGCCCATTGAAGATTCAAAACAGGAGCAAGAAAGGAGCATAAAATCTGCAGACAACAAATTATATCTTCTTCTATTTTTGTCTTTTAATGTTTATTCAATTGTGGATTCTTGGTTTTAATTCAATAATCATGAAATAAATTCTTGTTTAAGATTACAATGGAGCTTGTTGCGTAGTTTATTTTAGTATGCTTCTCTATTAATTATTGTGATTATTCTTAGATTGTCTATTATGGTTTGTTCTTATTGCTTAATTGCCTAGCTAACAGTTACCATGATAATCTATATAAACTCAAGAGATGGATTATAGATTTAGATATGATCATAATAGCATGTGATTATGATTTTTGCGTATTGCTGGAATTTATGATTTATGTCTAGGATAGAGATATACATATACATCGCATGTAATCTGATAGAGAACTTGTGCTTTAAATACTCTTTAATTGTAATTCACATAGAGATATAGTGAATTAGTTAATTATGGTGTTCTTCTTAATTCTATCAGGCTTGGATTTAGGTTGATTTGAGTATGATGCATTGAGAGATGGTCATATTTATTTATGTGTTCTTGATTAACAATTCAGAATAGTGAGAATAATTGATAAGAAGTGTATTAATTTAAGTGAAACAATAAATGAAGTTGTGATCTTAAATCTCCATAATCTGATTTTTAACCAGTTGTAATTAGAATTAGTTTAATTAAATAATTTAATTCATAACCTTACATTGATTGTTTAAATAAATTTAATTTGGTTAAGAATTAGTATTTGATAATTTATATTAATAATTCCTCGTAGGAACGATACTCTACTTTTACTTTATTACTTATTGACCACGTATACTTGTGTGATGTGCATAACTAGATTATAAAACAAAAAGTTTTTGGCGCTGTTGCTAGGGAATTAGTTTAATATTTTTTTCCAATATTAGCTTCAATCAAATTAGTCTTAATTTAAATATTTTTTTCTTTTTATTTAATTCTCTTCTTATTTTTCTCTCTTTTAAGGTAGCATGGCTGGATGCAATTATCAAATGCCATATTCGAGTATGATTCAACCAAGGGACACAAGGATTGATGGAATCAATGGAATTTCTATATTATCAGTACAACTTGAGACACTTTCGATGAGGTTGGATGTTGTTGCAGTCCAACGTATTTGAAGGATAATGTTAATTTGTAATTATTATGCTGGCAATCATCCGAGTAAGCAATACACCGTCAATTTTGGGCCGGGACAACATGGTGGTGACTACTTCAACAATTATACATTTGCCAATTACCATCCAGATTGGGGGTATCACCCGGATTCTTCATGGAGCTACAACTATGACGACTAATACTATGCTCCAAATCCAACAAACACACCAGAATTCTTATGTCCACCTCCACGGCCACAAGAAGAAAAGTCAAATTTAGAGGAATTCATGTCGAAGCTCATAGAAAACCAAGAGGATATGATGATGAGTCAAGAAATATCAAGCCAAAATTTTTAGAACCAGATGGAACAACTCATCACTACCTTAACCAATGGTCCTCAATACATGGATTCCAAAATTGAAATAAATAATTCAAGATTGGAGGAATTATTGTCTAAGTTCGTAGCATCAAATGAGAAGATGAGGATTAATCACGAGATGTCAATTCAAAATCTTCAGAACCAGATAGATCAAATGTTCAAAGCCTTTAACAACTTTTATCAAAACAATTGGTGTTATGACATGGATTCTGAGACTCATGGAGAGCCCGAGCCAAATTTACAACTGCATGAGCCACAAGATGTTGAAGGAGCGGAGATAAGTGGGGATGATGATAACAAGGTCGACAACGAACTAACTGTGAGTACCATTGAGGATGAGCCGATGTTATTTATGCCCCAAGTGTCTTCTCCACCAAAGTTTAAGGATCCAGTTAAATTTGCAAAACCTTGCTCGCTAGGTAGTCATGTCGTCGGCAAGACTCTTTATAATATGACAGCTAGTATAAATGTGGGGCCATGGTGGGATGAAAAAGAGAAGATAAAAGAAGAACCCGTTGTGCTTGCCAAGCCCCAAAGCCCCAATCTAATCATAGCCTCAATGGAGGAAAAATCACCTAGTTATTTAGCATTCTCAATTGGGCAATTATCTAAACAAGGCATGCTAGGTGACTTTAATTTGATAGCCATCACAAATGGGAACTTGCCAAAAGCTACATTGTTACTGATGGATGGAGGGTTCTTCAACTATCGAAGAGGAATTAGTTAGCGTTGACTAGATAAAGTAAGACTAAAAGACTATAAATCAAGCGTTAACTGGGGGACAACCCATGAATTATTATATTTATTTGATTTACTTGTTTGTTTAGTAGATAGGAATTAAGTTATTATATTTGATGGGTTTGAATAATGGCCACTACGACTATCTAGTCAGGGGTCTCACTTCATGGTGAGCGAGCGGCTACCCAGCTCTCTGGTGAGCTGCCAGGGGTTGTAAGGGGGCAATGCCCCCTGAAAGCCAAGCACTTATAGGCTTAGTTATAGAATGTCGATTTGTCAAATCCTCAAATTTTCAATCAAGTAGTGCTTTTATTTTGTCAAATTTTAGGAGTTATTTACTTTATAAGTTCTCTCATGATCCAAAGTGCTATTGTAATCCATGTTATCTCTCTTCATTGTAGGTATTAGAGGTTCAATGGGAAGGTAAAAGATAATGGGAAGGGAAGCAAAGCACTGGGACTGCACAAAAATTAAGGGAAAAGTTTTTCAGACTAGAGCTCTGCCCGCCTCGATGGGAAAATATGGCCTACATAACATCTGTCCCAGCGGGGGTGCTCTCTGTTAAAGGTCGCCCGACGGGCACTTCTCTGTCCAAGCCCGCCCCGGCGGGCCTTCACGACCAAAAACTACCTACCCCAACGCGTCATCTTGGAAATCAGTTTTAACTAAAAAATCCCAATCTCAGTCGAGCAACTCAATGCCCTCCCCATCCCATCTTCGATTAACAAAGCCCTATCATCGAATTTTGTCCCATAAACCCTTTAATCTTAGCTCCACCCACTCTCATCCATTCTCTTGGTAGTACTTACTCTTAACCTAATTCATTAAGTTCTACACCCCACATGCATCCACACCTTTACACAACTTCTCTCGACTGAACTTAGTACATCCAAGTTACCTTGTTCTTTACAAGCTCTCACTCGTATTCTTTTATCCGACAGAGCAATATACATACAACATGCTCACATTCCAAAAGTGGTTGTCCAAGTAATTGAACGAAATCATCAAGTTGTGTATAATGGGCAAGAATTTTTCCATTAAATTCACGAATTGCATGTATTTTTCATTGACTTGAATCAGTTCCCCGAGCCTTAGACATTTCTGGTTTATCCACCGCTAGACATCAAGGATTTGGAGGTCGAGCATGACGCTTGACCATTCAGGGAAGTCCTTAACTCTTAAATTGTTTTTATTTAAGCAATGAAGATATTGTTCACTTTTAGTTTGGGGGTGGATCATATGGCATTATATAATTATTTAGTTCACATATATTGCATTAGTTAGTTATTTTTATTTTTGCATATTGTCGACATGTTTCATTAAAAAAGGTAAAAATTTTAAAAATCACACAAATATTTTTTTTTGCAGTTAGTGTTTGCATATAGAAAGTTTTCATCAATCTAGGCAATGGATTGGTTTGAATTTAGCTCGGTCTATGATAAGATTGGTTTTGTATATTAACTTGAACATTGTTGATAATTGATGATGAGTTCAAATTTTAATCATGACAAAAATCTGAGCATGTCTGAAACTTATGTCACTGGTTAGCACTTAAAGTTTAACTGTTTTAATCCACTTGGTTCAAGGGTTTCATAATTTGTTTATGGGAAAAATCTTGGTTAAAATTTAACGAAATTAGTTAATTGACAGTAAAGGTTGGAATGACGTAAAAGCTTGAGTTTGGGGGAATCTATGGGGTATATATTGAAAAAAATATAAAATCCAAAAAAAGGAAAAAAATATAATTAAATATATTGACTAGTTTGGTTTTGTGGCTTTTGTTACTTGAGTAAGTACGCCCTAGGGGATGTCTATACACCTAGCGCCCTAAAGCCATTTGGTTTGGGAGTCATTGGTCAAAAGCTCATTAATGGGTAACATTGAAAAGCCTAAGAGAACTAGACATTGCATAGTCAATTGTAAACACGAGAAAGAGCAAAAATACCCTCGTGGTTGAATAAAGGTAGAAATAAATCATGTATTTACCCTTAAATTTGGTAATTGCTTAGTTTTAACCGGAGTTGTCATGTTCACTGAAGTAATTGAATTGGAACGAAAATTTTCCTTCTAAAAAGTTTGTTATATGATTATCTTGAACTTTGGTTGGTTAGAATGGTTAACGAGCACACATGCACAACATAGGTGATGACAGGTTTGGATTAACTAATTGGTTAGAGTTATGGACTTTTACTTGATTGGATATATTATTTGAGTATCATTGGTATATTTGAGGTCTGTTTCTATACATATTACTGATTTATTACTGGATTCGTAGGTATATTAGGAAATAGATCACGCAAATGCATTCATGTAGTTAGGTTAGTTTGTTTATTTTTAGTTCTCTTGTGTTTTTTTCTTGAGGACAAATAAAGTCTTGAGTTTTGGGGTATTTGGTGAGTGAATTTATATTTACGAATTGGACATCATTAAGGCTTAATTCTTTGTTAACTTTAAGCATTTTTAATGTAATTTTAATTATATTTGTGTTTATGTTGTAGGAAATGGCTTCGAAAGATTAAAAGACGAAAAAGGGAGCTTAATGACATTTCTGTAATTTCTGGAAAATTACCTCCGCCGGGGCGAGAGTTTCCTAGTGTAAAAAGTCCGTCGGGCGGGCTTATCGGGAAGAAAAATAATTTTTCAGAAGTTGAGTTCAAGGAGGATTGGTTTGAGCTATTTGTTTCAAGGACTTTAAGGGCTCTAAAAGACACATAAAGAGGCATATAAAAAGAGGAGAATCACAAGGATTAAGAGAGGTTTCAATTATATTAGAGTATAGTAGATTATGATAAAACCCTAGTTTTTATTAGATTTGGAGATTGAAGCAACTTGGAGACCATTGAAGATTTAAAGTAGGAGCAAGAAAGGAGCACAAAATCTGCAGACAAAATATTCCATCTTCTTATATTTTTGTCTTTTAATGTTTATTCAATTGTGGATTCCTGGTTTTAATTCAATAATCATGAAATAAATTCTTGTTTAAGATTAAAATGGAGCTTGTTGCGTAGTTTATTTTAGTATGCTTCTCTATTAGTTATTGTGATTATTCTTAGATTGTCCATTATGGTTTGTGCTTATTGTTTAATTGCCTAGCTAACAATTACCGTGATAATCTATATGAACTTGAGAGATGGATTATTGATTTAGATCTGATAATTATAACATGTGATTGTGATTTTTGCGTGTTATTGGAATTCATGATTTATGTCTGGGATAGTGATATACTTATACATCGCATGTAATCTGATATAGAACTTGTGCTTTAAATACTCTTTAATTGTAATTCACATAGAGATATAGTGAATTAGTTAATTATGGTGTTCTTCTTAATTCTATCAGGCTTGGATTTAGGTTGATTTGAGTATGATGCATTGAGAGATGGCCATATTTATTTATGTGTTCTTGATTAACAATTCAGAATAGTGACAATAATTGATAAGAAGTGTATTAATTTAAGTGAAACAATAAATGAAGTTGTGATCTTAAATCTCCATAATCTGATTTTTAACCAGTTGTAATTAGAATTAGTTTAATTAAATAATTTAATTCGTAACCTTACATTGATTGTTTAAATAAAATTAGTTTGGTTAAGAATTAGTATTTGATAATTTATATTAATAATTCCTGGTAGGAACGATACTCTACTTTTACTTTATTACTTGTTGACCATGTATACTTGCGTGCTATGCGTAATTAGATTTTACACCAACATTAATATGTATAACAACTGAAAACGAAAGCTAAAATTGTAAGTATAAGTGTAAAGGATGAAAATCATAGTAGAGGACTGTTAATCAAACTTTTAATGTTTATTTTTTGACAAATTCAGGTAGAATGATTTTTAGATAAGGAAGTTATGGACAAATTCCAAGTGGAACGAAGGAAAAAACGCTATAACGAAGTTATGGTAAAATTTTCCGTAAAAGGTGTCAATCGTGAAAAATCTTAGCTTGGTACCCTTTTCGGACCAAGTTATGGGTAGTTAACGCTTCCGGAAAATTTGTTCTTTCTGGTGGTTTTGTATTTAGTGGAAAATGTGAGTCGTAGGCTCCAGAACAAACTTTACCCGACTTTAGATGAGTAAGTTATGAGGTTTAGAAAATTTGATGTTGGAATGTCTTTTGGCGAAAAATGGCTTTCAGGGGACTTATAAGATAATTTTTTGACTAATTCAAAAATCGAGAAAATTATTTTTCCTGGGGGGATTTAAAGAGGATGTTGCAAGGAAGAAATAAACGAAAGAACGAGCTCATTCTAATATCGGACAATCAAATAATGATGTGTCAAAGTAAGCGTGTTGGAATTGTACAAAGTCAAAAATTTATCAAAGCTTTACATTGATTTTACAAGGTGGGTGTGCCCCACGCTGCCCATAGCATAAAATTGGCTTGGCCCGCGCCGGACAAACAGTAGTGACGCTTAAGGCAAGTATTCTAACTCTATTCAACTTTTGTCTGAATTTCAGTTTATGAGTATATATTCTTATGAATAATCCTTGTGTATGTTCTGGTTTTCCAATATTTATCGATTGTGAAACCTTCAAACTTATACAAACTCGTTCTTAATTGTATAAATATTCAGCTATGTTCTAATGCATAAATTGTTTAACATTTTACTATAATGCATAAATTGTTCAAGTTTTGCTTTGACATAAATTGTTCAAGTTTTAAGTTCGATATTGCATGAACTGTTTGAGATGTACGTCAATGTCATTTGTTCAAGATAGACACAGATTTAAACATTTTATCGGTTTAAAAATAAATCTTTGAAATATTATTGATGATTAAGTAGAGTTGTCAACCCAAATTGTTTTGGGGTTCAGACTCCAGTCTAAGATGAATAAACCTAATATTGGGGTATTTTTACATCGGAATAATCCCGACAGACCCCTGAGGTTTTCAAACAAATGCATATATTCATTTAGCCAGAGTGTTATACAACATAGGGTACATTGGGCTGATCACCCAACGTGCCCGTAAGCCAGTCCGGTTAATAGTTGAATTACTGTTGAACCCTTGAGAAAACAAAAATATTCGAGGTCTTTTAACCGCTCAGTACGTCATTTCAAAAATGTTAGATAAAAAAGTATTTTATATTATTATTCCTATTTGTTCGGAATGCTTTCACAACTATTATTTAGTTGTAGAAATAGTAACATGATTCTTAATTTGGTTGTTTATTCAACTGTTTATACTTTCTGAGCTTTGTAGCTCATTCTTGCATTAAATCAAATATTTTCAGTGAAGCCAGAGCAGATTGAAGGTCTGGTAAGGACAAAGGAAAAGGAAAGATGATCGATTAGAAGATAGTTGTAACTATTTGTACTAATTAGAAGTATTGTAATAATTACTTAATAATTTATTATATTTTGAAGACTTAAAGGTATGAGAACCTGGGATTTAGAGTAAGACATATTGTAATAATTAGTAATTACCCTTATGTCATTATTATTATGTTAAACGAGAAGTACCGTGGAGCACCGTATCCAGAATTTAAAGGTACTTGGGTTTGGGGGCGTCATAGGTTGGTATCAAAGCTCTAGGCTATAACCTTGGAGGAATTAGAGCAGTGGAGAATATAGTAAGAAGACAAACTTAGAACGAGTTTGTAGGAGATGAATTATGGGAATTCATCAAAAGAAGTTAAATGAAAAATAAAAATAACATAAAATAAATTTTTATTTGTTATATGGAATATGGTTTGTTATTATGTGCTGATTAAGATAATATTTGATTGTAGATGTCAAGAAGTAATTAATTTAAAGATGTTCTTGTTGATCGCTCCATTTGAGCTAGTATCTGAGATGGAATCGGTGGTGTTATGGAGAGTGAACAGACATGGATCTTCAGTTTGAAGAGGTTAAGATGTAACAAATGTGATTTTTGTAATAATTTAAAATATTTATCGAATTAATTAAATATTTTAGTTGGTTTATTTATTGAATGAAATAAATAATTAAAGGAAAAATATTATGGAAGAATTTATTTAAGTGTGGTGATATTAGTTAAATTGGTGTTAAATAAATTATTAATTGGTGCGTATTTTATTACGGTAATGTGATATTTTAATTTAATTTAATTAAATAAATTAGTGAGTTGTTAAATAATTACAATATGGTGTAATGGTAATTATAGCATCCCCAAATCCGGGTCCCAAATCACCACGGAGCTGGTAAGCTATTTCTATAATTATTACTATTTGCGGAAGATATAAACATAAATTTCTTATACAATACATTTACACACTAACCCCAAGGTCGAGTAACCTTAACTTATACACAATTCATAAATTATCGAACATATAACCTTATTATCATACTATACTATTACAATTTAGTTGTACATATAATCCCAAGCTGAACTTTGTCTGGTCCTTTCTTGTAATCGACGTATTCGTCTTAATATGCAATGTTAAATCATGATACAGCAAGAGTGAGAAATAGGTTTGCCTAGCAAGTTTAAGTTCAATAAGTTAAAGATATATCATAATAGAAAGAATTAAATAAAAGCTGGCTATAGTTCTACAATATAATTGCGAACTAGCATGAACAAATTTTACATAGCTGAACGAACTTTGAACATGAACATATATATATATATATATATATATATATATATATATATATATATATATATATATATATTTGGACCGAATGGTAATGAAGGTGATCAGCCTTTCATACCTGAAGAATACATGCAGTATGCACAGAGTGCGATTTAATAATTCTTAGACATGGCAATCAAAAATGATTAACCACAAGTATATTTGAATAATACTACTCGAAGTTGAGTTAAGAATAACTTCCCTGTTCGGTTAATTATCGTTACACAAATTATCTAGCTTTGTCTGAAAACCTAATATAAGTAATACCGATCTACACAATAGAATAATATCAGCACAATATTTAAAATAACCTAAACACATTAACACATAACCCTATCGGTCTATATATCATATAAAATCTAACCTCAAGTCAAACTGTTACAGTCTGAGTCAAGTTCGGTACAATTCTGACATCCCGATTGCCTAATCGGACAATTATTGAGTCTATTTTTTTCTATGTTCTTTCTCTCTACTAGCTTTAGGCTTAAACCAATACAACCTAACGTAAAGTAAACAGATGCAAAGTTAAATAAAAAAACTGACGTATAGAGAGTGAGCGAAGAGCTAATTTAAAGATGTTCTTGTAGTGAGCGAGGAGCTGATCGCTCCATTTGAGCTAGTACCTGAGACGGAATCGGTGGTGTTATAGAGAGTGAACAGACATGTATCTTCAGTTTGAAGAGGATAAGATGTAAAAAATGTGATTTTTGTAATAATTTAAAATATTTATCGAATTAATTAAATACTTTAGTTGGTTTATTTATTGAATGAAATAAATAATTGAAGGAAATATATTATGGAAGAATTTATTCAAGTGTGGTGATATTAGTTAAATTGGTTTTAAATAAATTATTAATTGGTACGTATTTTATTACGGTAATGTGATATTTTAATTTAATTAAATTAAAGAAATTAGTGAGTTGTTAAATAATTACAATATGGTGTAATGGTAATTGTAGCATCCCCAAATTCGGGTCCCAAATCACCACAGGTCTAGTAAGCTATTCCTATAACTATTACTTTTTGCGGAAGATATAAACATAAATTGCTTATACAATACATTTACACACTAACCCCAAGGTCGAGTAACTTTAACTTATACTTAATTCATAAATTGTCGAACATACAACCTTATTATCATACTATACTATTACAATTTAGTTGTACATATAATCCCAAGCTGAACTTGGTCTGGTCCTTTCCTATAATCGACGTATTCGTCTTAATCTGCAATGTTAAATCATGATATAGCAAGGGTGAGAAATAGGTTTTCCCAGCAAGTTTAAGTTCAAAAAGTTAAAGATATATCATGATAGAAAGAATTAAATAAAAGCTGGCTATAGTTCTACAATATAATTGCGAACTAGCATAAACAAATTTTACATAGCTGAATGAAATTGAACATGAACATATATATATATATATATATATATATATATATATTTGGACCGAATGGTAATGAAGGTGATCAGCCTTTCATACCTGAAGAATACATGAAGTATGCACAAAGTGTGATTTAATAATTCTTAGACATGACAATCAGAAATGATTAACCACAAGTATATTTCAATAATACTACTCAAGGTCGAGTTAAGAATAACTTGCATGTTCGGTTAATTATCGTTACACAAATTATCTAGCTTTGTCTGAAAATCTAATATAAATAATAATTGTAAGACCCCAACTTATTATTAATGAAATTTAATTTTCTCTATTTATTATTTTGAAATAGTAAGGGTTGATTTGATTAATGTGGATAGTTATGGGTAAAATACGCAAATATTTCAAAATAAGCAAGTGATTATAAAATATTCATTGTTGTCGGGGAATATTCGTTTGGTCGTGGAATATTTGTATTGTCGTGGAATATTCGTACGACGGCGCAGCCATGTGTGGGCCCCATAACGAAAAGCGATTGGATGAAAAAAATGACAAATATAAGTTGTTTAAAAATAACGGCGTAGTTGTTACCGTTAATACTGTTAAAATACTCGGTGGTTAAAACACAGTAACACACAGTATTGTACCAATTATTAATTCTTACGTAAGAAGGCACTACTCAATAATGGTTACAGTAATTACTATTCAGTATTTTATTTTATTGATTTAATAATTTCTGCGTTGATATTTTATATTTCTGTTGTTTCAATAATTGTCATTACACAATATTTTTCATTATCGAAGCAATAATTCATATTATCTGAATAATATTATTAGATAACATTATTGACAATGTCTAGAAAGTTCTGTCTAAGGAGAGGTTTGGTCACCTAATTGCGCGCCAGTAAGGATAAATTCGTATTGGAAAACCCCCTCTTTCCTGGCAACGGCCTGGTTTCTAGTACTATGATTCTGTAATATTATTTGTGAATAATTAATTATTGATTTATATGATGTGGAAAATATTGATTTTATGTGGATATAGATGGAGAAAATTTTTAATGTGACAATTGTTGAAAATTAATATTTTATCTTTTTTTGATAAAATAATTCATTTAAATATATTATTATATTTTAATAATATAATAATGATGATATTTTTACGATGAATGTGGGATATATGAGTATATGTGGAGGAGGAGTATTTTTGTTACCAAAAATATTTAAAGCATGTTTTATGTGTCGGTGGACCCCATTTCTTGACTGAAATTTGATTATAGCTTGTAAAATCGACCGTTTGTGGATTTCGGTTAATTTTTGTTTGGAATTTGGAAAAACTTTCTTCTGCAAAGTTGTAGAGAATTGAATTTCCTATAAAAACTCGTAAGATTAAAATTTTTCGGATAAAAGAGCTATTTATTGTGAATTATTGAAGTTCTGAAGTTCCAAAATAATTGATTTTTGGATGTTTTAATTGTTTTAATTAACAAAAACGTTTTTTGTGTTTGGTTAGCCTCATTAAACACATGCAAGTTGCTGAATTCAAATGGTTCTAGGTGCGTAGAAAAATTTGTATATATATATATATATATATATATATATATATATATATATATATTATGTTAAATTTTCTATTTTGGTGTTCTAAGCATTTTCCTATAAATAGGGTGATTAGGGTAGAATTGAAAATCCCACCAGAAACTGAAGTTTTCTCTCTCTATATTATCGAGCGTATTCTTGTGAGTATTTTGAGTATACTTTGAGTATTGCTATATGGTGCAAGTTCAAGTCATAGCCTATATCCGGTGTTTCAACTAGAAGTACTGTCTTTCGAGGTAAGGGATGTTATTTTCTTCTCAAATGATATTATTTCTTCAATATCATTATGCCGAAATATTGGTTGGAATTTTTATCAAATTTGGAACTTTTTCATGTCGGGGTTATTATTCACGAGTTACTATTCACGAGTTACTATTCACGAGTTCTATTCACGAAGCATGATGATGTTTTTTATGAAATTTCTATCTTTTGATGTCGGAGTTACTATTCACGTATACGGCACTATTTACGTATACGACACTATTCACGAATACAGCACTATTCACCGAAAAATAAAATTTCTTCTTTTTGTCCAAAATATCTATTATGGATACTAGCTTTGATTGTATCCATGTTTTGATCATTCTTGAATTTTACTCCACTCTGATTACTTATGAAGTATTTTTGAACTTGGATTGTGTAAAGTATGAATCCTTAATATTTGTTCTTTTGTTTCACTGGATTCGTTTCCTTTAAAATATTTTTCATCATCCTCAGTCCTAAATGATGAAATTACTGAATATCTTTGGCTTGTAGTGCAAAGATGAACATGTGTTGAGATGAACATGACCGACTGATTAATATCTTTGGCCCGTAGTGCAAAGATGAACATGTGTTTAGATGAACATGACCAACTGATGATTATCTTTGGCCTGTAGTGCAAAGATGAATATTTGATTTCAGATATATATTGATTGATGTTACAGAGATAAAATATCGACGATGAACTTTTAAATTCATAGATAGAAGATAGTAGTTTGCATTCTCTACTTAACTCTTCTAATGAATTATTGTTTCCGCTGCAGTTGTTGAATTAAAACTGGTTGTCTACTGTATTCTATTAGATTTTTCCCTGTTGGAGACTAACGATAATTTGTTGTATATTATCTTAGTCATAATATTCTTTACTGGGCTAGTTGATCTCACATTTTTCCTTTTTGTTCCATTTTTCTTCTCAGGAGGCGAGAATGTAGCGAGTACTAGTCGGGGTATGGAATGAAGGTTCTAGAGAGATTTGTTTAGTAGTCCTCACCATTTTTGTAAAATAATGTATCAATAATTATGATGGGGATTTATTTACGTGTGGATATTGTCTAGACGACAATATTTGTATTTAAACTCACAGTTTATATGTTGTAATAATAAAGTTGTAGTTATTTCTGTACCATGTATTTGGCGACTCAGAATGGGTTGGATGGAATGGACTTATTTTGGGGGCGTCACAGTTGGTATCAGAGCTTAGGGATATGATCTCTGGCGGAGATCGGGAAATAGAACTAGGAGGGGAGAGACGAGTAAATCCTTCACTAGTGTGTCCTACCTAAGCTTATTTGTTAGTTGGTTAGTATATAGGGATATTATGTGATATATTGATTTCCTTAATTAACCCTTGTTTTATGATAGTATTTGAGAATATCGACTGAGAATATTAACAGTGGAAATGAGACCGTGGAGACGCTTGTACTCACCAACGAGGAGAACGTGCAACAGGCTGGCAATGTACCTCTTGTGAACAACACCACTGAGCAGATGATGAACGAGGAGATGTTTAGAAGATTTTGCAGTTCATGCAAAATCAAACGAGGGAGACTTGTGTTCAAAATACAGAAGGAAATGATAGCAATTCACGGTTGGTCACAGCCAAGCAGTTCAAAGAGTTGGGACCACCAGAATTCTGGGGAAAGCCGGATCCGATTAAGGCGGAGACGTGGGTCAAACAAATTACCAAGATATTCGATGTCTTGAGATGCACGGAGGAATAGAAGGTTCCATTTGCCACCTTTATGTTCCATGGCGAGGCAGACTACTGGTGGAAGTCTGTGAAGCGTACACATCCAGCCGCACTCAGCATGTCATGGGAGACGTTTCAGAAATAGGTCAATGACAAGTACTTCCCTGAAAGTATTCGTCATATGAAGGAAGTTGAGTTTATTAGACTGGAGCAGAATAACATGACAGTGTCCCAGTACGAGGCGAAGTTCGCGGAGTTATCCAAGTTTTTACCTCATTTGGTGGAGAATGAGGAACGTATGACACGGATGTTTCTGAGAGGTTTGAAACCCGACATACGTCAGTATCTCATTACGCATAAATTTTCTCTCTATTCAGATGTTGTCAACAGGGATCAGTTGTTAGAGCGAGATAACGAGTACGTTCAACCAAGGGACCATAACCAAGATCATACCGAAGATAGCAGTCATCAGAATAACGATAACTAGCGGAGAAAGAAGAATACGGACAAAGGTGGTAACTACTCTTGTGGTAATCGTGGCCATGAAAATAGAAGAAGTGAGTCAGAAAGAGATTTTAAAAAGAGGAGATTCAACAACGACCATGTGAAGACGTCAGCGCCAGTAGCAACTGGTTCCAAGGGAGGAGAAAGACCACCGGTCGTATGTTACAAATGCAGGAAAGAGGGACATATCAGCCCGAACTACCCACAACAGTTTAAGGTATGCTATAATTATGGAAAAGAAGGACATATTGCACGAGATTGTACGGTATCGAAACCCAGTCCAGCGGGAATGATGACACAAAAGGATGTCCCAGAAAAGTCAAAGTCAACGGTTCTTGGAAGAGCATTTGTCGTTACCGGTCAAAATGAGAGGAACCCGAACGAAGTTAACACGGGTTAGTTAATTATAAATTCTTGCGAAGTTTATACCTTACTAGATACCAGTTCTACCCATTCTTTTATCTCTCTTGCTTGCGCTCAACATTTGAACTTGACTACGGAGAAATTAGACTTCGACCTATTTATGGAGACTCCGTTAGGAGAAACTTTCATTACATCCGTTGTTTAGAAATCTTGCTTGATTCAGGTTGGCACTATCACATTACCTGTTAACCTTATTTCTATAGAGATATTTGCTTTTGATGTGATTTTAAGGTTAACTACTCATCATGCCGAAATTGATTACTTTCGTAAGGTTATTAGTTTTCATATTCCTAAGAAACCTGTTATTCGAATTCAAGCAATCAAACCATTGTAGTCAAACATTTTCATATCAAGCCATGAGGTCATTCGTTTATTGTGGATGTCAAGTTTTCTTAGTGCATGTTATGGATTTGAATAAAGACACATCAGATTTGAATAATATTCCTGTTGTTATTGATTTTCCTGACGTATTTCCTGAAGAATTTCTTGGCTTACTCCCAAAGCCTGATATTAAATTTTGTATCGACTTTGAACCCGGTACAAAACTCATTTCTAAAATCTCATATCAAATGGCTCCTATTGAACTTCAGGAGTTAAAAATTGAACTATAGAATTTGGTACCCGAGACTTTATCTGGTGACTTCCTTTGTGGAATGCACCGACGCCAGACTCTCCTTAGGGGAAAATATTCATGCGATAGTAAACTGATAGGTGTCATTGTAACGTGTTATCCATGGTTGGGATATGAGTCACAGTTGAGAACAACCTAAGTCGGTAATCGAAATACGTAGTTTTCTAGGCTTAGTTGGTTATTATCGGAGATTCGTTGAAGGATATTCTTGAATCGCTATTCCATTAACGCATCTGACTCGTAGAGATACAAAGTTCTAATGGAGCAAGGAATGTAGAAAGAGCTTCGAAGAACTCAAGTGGAGACACATTTCAGCACATGTTCTGACCATACCATCCTGGAAAAGTGAACGTGGTAACTGACGTGTTGAGTAGAAGATCGTATACAAGTACAAGTACGATATTATCAAAGACTCATTTCGTATAATTTACAAATAATAGAGATGAAGATGAAAACTCTAGGTACCCACGTGATGATATACGAGTATAATCGACTTTAATCGATAAAGTTAAAGTTGTTCAAGCTACACACCGGAGCTGATGAATTTGAAGAAAGAGGTGCAAGAAGTTGTTATTTCAAAAGCGAGAATCGGTGAGGTGAGGAAAGCTCAAACCTTCGATTTATTAATCCATTTGAAATTCTCGATCGAATACGAACTGTGGCATATAGACTAGTTTTAACGCCAAGTATGACACGTGTTCATAACGTTTTTCACGTATCGATGTTACGTAAATATGTGGACGACCCGAACCACGTCATTGAGTTAGAACTGGATGAGATAGCCGAAGACTTAACGTACGAGGAGGTACCTGTCAAGATCTTGGATAGGAAAGATCATGTCCTATGTACCGAGATTATACCACAAGTTAAAGTTTTGTGGAGAAACCATGCTATTGAGGAAATGACCTGGGAGTTGGAAACGGAAATGAAAGCGAGGTATTCTCATCTTTTCGAAACACCAGGTACGTACGTCAATTTCGATGACGAAATTTTATAAGGAAGGGAGTTTGTAAGACCCCAACTTATTATTAATGAAATTTAATTTTCTCTATTTATTATTTTGAAATAGTAAGGGTTGATTTGATTAATGTAGATAATTATGGGTAAAATACGCAAATATTTTAAATTAAGCAAGTGGTTATAAAATATTCATTGTTATCGGGGGAATATTCGTTTGGTCGTGGAATATTCGTACTGTCGGGGAATATCCATACGACGGTGCAGTCATGTGTGGGGCCCATAACGGAAAGCGATTGGATGAAGAAAACAACAAATATAAGTTATTTAAAAATAACGGCGTAGTTGTTACCGTTAATACTGTTAAAATACTCGGTGGTTAAAACACAGTAACACACAATATTGCACCAATTATTGATTCTTACGTAAGAAGGCACTACTCAATAATGGTTACACTAATTATTGTTCAGTATTTTATTTTATTAATTTAATAATTGCTGCGTTGATATTTTATATTGTTGTTGTTTCAATAATTGTCATTACACAATATTTTTCATTATCGAAGCAATAATTCATATTATCTGAATAATATTATTAGATAACATTATTGACAATGTCTAGAAAGTTCTGTCTAAAGAGAGGTTTGGTCACCTAATTGCGCGCCAGTAAGGATAAATTCGTATTGGAAAGCCCCCTCTTTCCTGGCAACGGCCTGGTTTCTAGTACTATGATTCTGTAATATTATTTGTGAATAATTAATTATTGATTTATATGATGTGGAAAATATTGATTTTATGTGGATATAGATGGAGAAAATTTTTAATGTGACAATTGTTGAAAATTAATATTTTATCTTTTTCTGATAAAATAATTCATTTAAATATATTATTATATTTTAATAATATAATAATGATGATATTTTTACGATGAACGTGGGATATATGAGTATATTTGGAGGAGGAGTATTTTTGTTACCAAAAATATTTAAAGCATGTTTTATGTGTCGGTGGACCCCATTTCTTGACTGAAATTTGATTATAGCTTGTAAAATCGACCGTTTGCGGATTTTAATTAATTTCTGTTTGGAATTTGGAAAAACTTTCTTCTGCAAAGTTGTAGAGAATTGAATTTCCTATAAAAATATGCAAGATTCGAATTTTTGGACAAAAGGGCTATTTATTGTGAATTATTGATGTTCTGAAATAATTGATTTTTGGATGTTTTAATTGTTTTAATTAACAAAAAGGTTTTTTTGTGTTTGGTTAGCCTCATTAAACACATGCAAGTTGCTGAATTCAGATGGTTCTAGGTGCGTAGATAAATTTGTATATATATATATATATATATATATATATATATATATATATATATATATATATATATATATTAAATTTTCTACTTTGGTGTTCTAAGCATTTTCCTATAAATAGGGTGATTAGGTTAGAATTGAAAATCCCACCAGAAACAGAAGTTTTCTCTCTCTATATTATCGAGCGTATTCTTGTGAGTATTTTGAGTATACTTTGAGTATTGCTATACGGTGCAAGTTCAAGTCATAGCCTATATCTGGTGTTTCAACTAGAAGTACTGTCTTTCGAGGTAAGAGATGTTATTTTTTTCTCAAATGATATTATTTCTTCAATATCATTATGCCGAAATATTGGTTGGAATTTTTATTAAATTTGGAACTTTTTCATGTCGGGGTTACTATTCATGAGTTACTATTTACGAGTTACTCTTCATGAGTTACTATTCACGAGTTTCTATTCACGAGTACTATTTACGAAGCATGATGATGTTTTTTGTGAAATTTCTATCTTTTGGTGTCGGAGTTCCTATTCACGTATATGGCACTATTCACGTATACGGCACTATTCACGAATACGTCACTATTCACCGAAAAATAAAATTTCTTCTTTTTGTCCAAAATATCTATTATGGATACTAGCTTTGATTGTATCCATGTTTTGATCATTTTTGAATTTTACTCCACTCTGGTTACTTATGAATTATTTTTGAACTTGGATTGTGTAAAGTACGAATCCTTAATATTTGTTCTTTTGTTTCACTGGATTCGTTTCCTTTAAAATATTTTTCATCATCCTCAGTCCTAAATGATGAAATTACTGAATATCTTTGGCCTGTAGTGCAAAGATGAATGATTTCTTGATGAATATCTTTGGCCCGTAGTGCAAAGATGAACAGGTGTTGAGATTAACATGATCGACTGATTAATATCTTTGGCCCGTAGTGCAAAGATGAACATGTGTTTAGATGAACATGACCAACTGATGAATATCTTTGGCCTGTAGTGCAAAGATGAATATTTGATTTCAGATATATATTGATTGATGTTACAGAGATAAAATATCGACGATGAACTTTTAAATTCATATATAGAAGATAGTAGTTTGCATTCTCTACTTAACTCTTCTAATGAATTGTTATTTCTGCTGCAGTTGTTGATTTAAAACTGGTTGTCTATTGTATTCTATTAGATTTTTCCCTGTTGGAGACTAACGATAATTTGTTGTATATTATCTTAGTCATAATATTCTTTACTGGGTTAGTTGAGCTCACCCTTTTCCTTTTTAATCCATTTTTCTTCTCAGGAGGCGAGAATGTAGCGAGTACTAGTCGGGGTATGGAATGAAGGTTCGAGAGAGAGTTGTTTAGTAGTCCTCACCATTTTTGTAAAATAATGTATCTATAATATAAAAGAGAGCGGAGAGAGAAAATAGACAAATGTCACATCCAAAATCAAATAATAAAAAATGACAAATATCTGCATGTGTTGCTGTACGGCTGGGGCCACCTGACGTGGACATAGACAAATAATAAATATTTTTAATAAAAATAAAACAAAATGCAGTTTTTTTAATAAATTATGCAGTTTTTTTTAATAAAATTATTTTTTTATATAAAATACAGTTTTTTTAATAAAAATAAAAAAAATGCATTTTTTTAATAAAAAATGCTGTTTTTTAATAAAAAAATGTTGTTTTTTATTAAAAAAACGCTGTTATTAAAAATAACAGCATTATTATTAAAAACAGTGTTATTAAATAACAGCATTTTTATTTTAATAAAAAACATTATTTTAAAAAAACAGTTTAAAAAACAGTGTTTTTTTAATAAAAGAACAACAGTTTATAAAAAATAGTTTATTTTTTTTAATAAAAAATAACAGCATTTTTATTTTAATAAAAAACCGCATTATTTTAAAAAAAAACAGTTTAAAAAACAGTATTTTTTTTATTTTTATTAAAAAAAACTGCATTTTATAAAAAAAATAATTTTATTAAAAAAATTGCATTTTTAAAAAAAATTGTGTTTTACTTTTTTTAAAAAAACCAATTATTTTAATTAAAAAAATGCTTTTTAATTTTTTTTAATAAAAATTGAAAAAAAACTTTTTTTTTTAATTTTTATGAAATATAATTATTTTTATTTATTTATTTTCTTATTTTTTTGCTGATTTTTATAATTTTTATTATATTTTAAAATATTTTTTTCCATTTTTTCATCAAAATTTTCATCTATATCCACATCATCACTGCCACGTCGCATGCTAACTGCCACATAGATTTTTTTTAAGACAAGTCAGCTGCCACATCATCATTTCCATTAAGTCAACTTTGACTTAACGGTTTTTGTAACAGAGTGTTAGTAAATTAAAGTTCAGTGAGTTGACTGTAAGAAAAAAAAATTCAGTGACCCATTTGTAAGTCAACCTATAGTACAGTGACTTAGGAAGCATTTAACTCTAAAGTTAACTAATTATTCATGGTTATGATGATTTTGGATGTGGATTGATGGTTTTTTTGGTGGTTTGAATATGTATCGATGATTGTAAGTTTTTTAGATATGTTTAGAATTTTCTGGATATCTATTTTTAAAGGAAATTTTGCCGAAATTTTTTGAAATTAGTACCGACTAGCTCGATGTTTTGGTGGTTGGATATGTATTGATGATTGAGTAATATTTTTCGATTTTTAATTTAATTTTTCGTTACACCGTGCCTTCAGGCACGAGTTATAGCTAGTCAATAAATATGATGGGAATTTATTTACGTGTGGATATTGTCTAGACGACAATATCTGTATTTAAACTCACAATTTATATGTTGTAATAATAAAGTTGTAGTTATTTCTGTACCATATATTTAGCGACTCAGAATGGGTTGGATGGAATGGACCTATTTTGGGGGCGTCACAATACCGATCTACACATTAGAATAATATCACCACGGTATTTAAAATAATCTAAACACAATAACACATAACACTATCGGTCTATACATCATATAAAACCTAACCTAAAATCAAACTGTTACAGTCTGGGTCAAGTTCGGTACAATTCTGACATCCCGATTGCCTAATCGGACAATTATTGAGTCTATTTTTTTCTATGTTCTTTCTCTCTACTAGCTTTAGGCTTAAACCAATACAACCTAACGTAAAGTAAACAGAGGCAAAGTTAAATAAAAAAACTGACGTATAATAATAATAATAATACTTAATATATATCAGTTTTGCTTTATTTTAAATTTAAAAGCCATAAGGCTTTGTTTAGAAAAACAAGATTATAATAAGAATTTCAAAAGCTCTAAGGCTTTGCTTGATAAAACCAAATTAAAACTCTTTTAATTTATTTTAATAACTCATTGACAATATAATTTAATTATCACACTGTATTCAATTCAATTCCCATATTCAAATTCAACTAAATTAAAACTAACAACAATCTATTAAATCAATATGCCAAATAATCCAATTATCACAAAATTAAAATTTTTATTATAATTTTATTTAATAAATTAATTCATCACTTTAATTACTAAATTAAATTAAAACAACATTATAACTATTTAACAATTCACTTTTCAATTAAATTACAATTTAAACTATACATTATTAACTCTCTAATTTAATTATTAAATTAAATTAAGATATTACCACTATGTAACATAATAATTAATTCAAGACTCATTTAATTTAAATAACATCAAATACAAAATTACTAAATACCAATTTAATTAATATATTACACTTAATTAAGTTAATTCCCCACAACTCATGAATTATTTATTTAACTAATAAATAATCAAATACAATAAATATTTATTTAACAATAAACACGTCAACTAAAATATTTATTTAATTCAATAAATATTTTAAATTACATACAAAAATTCTGGATAGTCACATCATTCCTTTCTTACAAAGATTTTGTCTCCAGAATTAGAACTCAAACATTTCATTCGTCACAAAACAAATTCATAAAGAATTTTTTTTATGAAAACTCAAAAACATAAGAACTAAGAGAAAAAGGGTTAAATTACTACCTCAAATCTCTTTTTTGAGCAACACAGATGAAAGCAATCCCTTTGATTATCTCAAACTCACAAAACACTTCTCTTATTCCTTCTCTCTTTTTTCTCTTTTTTCTCTATTTTCTTCTCTATTCTTTCTTTCTTCTAGTTTTAGGCTTAAACCAATACAACCTAACGTAAAGTAAACAAACGCAAAATAATAATAAAAACTGACGTATAATAATAATAACAATACTTAATATATATCAGTTATGCTTTATTTTAAATTTAAAAGCCATAAAGCCTTGTTTGGCAAAACAAGATTATAATAAGAATTTCAAAAGCTCTAAGGCTTTGCTTGATAAAACCAAATTAAAACTCTTTTAATTTATTTTAATAACTCATTTACAATATAGTTTAATTATCACACTTTATTCAATTCAATTCCCATATTCAAATTTAACTAAATTAAAACTAACAACAATCTATTAAATCAATTTGCCATATAATCCAATTATCACAAAATTATAATTCTCATTATAATTTTTTTAATAAAGTAATACATCACTTTAATTACTAAATTAAATTAAAACAACATTATAACTATTTAACAATTCACTTTTCAATTAAATTATAATTTAAACTATACATTAGTGTAATCAAATACGCACAACTTATAAAATCATATAATCAACATCAAAACAACTCATTTAATCATTATCAACTCTCTAATTTAATTATTAAATTAAATTAGGATAGTACCATTATGTAACATAGTAATTAATTCAACACTTATTTAATTTAATTAACTTCAAATATAAAATTTGTGACGCCCCCCAAAAAAGTATACGTCACCCATTCTAAGTCGTCAAATACATATTACAGAAATAAATACAACTTCATTAATATAATTGTCGTGCAAAATACGACAAGACATATACTGTGAGTTTTAATACAAATATTGTCTAATAGACAGTATTCAAACTCAAAAGGAGTCCGCATTACAATTATTGATAAACTATTTTACAAAAATAGTGAGAACTGCTAAAACAAGTTTCTAGAACCATCACTCCATACCCCGGCTAGTTTCTGCTATATTCTCACCTCCTGAGAAGAAAAATGGAACAAAATGGAAAAGGGTGAGCTCAACTATCCCAATAAAGAATATTATGACTAAGATAATGAACAACAAATTATTGTTAGCCTTCACCAAATCAAATAAAATATAATGGACAACCAGTTTTAGATCAATATTCATAGCGGAAATAACAATTCTTTAGAAGAGTTAAGTAGAGAATGAAATCTACTATCATCTATGAATTTAAAAGTCCATCATCAATATTTATTCCTGTAACATCAATTAATATACATCTTGCATCAAATATTCATCTTTGCACTACGGGCAAAAGATGTAAGACCCCAACTTTTTGAATAAAGATGAATTTTCTATAAATATCGTTTTTGAATATTATGGAGTAAATTTGATATAATGTTATAGTTATAGGTAGTACGCAAGTTGTATATAATATTTGATTGGTCGGGGAATATTTGTTTTAACAGGGAATATTCGTACAACGGAACAATCATTGGTGGACCCCACAACGAAATTATTGTCGGATTGAGAAAACGACAAAAATACTTTATGAAAATAGCGGCGGAAGTTTTACCGCTAACTGTTGAAACACCCAGAGTTAAAAGTACATTAATACGCGTAGTTGCACAGTAGCACACGGTTTTGATTATTGATGCTTACGTGAGAAGTCACTAAGTTTTTTTCAATTATTGCTACAATAATTGCTGCATAGTATCTCACGTTATTTGATTCAATTATTGTCAAAACTGTCGGTAGAAGTTGTTTCAGTTTATATATATATATATAATAATATATACGTATTATTTATATATAATTTTGTCACAAATTTTGAAATGGTGGGGGGGGGGGGGGGGTTCACAGGAAATCAAAGAAAAAAGGAGTTAGATTGTCTAGTGGAAAAATGTATTATTGAGACTTATATATATATATATATATATATATATATATATATATATATATATATATATATATATATATATATATATATATATATAGAGCGATTGAATTGATATTGGATTCAGGGGATGAATCCTGTAACATTTTTTAAAAAACACATGTTATATATATATATATATAATATATAATATATTATATTTTATTTAAAGGATTTTACTTTAAATATGGACCGACAGATTAAAGTAAATCAATCTCGACCGTTCATGAGTTAGTTACTATGTAATCTATTTTTCTATAAATAGAAGTTCATTCCTTCATTATTTCTTACGAATTCACTGAAACTTTAGAGAGAGAAATTATAGAGAAGCTATAGAAAAGTATTCTGCTCCTTCTCTACTCTTATATTCAGTTTTTTTTACGATAAGGGATATTATTTGTTGTACTCGTAAGGGGTATTATTTCTTTTGTATTCATGAAAAGAACTTCTGTTATTCCATTCTTTATTATTCTGCTGGAATAACTAGTATACGCGGACTACCCTATACTTGGTGACATTCTTCTAATATTCCGTCTTTATTATTATTATGTTGGAATATCATGTCTGTGCGTTTTACGCCGAACCTGGTTCCGTCTTTATTATTATTTTGTTGGAATATCTTATCTGTACATTTTACATCGGACCTGATTTCGTCTTTATTATTATTCTGTTGGAATATCCTGTCTGTGCATTTTACGTCGGACCTGGTTCTGTCTGTATTATTCTGTTGGAACATCCCGTCGGTGCGAATTTCGCCTGACCTGGTTCCGTTACTTATTATTCTGTTGGAATAACATGTCTATGTGAAGTACCGCATGCATGGTGATTTCTTTTGTTATTCCATTCGTTATTATACTCAGTTGGTTAAAGTTTTAACTTCTATACTCCATGAAATTAGTGGAATATCCTTGATATTTACGTTTCATCCAGTATCTTTTCATGGAAATTTTCTTCTGAGCATTCTCGAATTTTACTCTACAAAGCATTATCATGTTGACAATTTGGACGTTATTAGCTCCTGAATAACTTAATTATTGAACTTGTTTTATTGAATTCTTATATCATTGTCATCATCCTCATGTTTATATTATGTTGAAAGTCATCTGTGCCCTGTAGTGCATAGATGGACTTGGTATGATTATGACCAGGGATTATTCGGTGTAATCATTACCGCAATGTTAGAAATGATGTGGAAAAAGTTCTCATTAACCCGTAGTGCATTGATGGACAGTTGTTGGCATGACCATGATCATTGATGAATACACGAATATCCTTGGCTGTGGTGTATGGATAATTTGTGGTTGTAATACTAATGAATATCCTTGGCTATAGTGCAGGGATAATGTGGATTATTTATTAAGATGAGTCTCAGCGATTAAAGTCATGAAAAATCTTTTAAATCATAGAAGATAGTAGATTTTATTCTCTTCTTGACTCTTCTAATGGATTGCTTGTTCCACTGCAGTTAAACTTGATGTTTGTTATATTTTATCAGTTTAACACTGTTGAATGCTAATGATAAATTATTCTGCATTATCTTAGTCTTAATATTTCTTACTGGGCTAGTTGAGCTCACCCTTTCATTCGATGTTCTCTTCAGGAAATGAGAACATAGCTGGGACTAGTCGGGGAACAGAGTGATGGTCCTAGATGGTGCATTAGTAGTCCTCACTATTCTGTGAAATAGTGTGATAATAATTGTAATGAGGACTCCTTTTGAGTTTGTATACTCTCTAGTAGACAATATTTGTATTCAAACTCACAGTTTATGTTTTGTCGTATTGTACACGAAAGTTGTATTATTAAGTTGTATTTGAATTCTATACCATGTATTTGGAGACTCAAGATGGGTGATGTATACCTAATTTTGGGGGCGTCATAGTTGGTATCAAAGCTTAGGGATATGATCCCTGGCTAAGATGTGAGAATAGAACTATGAGGGGAGAGACGGGGAATTCCTTCACTAGTATGACCTACCTAAGTTTTTTTTTTGGTATTTAATTGGTCGGTCAGAATATAGGGATAATATGTTACATGTCAATTAACCTTTTATTTTGTGGCAGTATCTGAAAATGACATCTGAGAATGTTGAGAATCGCAATGGAGCATATGCGATCGTTGATTCACCACATATCAATAATCAGGATAATGTGCATCAGTAAGGCGTCAATCCTCATGAAAACAACAACACTGACCAAATGATGAATGATGGAATGTTCAGAGGCTTTATGCAATTCATACAATAGTAGGCGAGAGCGGATCCTGTCCAAAATATAGGTGGACTCACTGGAAACTCTCGGACGGTCACCGCTAAATAGTTCAAGGAGCTGGGACCACCAGAGTTTATAAGAGAACCAAAACCACCTAAGGCGGAAGCATGGATTAAACAGATAACAAAGATATTTGATGTCTTGGGATGCTCCGAGGAGCAAAAGGTTCCCTTTGTGGCCTTTATGTTGCGAGGAGAGGCGGATTACTGGTGGGAATCGGTAAAACGTACTCAACCTGCCGCACTGAAAATGTCTTGGGAGAAGTTCCAAGAACTATTCAACGACAAATACTTTTCCGAAAGTATTTATCACATGAAGGAGGTGGAGTTCATCAAGTTGGAACATAATAATATGATTATGTCGCAGTACGAAGCAAAGTTTGTCGAGTTGCCAAAAGTACGAAGCAAGGTGGATAATGAAGACAGAATGACGCGGATGTTTTTAAGAGGTTTGAAGCTGGAGATACGTCAATATCTTACTTCTCATAAACTGTGTTCGTATTCAGATGTTGTAAATATGGCTCAGTTAGTGGAGCGCTATAACGAGTCAACGCAACCAAAAGAGAGCAGCCAACACAATGATAATACCAGCGAGAGCAGTCATTGAAGCGGTGACAACAAGAGTGGAGGGAATCAATAGGCCATAAATTGTAACCACTTCGGTGGTAATCAGGGCCAAAACAATAATAATGGACATTTTAAGAAGAGGAGATTCAACAATGATGGAAAGATGTCAGCACTAGCACCCGTTGTTAAGGAAGAAGAACGACCACCTATCATATGCTTCAAATACGGAGGAGAGGGACACATTAGTCCAAACAGCGCGATGTCGTCCAAAGCATGTTATAATTTTCGAAGAGAAGGTCACTTAGCCTGATTTTGTCGTTCACCGAAGACAAGTTAAGCTAGGATGGAGGCACCAAAGGCCGTCCCAAAAAAGTCAAAGTCAGTAGTGCAAGGGAGAGCGTTTGTTGTGACCTCCCAGAAAGCAAGGAACCCGAATGAGGTCATCACGGGTAAGCTTATCATAAACTCTAGCGAAGTCTATACCTTATTTGATATCGGTTCTACCCATTCTTTTATTTCTCCTACTTGCGCTCAACGATTAAATTTGACTCCAGAGAAATTAGACTTTGACTTATCTATGAAAACTCCATTAGGAGAAACCTTCATTACATCCACTGTTTATAAGTCTTGTTTGGTTCAAATCGGTACCCTCATATTACCTGTCAATCTTATTTCATTGAAAATACTTGCATTTGACGTGATTCTAGGGATTGATTGGTTAACTACTTATCATGCAAAAATTGATTATTTTCGTAAGGTTGTTAGCTTTCATATTCCTAATCAACCTATTATGCGAATTCAAGCGACAAAACCATTAAAGTCAATCACGGTCATCTCAAGCCATAAAGCTATTCATTTATTGAAAAATGGATGTTATGATTTCTAGCTCATGTCATGGATCTAAATAAAAACACGTCAGTTTTGAATGATATTTCTATTCTTAATGAATTTCCTGACGTATTCCCGGAAGAACTTCCTAGCCTACCCCCAGAGCGTGAAATTGAATTTTGTATCGACCTTGAACCTGGTACAAAACCTATTTCCAATGCCCCATATCGAATGACTCCTATTGAACTTCAGGAGTTAAAGACCCAACTACAGGAATTGTTAAACATTGGCTTTATTCATCCTAGTACTTCTCCTTGGGGTGCTCCTATTCTATTCGTGAAGAAAAAAGATGGGAGTATGCGACTTTGTATTGATTATCAGGAGTTGAATCATGTTGAAAGTAATATGCACACAAGCCAATCATGTTTGATGATAAAGCATATACTTTGTAACAATCTTATTCATTTATTAATAAAAAGTATTAATTTATTAAAGGCTTTTAATTATCTATATGATGCTGTTTTATAATATGTGATAAACCCATAGTTTTAAGCAATGCTTTTAGAATAATGATGATGATCATTCTAATGAGATCTAAATTCTTAGAAAGCTTAAAACTAAAATAGTTCCCAATCGTTGGATTACTAAATTGGGGATTAGTAAATCCGGATAGATTGGTACATACGTTGCTTGCTCATTGGATGAGAATGATTGATCTCATGATCATTTGTGTGGAGACACTAAAGCAAGTATGTATGTGCTTATTAGAGAATAAGTTCACTGAACGTGGCTCGCTAAGGAATACCTAATGGAGTTTTACTTGCATGTCAATAGGAATTCCTATAGTGATAGTAGTACAAGTGATCCTTGGACTTGAGATCATCATAGTATCTTGTGTACGATGAGTTATACTTTGACTTATTCCTTAAGACCCTTAGGGTATATCAAAGGGTATGCTTGGGTATAATAAGTTGTACATGGAGATAATGTATGATCAATAAAGAATCTACCACTTCTAGTAAAAGAAGAGAAATGTCCTATGTGATTTGATAAATGACAACCCAGTAGTCCTTGGCCAAGGCAGAATGAAATTAGAAAGGAGTTTCTAATTTGCATTATTTGGAGTTGTGCATTTAAGAGTCGAAATACATATAATTGAATAAAATAAGACTTGACAGTAATTCCATGTCTTATATTTAATTGGGACATTGTATGGTGGAAGGATTGAATTGTACGGTAACTATTTACTCAAAGGTTCTTTTATGATTAATGTTGAAATCTATATTATCTGGAAAGTCGTTGATCGCTAGGGAGGCTTATCCCTATTGTAGAATAAATATTATTTATTTAAATAAATTATTAGTTTAATTTATTTATTTAAATAAGATTAGAATTGTTCTAATTGATTTATTCACAACCGGTTTAATATGGAGAACCTAAAGGGTCACACCATAAAAGGAAGAATAATTATTTAAGAAGTTAATGGCATAATCGTAATAATAAGTTAAGTATATTTAATTTAATCTATGGTGATAGAATAAATTAAATAGCTTAATATTTATTATTTAATATTTTGGAAATATTAAATATAAATTAATAAGAGGAGTCTTATTATTATTATTACTATTATTATTATTTAATTCCTAAATGAGTTTGGGAATTAATTAATATAAGTACTCTCATATATTCCTAATAGGATTAGGAGGGAAAATTAGTTAAAGGAGTTTAATTAATTATCCCTAATAAGATTAGGGAGCCCATTTAATTAAAAGAGTTTAATTAAATAAATAATACCTTATTTTTAATAGGGTTACTTGATATCTTTATAAGAGGAGTCTTATATCAGATATCAAAATATACGTAATTCCATTTGTTGGAGAGTACGCCTTTTTCTATAGAGATAGAAAACTAGGGTTTGAGCCAAATACCCATCTTCTTGAATTCTTCTTCTTCCTTGGTGGATCACCTCTAGAGGCCAAACACTTGGGTGGCTAACGTTGATCAAAGAAAGGAACCAAACCCGGTGGATTCAAGATGAACGCGAAAAGGATTGGAGGTGAACTTGTACCTGAGGAAGCTTGGATCTTCAAGGGTATGATTTTATTCTTTATCTTTTCGTTTAATTAATAATTGTGCATAAAGGGTGATCCGGGTTTATGGTTTGTAAAATTTTAAAACTCTGATTTCATCGCTTCCGCTAATTTTTTGCAATTTGATTGCGTTCTTGAATGTTACAAACCTAACACATGTCACCATCAAAAATAGGTACCCATTGCCATGTATTGATGACCTTTTTGACCAGTTGCAAGGAGCTAAATTCTTTTCAGAGATTGATCTTCATTCTGGATATCACCAATTAAAGATTAGAACCGATGACATTCCAAAGACAGCTTTCAGAACTCGGTACGGGCATTATGAATTCCTAGTCATGTCCTTTGGATTGACTAATGCTCCTGTTGCCTTCTTGGATTTGATTAACCGAGTATTCAAGGAATATTTGGAGCACTTTGTGGTCGTCTTTATTGATGACATTCTTATTTATTCCAAAAGTCGTGAAGATCATGAACAAACACTTGATGCTGACACTCCAAAAACTTCGTGAATACAAGCTTTATGCCAAGTTGAACAAATGCGAGTTCTGGCTTGAGAATGTAGCATTCCTTTGGCACGTGGTATCAAGTCATGGAATATCTGTTGACCCAGCAAATATTGAAGCTATTCAAAGTAGGGAGCAACTTAAATCAGTGACCGAAGTACGTAGCTTTCTCAGTTTAGCTGGTTATTATTGGAGATTCATGGAAGGATTTTCTCGAATCGCTACTCCACTAACTCAGATGACTCAAAAAGATACAAAGTTCGGTTGGAGCGAAGAATATGAGAAGAGTTTTCAAGAACTCAAGAGGAGACTCATTTCAGCACCTGTTCTGACAATACCATCTGGCTCGGAGGGATTTGTCATCTACAGTGATGCTTCGGGCAAAGGGTTGGGATGTGTTCTCATGCAACATGGAAAAGTCATAGCCTATGCCTCAAGACAACTCAAAGAATATGAGAGGAATTATCCTACTCATGACCTAGAGTTAGCAGTTGTTAACTTCGCACTTAAAATTTGGAGGCATTACTTGTATGGGGAGATGGTGGAGATCTTTACGGATCATAAAAGCCTCAAATATTTCTTCACTCAAAAGGAACTCAACATGCGACAACAACATTGGCTTGAACTGTTGAAAGATTATGATCATACCATCCAATACCATCCTAGAAAAGTGAACGTAGTAGTTGATGCATTGAGTAGAAGATCATATGCAAGTGCGAATGCAATATTGTCAACGCAAAGGCCCATTTTGTGTGACTTGCAAAGGATGAAGATAGAGTTAAAGATTCCAGGGGCCCATGTGATGATGGTGAATATACGAGTAGAACCTACTTTAATTTATAAAGTTAAAGCTACTCAAGCTACAGACCTAGAGCTGATGGGTATGAGGAAGAAAGTGCAAGAAGGTGCTATGCCGGAAGCAAGAATCGATGAAGAAGGAATACTTCGAGTCAACTCCAGATTTTGTGTTCCTAACGACCCTGATTTAAAGTATAAAATCATGATGGAGGCGCACAACACACCATTTTCAATCCATCCTCGGAGTACCAAAATGTATCATGATCTTCGTCATACATTTTGGTGGAGCAATATGAAGAGAGAGATAACGTTGTTTATCTCAAGGTGTCTAACTTGTCAACAAGTTAAAGCAGAGCATCAAGTACCAAAAGGTCCATTGCAACCACTTAAAATTCTAGAATGGAAGTGGGAGCACATTACCATGGATTTCGTTACCGGTCTTCTTAAGGTTTCTCAAGGCATAGATGCGATTTGGGTCATTGTTGATAGATTGACCAAGTCTGCTCATTTCTTACCGATACGAGAAACTTATACACTTGAACATCTTGCTCGTATGTACATAAATGAGATTGTAAGACTGCATGGTATGTCGGTATCCATAGTTTCTGATCAAGACCCAAGATTCACTTCATAATTTTGGGTTAGTTTGCCAATAGCTATGGGCTCGAATTTATGATTTAGCTCGGCATATCATCCTCGGACGGACGGACAGTCGGAGAAGACTATTCAAACTCTTGAAGATCTATTAAGACTCTGTGTCCTTGACTTCAAGGGAAGTTGGGACAAGTTCTTACCATTGGTGGAGTTTTCTTACAACAACAGTTATCAAGCAAGTATTGGCATGGCTCCATTCGAAGCATTGTATGGAAGAAAGTGTCATTCTCTAGTATGCTGGGATGAGATGGGTGAAGCTTAACATTGTTGGGACCAGAGTTGGTATGTATGACTACGGAAAAGATTCAAACGATCCAACAACGTATAAAAAGCTCACAAGATCGACAAAAGAGTTATGCTGATCTTCATCGAAAGGACGTGGAATTCGATATAGGAGATCATGTGATGTTACGTGTTGCTCCATGGAATGGAGTTACGAGATTTGGAAAAAGAGGAAAACTCAATCCTCGATTCATCGGCCCATTTTTAATCCTCGATCGAGTAAGAACTATGGCCTATAGACTCGCTTTACCGCCAATTATGTCTCGTGTTCGTAACATTTTTCACATATCCATGTTACGTAAATATGTGAAAGAACCGAATCACATTATTGAGTTAGAACCGGACGAAATAGCGGAAGATTTGACGTATGAAGAGGTTCCTGTTCAAATCTTGCATAAGAAGGAACGTATTCTACGCTCCTAGGTTATACCTCAAGTTAAAGTTTTGTGGAGAAATCACGATGTTGAGGAAATGACTTGGGAGTTAAAATCTGAAATGAAATCAAGGTATCCTTACCTCTTCGATATACCAGGTACGTACCCTAATTTCTAGGGCGAAATTTCATAAGAAGGGGAGGTTGTAAGACCCCAACTTTATGAATAAAGATGAATTTTCTATAAATATCATTTTTGAATATTATGGAGTAAATTTGATATAATGTTATAGTTATGGGTAGTACGCAAGTTGTATATAATATTCTATTGGTCGGGGAATATTCGTTTCAACAGGGAATATTCGTACAACGACATAATCATTGGTGGACCCCCACAACGAAATTATTGTCTAATTGAGAAAACGACAAAAATACTCTATGAAAATAGCGGCGGAAGTTTTACTGTTAATTATTGAAACACCCGGTGTTAAAAGTACAGTAATACGCGTAGTTGCACAGTAGCACATAGTTTTGATTATTGATTCTTACATGAGAAGTCACTAAGTTTTTTTCAATTATTGCTATAGTAATTATTGCATAGTATCTCACGTTATTTTGATTCAATTATTGTCAAAACTGTCGGTAGAAGTTGTTTCGGTTTATACGTATTATATATAAATAATTTTGTCACATGTTTTGAAATGGTGGGTGGGGGGGGGGGGTTCACAAGAAATCAAAGAAAAAAGGAGTTAGATTGTCTAGTGGAAAAATGTATTATTGAGACTTATATATATATATATATATATAGTAACTTTTGTTAACTTTGTTCAGTTTAGATCGATTTAACTGATAGATCAGTACCAATCAAGTGATCCCTTGTTTCAGATTTCAGTCTGATTTGTTTTTAAACAAAAATTTTCTACAAAATCAAAAAAAATTTGAAGATTTTGACCAATTTTTTGGTGATTTTTTTTCATTATTCTTTATAAACCAAATTTTTGGGGCTGAAAGGGTTATTTCCTGGATAAAAATTTTAAGGTGGAAATGTATGGAGGTGGTGACTCATCTGAGAAGATGATCAACAGCGTCATCCGGCACCTACAGGGACGGACCAGTAAAAGAAAAGACGCCAGAGGCATCTTCAGTCACCGACAGGTGATGGCCCAGCCATCATCTCAACTTTTGCTTTCCGTAAAGCAAAATTCTTCTACTTTAGTAAAATGTAAAAGTCAAAGTCAAAGAATAACTTTTGCTTTTACTTAAGTTAAATATTTCTTTCATTTACTAATGTAGAAATAAATGTAAAATGTTTCTTACGTTTTACTTTTACTTCAGTTAATGTAATAATGAATTCTGCGTGATTCAATAGTAATTTACTTTTCTATTTTCTATTTAAGTAACTCGAAGTGTTAAGAGTTACTTAGGCTTAATTCAGTATAGCCTCAGAGCTTCTCTCTCTAGAGAACGCTATTCCGAGGTCCGCTCTCCCTTTTCTCTAGAGTTAGCAGAAGACGAAGCTTTCAGCTTCGATCTTCTTAGTTAAGATGAAGACGAAGTCCTTCAATACTTCGATCTTCCCTCAAACATTTAGATCTAGGATATATTGTAATCCCTTCCTCAAATGTTTATAATTAAAAGAAAGAGATTACTTTACCGATTCACCGGTTATCTTCTTAATCTTTTCTTTTTTACTATTTAAGTTTTCTTTTTAAAAACTTAATCGCCGTTGATAAATGGTATCATAGCCACACGGTTGGTTCTTGATTTTGTTCGGCGATTTCGATTAATAACAGTTAGATCTTGTTTTTAAATGTTTCTTTAAACTTTTATTTATTTGGCTCCACTTTCAATCACCTGAATTGCTGTAAACCACCTAAGATCGCCATAAGTCCCGTTACGCCGTTGTAAGTCTCCAGTGTGGGAGTATTTTAGGCTAAGGGTATCATTAGATCTTACGGTATGTGTTTACTCAAGGTAAGAACAATTTAAGTTTAAGCGGAGTGATCAAAGAAAGAATTTTTGTTTAAACAGTTAACAAAGAAGTCTTCTGTTTATATCGATTTAACTGATAGATCAGGATCAATCGAGTGATCCCGTGTTTCAGATTTTAGTCTGATTTATTTTTAAACAAAACTTTTCTACAAAATCAAAGAAAATTTGAAGATTTTGACCAATTTTTCGGTGAATTTGTTTTTCCTCCTTTATAAACCAAATTTATTGGGCTGAAAGGGTTATTTCCTGGATAAAAAATTTAAGGTGGAAATGTATGGAGGTGGTGACTCATCTGAAAAGATGATCAACAGCGCCATCTGGCACCTACAGGGACGGACTAGTAAAAGAAGAAGGCGCCAGAGGCATCTTCAGTCACCGACAGGTGATGGCCCAGCCATCATCTCAGCTTTTGCTTTCCGTAAAGCAAAAGTCTTTTACTTTAGTAAAATGTAAAAGTAAAAGTAAAAGAATAACTTTTGCTTTTACTTAAGTTAAATGTTTTTAACCTTTACCAATGTAAAATGTTTCTTACGTTTTACTTTTACTTAAGTAAATTACTTTTGCTCTAGTTAATGTAATAGTGAATCCTTCGTGATTCAATAGTAATTTACTTTTTAGTTTTCTATTTAAAGAAACTCAAGTGTTAGAGTTTCTTTAGGCTTAATTCAGTATAGCCTCAGAGCTTCACTCTCTAGAAAGCTCTTACGAGGTCCGCTCTCCCTTCTCTCTAGAGTTAGTGAAGATGAAGCTTTCAGCTTCTCTTCTTCTAGTTAGATGAAGACGAAGTCCTTCGTACTTCGATCTTCCCTTAAACAATTAGATTTAGGTTAAAGATGTAATCCCTTCCCAAATGTTTATAAATAAAAGAAAGAGATTGCTTTACCGATTCACCGGTCATCTACTTAATCTTTTCTTTTTATGTTTAAAATTTTCTTTTTAAAAACTTAATTGCCGATGTTATATGGTATTAGAGCCACACGGTTGGTTCTTGATTCTGTTAGTGGTTTTGATTAAAACAGTTTGTTCTTGTTTTTAAATGTTTCTTCAAACTTTCATTTCTTTTGCTCCACTTTTAATCGCCTAACTTGATGTAAAACACCTTAGATCGTCATAAGACCCGTTACGCCGTTGTAAGTCTCCAGTGTGGGAGCAGTTTTAGCTAAGGGTATCAATAGATCTATAGGTATGATTTTACTTAGGGAAAAAACGGTTTGAGTTTAAGTGGAATGATGAAAGAAAGAATTTTTGTTTAAACAGTTAACAAAGAAGTCTCCTGTTTAGATCAATTTTACTGATAGATTAGGACCAATCGAGTGATCCTTTGTTTCAGATTTCATCTGATTTGTTTTTAAACAAAAACTTTTTACAAAATCAAAGAAATTTTGAAGATTTTAACCAATTTTTTGGTGAATTTTTTTTCCTCCTTTATAAACAATTTTTTGGGGGCTGAAAGGGTTATTTCCTAGATAAAAATTTTAAGGTGGAAATATATGGAAGTGGTGACTCATCTGAGAAGATGATCAACAGCTCCATCCGACACCTACAGGGACGGACCAGTCAACGAAGAAGACGCCAGAGGCATCTTCTTGAATTCTTCTTCTTCCTTGGTGGATCACCTCTAGAGGCCAAACACTTGGGTGGCTAACGTTGATCAAAGGAAGGAACCAAACCCGGTGGATTCAAGTTGAACGCGAAAGGATTTGGAGGTGAACTTGTACCTGAGGAAGCTCGATTTTCAAAGGTATGATTTTATTCTTTATCTTTTCGTTAAATTAATAATTGTGCATAAAGGGTGATCCGGGTTTATGGTTTGTAAAATTTTTACACGTCTCCGCTTATTTTATGCAATTTGATTGCGTTCATGAATATTACAAACCTAACAGAGGTTGCCCTCGATTGATTAACAAAAATATCAAATGCTTATGGTTGACTAGCTAGAACAGATGAATAAGGCTTGGGTACTATACCAAGCACCTGAAATCCAATCACATTGGTCAATTAGTCCATAATCAATCCCATTTATTATCATACGCATCATCATATGCATCAATAAATAACATTCATCTCATGAATAATTAACATTTAATATATATATATTGATATCATTTAATGGGCAAATTTAGTTATTATAAAATCTAATTTTGAATCAAAATAAACTCTTTTATTTTAATCCAAATTTAAATCAAAATAAAACTATTTTATTTTAATTTATCCAATTTTGAATAAAATAAACTATTTTATTTTAATCAAAATCTTTAATCAAAATAAACTCCTTTATTTTAATTAATTATGGAATCCAATTCCATGTAAAAAAAACTCCTTTATTAAAGGAAACACGAATTTTCTTTTCTATTCACAAATAAACTCTTTTATTTGGAATAATATGAAATCTTATTTCATATCTAAATAAACTCCTTTATTTAAGAAAAAACGGATTCTTTTTCCTATTCACAAATAAACTCTTTTATTTTGAATAATATGAAATCTTATTTCATATTTAAATAAACTCCTTTATTTAAGAAAACATAGAATCCAATTTCAACTCCAATTAGTTATCATGGAATCAAATTCCAACTCTAATTAGTTAGCATGAAATTCTAATTTTAAAATTAAAATAAACCTTTATTTTAAAATTAAAATAAAGATTTTATTTTAATTATAAAATTAATAAGAATATATTATATATATACATAATATATATAATAAGGTAATACATAGAAAAAAAAACCGTGAATCACCTGTTCCTTTGATTTCCGTATGCATCTAATGCATTATGATATGTAAATATATAATCTATATAAATTATGAGCAAGAACATGATGAATTCACACTGTAGTAACCTTATATATATATATATATTAGTAATCATACATCCTTTACATGAAAGCATCTGAATCAGATTACCGAAGCCGTGAATCTCCGCAACCTTGAATAAAATAGATACAGCGGGAAAAAAAAAGAATTCGCGATTTGTTTTTTTTTTTTTATAATAAATTTTATACAATAAATTATGCCCAAAAAATTAGTTCAAAATACATATCAACATACATATTAAATCTGAACAATTAATAATTCGCATAAAGGTTTGGCTCTGATGCCACTGTTAGGTTTGTAATATTCATGAAAGCAATCAAATTGCATAAAATAAGTGGAAACGTGTAAAAATCAGAGTTTAAAATTTTACAAACCATAAACCCGGATCACCCTTTATGCACAATTATTAATTAAACGAAAAGATAAAGAATAAAATCATACCCTTGAAAATCGAGCTTCCTCAGGTACAAGTTCACCTCCAAATCCTTTCGCGTTCAACTTGAATCCACCGGGTTTGGTTCCTTCCTTTGATCAACGTTAGCCACCCAAGTGTTTGGCCTCTAGAGGTGATCCACCAAGGAAGAAGAAGAATTCAAGAAGATGGGTATTTGGCTCAAACCCTAGTTTTCTATCTCTATAGAAAAAGGGGCGTACTCTCCAACAATTGGAATTACGTATTTTGTTAAAGTCAACAACCCCTACACCCATAATAAGACTCCTCTTATTTTATAGATGTGGGCAACCCTCCTTAACAATTAAGGAATTGGGTTTTATTTTAATTAATTAAATTCCTTTAATTAATTAGGCTCCCAATCTTATTAGGAATAATTAATTAAACTCTTTTAATTAATTGGCCTCCTAATCTTATTAGGATATACGAGAGTACTTTTATTAATTAATTCCCAAACTCCTTTAGGAATTAAATAATAATAATAGTAATAATAATAATAAGACTCCTCTTATTAATTTATATTTAATATTTCCAAAATATTAAATAATAAATATTAAGCTATTTAATTTATTCTATCACCATAGATTAAATTAAATATACTTAACTTATTATTACGATTATGCCATTAATTTCTTAAATAATTATTCTTCCTTTTATGGTGTGACCCTTTAGGTTCTCCATATTAAACCGGTTGTGAATAAATCAATTAGAACAATTCTAATCTTATTTAAATAAATAAATTAAACTAATAATTTATTTAAATAAATAATATTTATTCTACAATAGGGATAAGCCTCCCTAGCGATCAACGACTTTCCAGATAATATAGATTTCAACATTAATCACAAAAGAACCTTTAAGTAAATAGTTACCGTACAATTCAATCTTTCCACCATACAATGTCCCAATTAAATATAAGACAAGGAATTTCTGTCAAGTCTTATTTTATTTAATTATATGTATTTCGAATCTTAAATGCACAACTCCAAATAATGCAAATTAGAAACTCCTTTCTAATTTCATTCTGCCTTGGCCAAGGACTACTGAGTTGTCATTTATCGAATCACATAGGACATTTCTCTTCTTTTACTAGAAGTGGTAGATTCTTTATTGATCATACATTATCTCCATGTACAACTTATTATACCCAAGCATACCCTTTGATATACCCTAAGGGTCTTAAGGAATAAGTCAAAGTATAACTCATCATACACAAGATACTATGATGATCTCAAGTCCAAGGATCACTTGTACTACTATCACTACAGGAATTCCTATGGACATGCAAGTAAAACTCCATTAGGTATTCCTTAGCGAGTCACGTTCAGTGAACTTATTCTCTAATAAGCACCTACATGCTTGCTTTAGTGTCTCCACATAAATGATCATGAGATCAATCATCCTCATCCAATGAGCAAGCAACGTATGTACCAATCTATCCGGATTTACTAATCCCCAATTTAGTAATCCAACGATTGGGAACAATTTTAGTTTTAAGCTTTCTAAGAATTTAGATCTCATTAGAATGATCATCATCATTATTCTAAAAGCATTGCTTAAAACTATGGGTTTATCACATATTATAAAACAGCATCATGTAGATAATTAAAAGCCTTTAATAAATAAATACTTTTTATTAATAAATGAATAAGATTGTTTACAAAGTATATGCTTTATCATCAAACATGATTGGCTTGTGTGCATACTACTTTCAACCTCATCAAAGCCTAGTTATACAACTTCTGAGTATTGTACTAAATATGATCAACATCTATTTCATATTAAGTTATCAATGAAGCCCAAAGATGACCCAGTCAAATTAGCTGCTCAATATTTTCCTACTGGATGACATTTCCTCCCCATGGCTCCTTATAAATCCCTTGTGTATTATAAGGATATCCTTATTGAAACTGAGTCAGTATTTATTAAAACCATCTATGCCAATGATGATAAATCCAAACTCTTTTATCACTCATTGTACATTAAGCAAATTATCAATTTTTCCGATTGGGGTAGTCATCCTTCTGACCTCAGGTCTCTTTCTAATCATTCCAGCTCTTTCTGCTATTATGATTATATGGAAGCCTGGTATAAGATTTTTCTTCACCAAAATGAAGATCACAGTCATTCGTGGTTTGTGCAACTCGACCACAAGTTTAAGAGTCAATTCCCCAAGTGGTTCACCCTTTGGTGGACAAGAATTGTTTTGGATCATGCGATCCTTCTAGAGCCTCTCTTGGCTCAACTTAATCATTTTATTACTCATAGTAATTATCATCCCAAATATGAGGAAATCCCAGTCTTCCTTATATTTTGTAGTAAATATAAAATCCCTTGGATTCTTAAGTGGTAATATGTCATTTTGTCTCCTCAGGAAGTCTTTGTTTTTCATCCTCCGTCTTCCATCGGTATCCGGACGGCTCCTACAGTCATTTCCCCTATCGTCCATATCTCTCGCCATTTTTATATTAAATGGTGTGACAAATTTGGTGTCAATAGAATCGCTGGCCAAGTTCAAAAAGAATTCCCGGCCACCCCTTTATTGACTCCTCCAGTACTACGGTCCCTGCCGATTCATCTTCCAGTAAAACAGTCACTAAAACAGCTGATAAATCAAAGGAAAAATCAGTTGTTCATCCAGACCTTATTGAAGTCACTAATGTTTCTAGTTACTCTAACTCTCAGTTAAGATGTCTTGCAGATGGCATTTATATGAGACTTGACCAGTTACATGAAGAGTCAGATAAAGCTTCTTCTTAGTCCAGAGGAGAAAATTCTAGTCAAGATCTTGAAAACAAAGGTGATTGTGATCCTTATGGCACGGTCAACCTTCAAGACGCTCAGAATCCCTTCTCCTGACCCCCTTAGTTATCAGCAGCACCTGCTCCGACAGCCTCAATTAGTTAGCACCTGCCCAGGCATCCTAATCATCAGCATCTTCTGCTTTTCCACCGAAAGCAGCAATCAGTCAGGCATCTGGCCCCACGGCCGCATTATTCAAAAGAGACGTCTGCTTTTCCACCTAAAGCAGATTCTTTTCTTTTTTACTTTACTTTAGTAAATGTAATATGTTTTTAACTTCTACTTTTTCTTCAGTTAATGTAATAGTAACATTGTAAACAGTTCAATTCCTTGCTCTATAAAAGGAAATTGAATTCATTTGGTAAGGAAGACTTAGAAAGACTTAGAGCTCCTTCTCTGAAGAATCTTTAGCCTCTACCGTTGTTTAGCCTTTCTCCACCCCCCTTCTTCTAATGTTCTTTCTCTAGTAAACTTGTAAGTTATTTTTTTTTCTGCACTTGTAAATATTTCAAGTTATGATCAATAAAACTGTTTTTATTTAGTAATTTAATTGTGTTTGTATGCGCTCTCTTGTTCTTCTCAAAATCATCTTCTTCTGCCCCAAATGGTATCGGAGCCAAGTTGTTATTGTTAGTAGCTGGTTAATAAGATCTTTTTAATCAAACTTGTCTTTACTTTTTCAAAATTATCTTCTTCCTCAGAGTTCTGAAGTCGCCTTACTTACCTGTAGTCCACCTAGTTCGTGTCTAACCTTTGTAAGTCTCCAAGATGTGAGCAGTGTCGGGTTATAGAACATAGTTATGAGTCTACTTAGGGTAAACGGGGTATGCATGAATGAACCTTGGATAAGATTTTAGTTTGAAAACTGTTAAGATGAGTAGATTATTCAGATCTAGCTCTTCAGTTAGTAACAGGTCAGCTTTGCCTTCTGTCCCTAACATCGTCAACCAAGAAGAACATAGTTATGAAAACATAAGTCAAGTACTCCATGATTGGAACATACCCAGAGTTTCTCCTAGAGAAATTTATCAGTCAACCTTTTTAGATAATTTTAAAACTGATTATAATGTTAAAACAGTTGAAAAGGTTTATGCAATTAATAAAGAATATGAAAACTTTAGTCTTTTATCTCCCGATGTTATTAAAAAACACAGAAAAAGGGTTATAATTTTATTCATATAGGTCTTGTTCAAGTTGCAGTTAAACCACTTAACATTAAAGGAATTAATTCATGTATCTAGCTTTGTCTTAGAGACGCTAGATTTCTGAATTAATTATTTCCCCAGTAGATTGGAGCTATGGAATCTAGTCTTCATAATGGACCTATCCATTTCAATTACTTTCCTGATTTCACACTTAGCCTCAGTGATCAAAATTTATTAAAAGCTTTAACATTAAATATTAAAACTTCTGGTGAGATTACTCAAATGATTGAAGGATCTCAGCCTATTGCTTTGATTTACAGAATTTATTATAAGACAATGAAGTTAAACTTGAATGTTCATGCTCTTAATAAAAGTCCTAAAGATCAAACAGTTTTAATTCAAAGTTTAACTAGTGATGCTAATATCCAGATCCCTAGAACAATTCTCTGGAAGGATATTACTTTACCTAGCCAATGGACTTTACCGAATGAATTACCACAACAGCTGTAGCATCCCCGAATCCG
The DNA here is from genome assembly GCA_020205505.1 of Panax japonicus. Classification (NCBI taxonomy): domain Eukaryota; kingdom Viridiplantae; phylum Streptophyta; class Magnoliopsida; order Apiales; family Araliaceae; genus Panax; species Panax japonicus. Next base: position 71,285,355 of record CM035113.1, on the reverse strand, counting down.
GGCCCCGAATCGCCGCGGACTCGGTACACTAATTCTTTCACTATTGCGGAAGATATAAACATAAATTGTTTATACATTACATTACACACTATTCCCCAAAATCGAGTAACCTTAACTGATTACACAATTCATAAGTTATTTAACACAGAACATTATTATCAACTATTCTATTACAAAATAGCTGCATATATTGCCCCAAGCTGAACTTGGCATTATTATTTTCCTGTATCCGAATGCATTCGTCTTATCTGCAATGTTTTATCATGATATAGCAAGGGTGAGCATGAAAGTTGCCCAGCAAGTTTATATACAATAATATAACGATATATCATGATTGAAGAGTATGAATAATGAGCTTGCTATAATTCATCAATATAATTGAGAACTAGCACGAACAAATTTTTGACTGAACAAGTTTTAAATATGAACAAACATTTCTGAACCAACTGGTAATGAAGGTGATCAGCCTTTCATACCTGACTTATACATGCAAGATGTACAGAGTACAAATTTCATAGCAATCAGCAATGATTAACCATAAGCTTGAAGAAACTACTCTTACTAGAGTTAAGTAAAAGAAACTTGCCTGAACCGTTGATTACCGCAACGCAATTTATAACGCTTTACCCGAAGATCTAATATTAGTAATATAGATCTCCAATATTAGAATAATATCATCACAGTATAATATTGTTATATTTATATCCACAGAATAACCTAAACACATTAACACATAACCATATCAGTCTATAATTCACATAAGACTTAGTATCAGTTAGACTATTAAGTTTGAGTTGAAACTGACACAATTTTAACATCTCGACGGTCTAGTCGGTCAACACTCGAGTTTAAGTTTAGTTAAACTCTGCTTAAGCACTTAACCATGCCATAGAATCACATTTATATGATTTAACATTCTTTTTTTTTCATTTCATAAGTTATTCGTTAACACCTAGTAAGTCAAATACTAATCCAGCAACCTGGATTCTATATCTAACAACCAAATTTATAATTCAGCAATCTGGATTCCAAATTCAGCAACCTAAACTGCAATCCAGTAAACTGAATTCAACAAATTTCCAATTCATCAAACTGTATTTCACTCCAGCGAACTGGAATCATAATTTACCTAATCCAGCAAGCTGTATTCTATATCCGTATCACGAAAATACCAAATCAATGTATTATTCTCCTATCCTTTGTTCAAACACATATACATGTATTTCATGCACAAAAATTATTTTTCCACAATTTTCCAACTTCCTTTGGTATTTTTCAAAAATTAATTTCTAGTGCGTAGCTTAAGAAATTAGCTACCTCGTGCTTAACTCCAAACATTCCCATCTCTTGGCATAACCTTATATATGTTAACGTGATGCTCCATTTTAAATTTCGTGGCAATCGGAGTTGTAGAACTCCGTTTATAGCGATTTGTGTCGGAAAATCACAAAAATTGTAATGGTCATAACTTGATCGTTTTAACTCGGAATCAGCTCATTTTTGGACACGAGCTACATAATACCATATATTTTCATTTTCCAAAAGCCTGGAATTTTTCTCATTAAATAAATGTCCGAAACAGCTCCCGGAAAATTTTGGGCAGCAACTTTTTGTCATTTGGCAGTTTTGGAGTCCTTCACCAAAACTTAAATAAAATGAAATCTATAACTTCGATTAATGATCCGTCAATTTTTTTGGATTCCTATCTTTCCAAAATACAGTTTTCATCTATCACAATCCATATTTGGACATGTTAAGCTACCGGAATTTAGCCCGGAAGTGTCTGTTACAAAACTGTCCTTCTAACAGTTTTCTTAACTTTGAGTAGTTTGGGAAAAATTCCATAACTTTCTCATTTTTCAACCTATTTGAGTAATTCCAAAGGGATTTTACCCTTAACACATATATCTAGTATCCCAAGAACATAAATCATAAATATCCATCATAGATTTCAAGAAAAATCAAAACCTAGCTCACACTTTAAAAGTTCAAACTTTTCTGGAAAAATTAAATTTTTCTGATCCTTTGATTTCCACCAATTTAACACCCATTATGGGTAGATCCAAACAATAAACACTTATTAACATGTATATACATGGTTTTTGAGTTTAGAAACAAAGTTTCTTATTTCATCAAACAAGCTTCAAACACAATCAAAGCTTAAGAAAATTTTAGGTTTTCTATCTTTTGAAAAACCTAACCTCCATTTCATACTTTAGGTCTAACTTTTGATCTTCAAAAAAAATTATATCTAAACATGAAACACTTATATACACATAGATCTAAGGTTTTAAACCTCAAGATCCCAACTTCAAGTTGTCAAAAATCAAATCAAACCACAAAAGAAATAACTACATAAGTAGAAATTTATTTGTTATACCTTAGCTTTTCTTCCAACTATGTGATGGATCTTGGATGGAATGAAAAATCAAAATCTTCTCTCCTTCTCCTCCTTGAAGTGTCGACCACTCCTCTCCCTCTCTCTCTTGATTTATGTATTGCTAGCAAAATGGAAGAATAAAAGAGATGAAAGAGAATTGAGATAGATTTTTATTAAATGTGGATTATATCAATTGTCCAACCCACTCTCCTTTTCCTTGTTGCTTCAACCGGCGGCCATGTGGTTCATTACTAGATCCACCAATTCTCTCTTTCTCCTAATAATCATGTGGTTGTTTGCAAGCTTGAACAAACATGGGTTGGTCAAACAAAAGAATGACACATGTGAGAGTTGGTAGGAGTGGTTCAACAACTAAAGTGAACCATTAATAAATTCATCTCCCCTCTTTGCTAGCTCCTCATGGCCGGCCACTTGGCCTTATCTCATCAAGTTTGGCTCTTTGATTTAATGCTTATTTGATTTAACAAATGTCCAAAAATTCTTCTCCCACTTGGGCTAAAAATTGAGCCATTCCTTTAATCTATTGCTTGGTCTCTAACTAACTTCTTTTGCCACACCTGAGCTATACATAGTCCAATACCTATAATTCTTATCCAACCCAATTCATTTAATTAGGGTTTTCACTTCTCCATTAAAACACCAATCCTTGCTCACAAGCCCATTCATTTCCTTAACCCAATTAGACTTGCTATAATTAGGTTATAAAATTAATCATTTGAGATATATAAAATAAATCTCCTAGAATTAGTAAGTATTCTAAATACCACAATTCTCTTTTTCCATAACCCTTAAGTTATTAAATCCTTCATTCCTAATATATAATTAGGGTTACACTTAGTTTCTTTTGGGTTGTTTATATAATAAACAAATATAAACCATCACCTAATGTTCATATTCCTTACACACAACTTTTTAACCCTTAGGGTTTAATACTTCGCATTAGGATTCCCAAATTAGGGTTTAAATTCTCGATACTGAAATTAGGGTTTCTGAACATATCGCTAGAGTTTTCTAACTTAATCACCATATTCATATCATGAATTTAGGGTTTCGGATTCCCGGAACAGAAACTAGGGTTTCAGAACCGATTTCTATGATTTCTTATCAGACGTTAGGGATTTCTAACCGAATGTTAGATTTTTCTAACTTAATAAACATATGATTAACATAAATTTAGGGTTTGCTAAAGTTATAACTTATCTGATCAATCCTTGATCTTAAATCATTATGCTTCACATATGTAACCAAATATACCGACTAGTATTCACTTCGATACTTATCCCTGATAATTCTTCAAAAGAATTTTAAATCTACCATATTCTTATACCTCATTACTAGACTATCACTTACAGTCTATCACATAATTCAAGTCTTGTCCAAAACTTTTGAAATTCTTGGAATTTCATTACATAACTGCCAATTCCATACACTAATTTCCTATCTAGGTCCTAATATTGAACCTTAAATCAATCAATTAAGATTTTCATAAATTGTCTAATTTCTCGGGTTGTCACAACAGCCCGTAATTAATAACTTATTAAATCTAGAAAATATCAAACAATTTTCTGATGGGACTGTTAAAATTAGTTTTGAACGCACTAGAACTCCGGTTATTATTAAAGATATTTCCAGCTCTTCAACACCTTCAGTTATTCACACGAGAAGAGATACTGACATACTTAGTAACCCTTTGGTTAGAGATGTCAAACTTAAAGGTATCCTTAATCAAGGACAAGTTAGTCATCCGTGTTATGCCCAGAATGATCCTAATGAAGATGAAAGCACTTCTTCTCTGGCATCTTCTGTGTATCCCACTCAGTCTGATTTTAATGCCCTGATTAACAATCAATTAAGAGTCATTAAAAGAGATTTCAATTTAGATTGGAAAATTTTAGTAACAGATTTTAATTCAAAATCTAATAAAGAAAAAAGACATCTATTTAGATCTAATCTCCCTGTTGAAAAGGAAAGAGATAAAATAGTTAATAGATGGAAAAGATTTATTAAAAATGAAGAAATTAACCTTACTTTTTACAATTGGTATGAACAATATCAAAGTAAGTGTAATGTTATTAATAAAACTCAATGGATTAAAGAAGACAAAACAAAAATTCATCTAGTCATCCTCCTTTAGAAGCAGTTCTACTTCCAGTTAAAAATACCTCAGTTATTGCTAGTCCTTTTAACATCCCTGATGGAACTAATGATGATAAAAAACTAATTGAGCAATTAAACTTTAGTAATCAATATCTAGCGACTGTAGGAAAACAGCTAGATAGAATTGAAGAAAAATTTGAAGAGAATATTATTAATAAACCTGATTCAAAAATTGAACAACCTTTAATTAAATTACCAGAAAACAGATATAATTTAGGATTACCCAATGAAGATAGTGAACTTGTTCAGTCTACTGATAAGTTATTTAAAAAACTTAAAACTGAAGCAGGTCCAAGTAGAACTATTGCTATTATCGATCAAGTGGAGTCTGATGATGATAACAACAATTCCTCTGTGCACTCTAATCTCTCATCTGTGACAAGCCAAAAATTTCAAAAATCTTGAATGATTAGAATAAAGGTTAAAGAATAAAACCCAGATGAGCATTTGAGGATTTATTTAAATTTTTCAAGTAAAACCTATATGGTTTGCTATTCGAATAAGAATAGAGAAAATATGGGTTATAAAATTTCAAAACCCTAGGAATGAATTAATATGTTCTTGAAGGAATATTAAGAATAAGGTATTATGATACCTATAAGTTTGATGTGAACGAAATAGTCTAAGAAATATTTTATAAATACATATGGAAATTTTATTATTTGAGATAAGATTTCACATGAAGAGATGCTATGAGGTTAAACATAGATGAGTATATGTATAGAAATATATATACTTAGTAAGGTGCTATATATATTTTAGCAAGAGGAATGATGAATCAAGTTAATAATATAATGATCAAGATAAAACTATGTTAGTAATTAACATAGCTTGAGTGTTGGCCTTGACTGGAAAATAAGAATTTGAAGAAGTATAAAGTCGTTAGTTAATACGATTAGTAATGAGAATGGAGTAATTTAAAATTCAAAATTTGAGTTAGAGATATAATTTTTAAGCATGGACTGCTCGGTTGCGTCCGGAACGTCAAGTTTAGTCAGAATGGACAGTAAACACAATATGTGTAAAGGTTGACTTTTGGTCAAAGTCAACAGTTGACTTTTTATGGGGAAAAGTCAAAATTAGCGTGAGAAGTGAAAGATGTTATGGTTATGAGAATTATGTGTATGATTAAATAAATATACATTATATAATGTAAATACATTTATTTTGTATATAGGAGTGAATTAAGAATTAAGTTATGTAACCTAAAATATATATTAGGTGTGATGATTAAATAACCTGAGATGTTATAATATGGGAGAATATTAGTATATAAATGTATATGCTGACATTAAGAGATTTATTTTATATCTCTCCAATAATTAATTTTATAACCAAGTATAATTTGGTTTATGAAATTAAAAGGGCATGAGTAAGGAATTTATTTTCTAGAAAGAGAGATGTAAACCCTAATTAAAGGATAAGGGTAGAATGGAATATAATTAAAAATAATGGACTATAATAAGGTTATAGCCCAATTATTTTGAATAGAGTCCAAATAAGTGGATTTAATGGGCTAAGGAGGTAATATTATTAAACAAGCCCAATTAATTAATTAAGCATGAGACTTGTAGATAAAATGATTAAGGGCAATTAATTATTTAATCTAGCCCAATACATTATGTATGGGGCAAGTATTATAATGACCCAATTAAATGGCTAGCCCAATGGAATTGATTATTGAAAGCCCAAGCTAAGCCACTTGTGGGAGAATAATAAATTATATTAAGTTAAGAGATATATTCTTATTATCTCAAGTTATTAAATTTTATAACTTAATTAAAATAAGCTTAATTGGGTTATAGAATTTAGTGTTATAGAATGAGGATTTAAATTCTAATTATTTGGAATGGATACCCTAATTAAATATTTAGGGTGGGTAAAGATAGAAATAATTGGACTAAGTGTATATATTAATAGCCCAAAAGAATTGATGTGATAGTCCAGAAGATTTAATTAAGTAGCCCAATTTTTAAAACACAATTATTGAGGGCATTTTGGTCATTTAATAAGCATTAACAATTAAATGATTTGTGGGAGAAATGAGGCCACTTGTCCAAATAAAAAGCAATAAAAAGACATGTGGCATAATAAAGGCCAAGTGGCCGAATTTTATATAAAAAAAAGAGATAAAGTTTCTAGAAAAAAAATATAAGGATTGAAAAAGAGAGAGAAAGAGAAAGAAAGAGAAAGAGAAAAGGAACGGGAGAAAGAGAGGAAGAGAAGGAAGAAGAGGCCGAAGCCTTGATGGAGGAAAGAATGAAAGAGGAGAAGATCTCCATGGAAGATGGAAGATGAGGAAGAAAAGCAATGGTATAAATCCTTTCCTTTATTTCTTTTCTAAATTGAAAAAGGGGGTTTTGATTTTGATGTATCAAACCCTAAGATCTATGTGTTTTTCTTGAATTCATGTGTGGATCCACCCATGATGGGTGTTGATTTGGTTGGAAACCAAAAGGAAAAGAAAATAATTTTTCTAGTTTAGAAATCCGAAATTTCTATATATTATGAAATTTCCCAATTTTAAATCTATAGCTCAGTTTTGCGATCCGTCAAAAATTAGTGCTAGATATATGTGTTGGCTAGTAAACCCATGTGGTAGAACTCAAAAATCACGTTTCTATAAGTCGTGGTGTTGATTTATGTCAAAACAGTCCCGTTTTTCATGGGCAGTTTCAGGGCAGACAGTAGCGAGGGCAATTTCGTCCAGATTTTGTGCTTTAAAACTTCTGGGCTTTTGGTATGTTGTATTAATCTGATTTAGCTTTCCATAGACTCCGGAACGGACTAATTCCGACTCCGGATGAGGTAGTTATGACGTTCGGAAGGAGAGTATATAAAACTGTCCCCAATTCCCGAACAGCCTCCTTTATGTAAATTTTTGGACTGTTGTGTTCTAATTTTTGGAAAACTATCGTGAGACAAAGGTTGTAGCCCTAGAATTTATCTTCGCGTGGGCTCAAGAATTGCTCAAAAATGTTTTAAAACGCGAGAGTTATGGCCGTTTTAGCGAGGCTGGGTAAAATTTTCGAAAAATCAAAAATGTCCAAAAATAGGAATAATGTGATTATGACGTGAGACCCTTGAGTATGGCTTATGCCAGTTTGTAATGGATGTTTGGGTCGGGTATAAAGTGTTGTGATGTTTATGGCATTTTAAAATGCTTAAACTAGTTAATTACGGAAAGGAAAAACAATTGAAATAATTGTTTATTTATGAGATTAATGTTTTGAATTATTTTATATGACTAATAATATTATATTGATATATTATTAGTAGTGTTTGACTAGAATGTTATTAAAAGGTTGATAACCTTAGTGTAAAATATTATTATATATTAATAATATTCGACGGGAGATTAAAATGAGAGAATTATGTTGTTTTTCAATATAATTGATAAATTTGGTGTTCAATGATCTATGTTATGCTCGTGATGGACTAAAATGAAAATTCAAAGTACTGAATATGATTTCAGGTTGCTAAAATGGAATTCAGTCTGCTGAAATGATTTGGTCGGCTGAAATAGTAAATTTCAGGATGCTGAAATGTAATTCGGTTTACTGAAATGATATTTCAGTTTACTGAAAGGTTATCTAGCTTACTAAGATAACATATAAAGATAAAACTTATAAGTATAAGTTATAAATGATGAAAGGATTATCAAAGTATATGATAATACTTAGAATAAAGTGTAATGCCTAATTCTTAACTTTGTGATTCAAGGTTAGACAAGTTAATATAAGATGATGAGATTATAAGTAAGTAATGAATATGGTGTTAAGATTATCCAATATTTGACTATGTGATCAAGTGTTAGATAGTATTATGGAATCAGGTATGAATTGCTAATTGAAAGATCAATCTTATATCTGATAGGTCTTTTTAATAAAGAGAATAAATTAAATTACGTAGTGGTAATCGGCTATGCAGGCAAGTTCCTAAACTTGAACTTCTAATTATGGTGCAAGTTTTTCTTTAACTCAAACTTGAGTTGTATGTTCAAAGCATGTCAGTGAATAGTTATTGATGATTATTCACGTCTATACTGATTATTGATTCGCACTTAGTGCATGTTGCATATGTTCATCAGGTATGAATGGCTGATCACCTTCATTACCATAGGTTTCAGTTAAACTTGTTTATGTTAATTGTTGACATCCAATATCATTGGTTCAGTCATTCAATCGTTGAAACTTGATTCATGTTATTTCACAATTATCATATTGTTGAAAACTTGAAAGCTTATTCATTCTATTCAATCATGGTATATCTTCATTGTATGTAAAACTTGCTGGGCAAATTTGTTGCTCATTCTTGCTATATCATGATAAAATTTTCAGATTAAGGAGAAAGCTTGAATAAGGACAGAAGCAAAGTCAAAGTGCAAGATTAATTTATGTTGCAGTTAAATCTATAAATTTTCTATTGAAAATAGCATTATAAACCTTTTTAATATTGAAGGTATGTATTAAGTTAAGGTTGTAGACCTTGGGACTGATGTGTAAAGTTTAATGTATAAACAATTTATGTTTATATCTTCCGCATTAGTGATAGAATTAGCGTACCGGATCCGCGACGATTTGGGGACCCGGATTAGGGGATGCTACATCATCCGTTTCAAACCTAAATGAACAGCTAAACAAATTAACTGTAAATAACATAAGTATTACCAGAAATTGGTACTCTAGACCTACTCCTTCGGATCTACACTTCGAAGATAGAAATCTAGATAAATAATTTTCTGTTTCATCCAATAAAATATATGAATGGAATATTGATAGATTTAGTGAACAAGAAGTTCTTAATAAATTAAATCATATGTCTATGGTAGCTAATAGCTATATCACTAAATTCAACATCCTGTCCCAGACAGACATTGTTTAATTAATAGCTAGTGGATTTACTGGTATTCTCAGATCTTGGTGGGAGAAACATCTCACAGAAGATATTGGAATATCTATTATTCATGCTATCCAGAAAGATGATGACGACAATCCCATCTTTGATGAATATGCTGGTATTGGTCCGCCTGATGGAGTTAATACTTTAATTTTTACCATTATTAAACATTTTGTTCGAACTCCTAGTAATATCACTGAAAGAATTCATGATCAACTTAGTAACCTTACTTGTCCCACGCTAAGTGATTTTAGGGGGTACAAAGATGTTTTTACTTCACGAGTTATGATGCGCACTGATAGTTAGGGGGTACAAAGATGTTGGAAAGAAAAGTTTGTTAATGGTTTACGTTCTTTGTTTGCACATAAAGTTAGAGAAGAATTAAGTAAAAATTTAGGATATATTGATTATGATAACTTAACCTATGGTGATATCATAAGTTATATTCAAAAAATAGGATTAAAAATGTGTATTGACTTTAAATTAGCTAAACAACCTAGTAAAGATAAAAATAAAGCTAAATACGAGTTAGACACCTTCTGTGAACAATATGGTCTACCGCCTATTGCTTTCTCTAGAAGAAAGCACCGGCATAAACATAAACAAATTGAGTCAAATAAAAGTCATAAACATCGTAAAAGGAAATATAATCAAGATAATAATAAGACTAATCAAGATTCTTATTATAAGAAACCTAAGTCAACACAAAAATCAACTAAAAAATCAAAGAAATTTGATAAAAGTAAAATTGTCTATCACAATTGTGGGCAGAAATGGCACTTTAAAAGTGAGTGCAGGGTTAAGCAAAAATTAGTTCAGTTAAACATCTTAGCCGAAGATACTGAACAATTATTAGAATTAATGAGGATTGAAAATAACAATAGTAATAAAGAAGTTTCAGACATTCCAGAATCTTCTAGTAATAACACCTGTAGTGATGAGTCAAATAGTGATAATGAAGTCACCGTATGTACTGAAAATTGCAGTAATAACTGTTGCAAAAGATTTAATATAATTACCAAAGATGATGAAGAAAGCTCTTTGTGAATCGATTTAATTAGTAAAATTACTGACACTAGATTAAAAAATCAATATATGAATCAGTTAAAATATTTATTAACTAAAGATAAGAAAGTTACTGATAAGGTTCTTAGAGCCAAAGAAAAAACCATTTTGAGTCTTAATAAAGTACTTGAAAGATTTAAGTCCCCAGTTAAAGAGATTACCCTCCCTGAGTTAAATTAAGAAGTTAACAAACTCAAGAAAGAAATTTATGGCTTAAAATTAGACATTTCTAATTTAAGAAAAGAGATTGATAATAAAAAATTAGATATTCAAGTACACAATTCCTCTTCTAGTGATGAAAGTTATGACGAACCCGAATCGTTAGGTACCAAGGAAGAATATGATCTTTTTATTCAAGGTCTTTCCCTTAAGAGAATTAAAGACATTACCATCCAAAAATGGTATATCTCTATTAATTTAGTCATTGATAAAACTTTCTCCGTATAGCTCCCTGCTTTGGTTGATACTAGTGCAGACTTGAACTGTATTCAATAAGTCTTATCCCCACTAGATACTATAGAAAAACTAGTGAAAAACATAATTCAACTAATAGTAGTCAAACGGAAATAAAATATAAAATACCTAATGTGCATATCTATCAAGACAACATGTGTTTTAAAACCTCGTTCATTTTAATTCGCAACATTATAGATAAAATCATCTTAGGTCATCCTTTTATATATTTATTATACCCATTTACTACTAGTAATAAAGGTTTAAGCTGTGAGCATTTAGGAAAGAAAATTACATTTAAATTCCTAATCAAACCAAAAGAAAGAGATTTAAAATTTATTCAAGAAGAATCAATTTCTAAATCATTGAATCTGTTAAACTAAAAAGTTACCCACCTAAATTTCCTCAAAGAAGAAGTTAGGTATCAATAAGTTGAAGAACAACTTAAGAGTAACAGAGTTCAAGAAAAGATAAGTGAATTAAAAGATTATTTAATAAAAAATTTATGTTCTGATTCTCCCATTGCTTTTTGGCATAGGAAGAAGCACACAGTTAGATTACCCTATGCTAAGGAATTTAAAGAACATTTAATTCCCACCAAAGCTAGGCCTATTCAAATGAGTCATGAACAGATGGAGTTATGTAAAAAGGAAATTAATAATCTTCTTAGTAAAGGTTTAATTAGACATAGTAAGTCACCATGGTCTTGCCCAACCTTCTATGTTAACAACGAAGCTGAGAAAGAAAGAGGAGTCCCTCGTCTAGTCATTAATTACAAACCATTAAACAAAGTACTTGAATGGATTAGATACCCTTTTCCCAATAAGGATGATCTCCTTAGTAGGCTAAGTGTCTCCACCATCTTTAGTAAATTTGACCTTAATTATGGATTCTGGAAAGTTGTTATTCATCCCGATGATAGGTATAAAACAGCATTCACCACTCCGTTCGGACACTACGAATGGAATATTCAGTCATTTGGACAAAAAAATGCACCTAGTGAATTTCAGAAAATTCTTAACAATATTTTGAATCCTTTCAGTCATTTTATCATTGTTTATATTGATGATATCCTTATATTATCCAAGACTATTGAAGAGTATATTAAGCATTTGAATTCGTTCTTCAAAACGGTTAAAACCAATGGTCTTTTTCTTTCACCTTCCAAATGTAGTCTGTTTCTGACTAAAGTCAGGTTTCTCGGATTAATCCTCTATCATGGACTCACGCGGCCAATTGACAGAGCTATTAAATTCGCCGACATGTTCCCAGATAATATTACCGATAAAACACAGCTACAAAGATTTCTTGGCTCACTTAATTATATTGGCAAGTTTTACAAGAATCTCAAGAAGATTTGTAAGCCTCTTTTTCAGCGCTTCCAAACTAATCCTCCTCCATAGACTGACATTCATACTTCTGTCATCCAACAAGTTAAAAAATATGTTAAGGTTTTGCCTTGCCTCGACATCTCTAATGATTTATCTTTAAAAATAGTTGAAACTGATGCCTCTGACGTTGGATTCGGTGGCATACTCAAACAAAAGTTAACTCCTACTTCTGATGAACAAATTGTTCATTTCTATTCAGGCGCATGGAACCCTACATAGTTAAAATACAGTACTATTAAAAAGGAATTTTTATCCCTTGTCCTGTGTGTTAAAAAATTTTAGAGAGATTTACTGAATCAGAAATTTCTAGTTAAGATAGATTGCAAGTCAGCAAAATTCATTCTTGAAAAGGACGTTGAGAATGTTGCCTCTGAGCATTCATTCGCTAGATGGCAAGCTATTTTAAGTATTTTTTATTTTGATATTGAATATATTAAAGGAAGTAACAACTCAAATCCTGATTTTCTCACACGTGAGTTTATTAACACATGTACTACTGCAGCAATATGAGTGTGCGGGGAGGTTCCTTTTCTCGTGGTCGTGGTCACCCTCCTGGCCCAGTAAATCAGTTAAAGGGAACCGTTGTTCCTCACCCAGTTAGTCAAACTACCCATAATAAATTTTAGGTGCTTGGTACAGTACCCAAGCCCTATTCATCTGTTCTAGATAGTCAACCAGAAGAATTTGATATTTTTTCTAATCAATCGAGGGCAACCTCATCAAAACACAGTTATACAGCTTCTGAGTATTGTACTAAATATGATCAACATCTATTTCATATTGAGTTATCAATGAAGCCCAAAGATGACCCAGTCAAATTAGCTGCTCAGTATTTTCCTACTGGATGGCATTTCCTCCCCATGGCTCCTTATAAATCCCTTGGGTATTATAAGGATATCCTTATTGAAACCGAGTTAGTCTTTATTAAACCCATATATGCCAACGATGATAAATCCAAACTCCTTTATCACTCGTTGTACATTAAGCGAATTATCAATTTTTTCGATTGGGGTAGTCATCCTTCTGACCTCAGGTCTCTTTCTAATCATTCCAGCTCTTTCTACTATTATGATTATATAGAAGCCTGGTATGAGATTTTTTTTCACCAAAATGAAGATCATAGTCATTCGTGGTTTGTGCAATTCGACCACAAGTTTAAGAATCAATTCCCCAAGTGGTTCACCCTTTGGTGGAAAAGAATAGGTTTGGATCATGCTATCCTTCCAGAGCCTCTCTTGGCTCAACTTAATCATTTTAGTACTCGTAGTAATTATCATCCCAAATATAAGGAAATCTCAGTCTTCCTTATATTCTGTAGTAAATATAAAATCCCTTGGATTCTTAAGTGGCAATATGTCATTTTGTCTCCTCAGGAAGTCTCTGTTTTTCAGCATCCGTCGTCCATCGGTATCCGGAAGGCTCCTATAGTCATTTCCCCTATCGTCCATGTCTCTCGCCATTTTTATATTAAATGGTGGGACAAATTCGATGTCAATAAAATTGTTGGCCAAGTTCAAAAAGAATTTTCGGCCACTCCTTTACTGACTCATCCAGTTACTACAGCCCCTGCTGGTTCATCTTTCAGTAAAACAATCACTAAAACAGCTGATAAATCAAAGGGAAAATCAGTTGTTCCTCCAGACCCTATTGAAGTCACTAATGTTTGTAGTTACTCTAACTCTCAGTTAAGATGTCTTGCAGACGCCATTCATATGAGACTTGACCAGTTGCATGAAGAGTCAGATAAAGCTTCTTCCTAGTTCAGATGAGAAAATTCTAGTCAAGATCTTGAAGACGAAGGTGATTGTGATCCCTATGGCACGGTCAACCTTTAAGACGCTCAGGATCCCTTCTCCTGATCCCCTTTGTTATCAGCAGCACCTGCTCCGGCAGCCTCAGTTAGTCAGCACCTGCTTCGGCAGCCTAGTTATCAGCGGCACCTGCTCTGGCAGCCTAAGTTAGCAAGCACGTACCCAGGCAGCCTAGTCATCAACATCTTCTGCTTTTCCACGAAAGTAGCAATCAGTTAGGCATCTGTCCCCATGGCCGCATTAATCAAAAGGGACGTCTGCTTTTCCACCGAAAGCAGATTCTTTTCTTTTTACTTTACTTTAGTAAATGTAATATATTTTTTACTTGTACTTCTACTTCACTTAATGTAATAGTAACATTGTAAACAGTTCATTTCCTTGCTCTATAAAAGGAAATTGAATTCATTAGGTAAGGCAGACTTAGAAAGACTCAGAGCTACTTCTCTGAGGAATCTTTAGCCTCTACCGCTGTTTAGCCTTTCTCCACCCCCCTTCTTTTAATGTTCTTTCTCTAGTAAACTTGTAAGTTATTTTATTTTCTGCACTTGTAAATATTTCAAGTTATAATTTATTTAAAAGATTTTGCTTTAAATATGGACCGTCAGATTAAAGTAAATTAATCTCGACCGTTAATGAGTTAGTTATTATGCAGTCCATTTTTTTATAAATAGAAGCTCATTCCTTCATTATTTCTTACGAATTCCCTGAAAACTCTAGAGAGAGAAGTTATAGAGAAGCTATAGAAAAGTATTATGCTCCTTCCCTACTCTTATATTTATTTTCTTTTACGGTAAGGGATATTATTTGTTGTACTCGTAAGGGGTATTATTTCTTTTGTATTCATGAAGAGAACTTTTGTTATTCCATTCTTTATTATTCAGCTTGAATAACCGTATACGCAGACTACCCTATACTTGATGACATTATTCTAATATTCCGTCTTTATTATTATTCTATTGGAATATCCTGCCTGTGCGTTTTACGCTGGAGCTGGTTCCGTCTTTATTATTATTCTGTTGGAATATCTTGTCTGTGTGTTTTACGCCGGACCTGGTTCCGTCTTTATTATAATTCTGTTGGAATATCCTGTCTGTGTGTTTTACGCCAGACCTGGTTCCGTCTGTATTATTCTGTTGGAACATCCTGTCGGTGCGAATTTCGCCTGACCTGGTTCCGTAACTTATTATTCTGTTGGAATAACCTGTCTATGCGAAGTACCGCATGCATGGTGATTTCTTTTGTTATTCCATTCATTATTATACTCAATTGGTTAAAGTTTTGACTTCTATACTCCATGAAATTAGTGGAATATCCTTGATATTTGCGCTTCATCCAGTATCTTTTCATGAAAATATACTTCTAGGCATTCTTGAATTTTACTCTACAAAGCAGTATCATGTTGACAATTTGGACGTTATTAGTTCCTGAATAACTTAATTCTTGAACTTGTTTTATTGAATTCTTATATCACTGTCATCATCCTCATGTTTATATTATGCTGAAAGTCATCTGTGGCCTGTAGTACATAGATGGACTTGGTAAGATTATGAATAGGGAGTATTCGGTATAATCATGACCGTAATGTTACAAATGATGTGGAAAAAATCCTCATTTACCCGTAGTGCATTGATGGACAGTTGTTGGCATGATCATGACCATTGATGAATACACGAATATCCTTGGTTGTGATACATGGATAATTTGTGGTTGTGATACTAATGAATATCCTTTGTCGTAGTGCAGGGATGATGTGGATTATTTATTAAGCTGAGTCTAAGCGATAAAAGTCATGAAAAACCTTTTAAATCATAGAAGATAGTAGATTTTAATATATACTTGACTCTTCTAATGGATTGCTTGTTTCGCTGCAGTTAAACCTGATGTTTGTTATATTTTATCAGTTTAACACTGTTGAAGGCTAATGATAAATTATTCTGCATTATCTTAGTCATAATATTTCTTACTGGGTTAGTTGAGCTCACCTTTTCTTTCACTGTTCTCTTTAGGAAATGAAAACGTAGCTGGGACTAGTCGGGGAACGGAGTGATCGTCCTATATGGTGCATTAGTAGTCCTCACTATTCTATGAAATAGTGTGATACTAATTGTAATGAGGACTCCTTTTGAGTTTGTATGCTCTCTAGTAGACACTATTTGTATTCAAACTCACAGTTTATGTTTTGTCGTATTGTACACGACAATTGTATTATTATGTTGTATTTGAATTCTGTACCATGTATCTGGCGACTCAAGATGGGTGATGTATACCTAATTTTGGGGGCATCAAAAAAGATATTCATTTGTATCACAAGTTGGCCATGTTCATCTCAACACCTGTTCATCTTTGCACTACGGGCCAAAGAATATTCATCAGGTAATCATTCATCTTTGCACTATAGGCCAAAGATATACATTTATATCATCATTTAGGACTGAGGATGATAAAAAATATTTTAAAGAAACGAATCCAGTGAGATAAAAGGGCAAAGATTAGGGATTCATACTTCAGTTTATCCAAGTTCAAAAATGCTCCATAATAAACCACAGTGGAGTAAAATTCAAGAATGAAGATCAAAACATGGATACAATCAAAGATAGTAACCATAATAGACATCTTGGACAAAGAAGAGAAAATTTCATTTTTCTATGAATAGTGTTGTATTCGTGTATAGTGCCATATACGTGAATATTGTCGTATACGTGAATAGTAGTCCCGATACAAAAAGGTAGAAATTTCACAATAAAATTCATATCAATATTTCGGCATAGCGATATTGAAAAAAATAGCATCCCTTACCTCAAAAGACCAGTACTTCTGATTGGAATATTGGATGTAATGCCGAAGGAAACTTGCACCGAATAACAACTCTCAAAGTATCTAAATACTCACAAAAATATGCTTGATAATATAGAGAGAGAAAACATATGTTTCTGTTGTGATTTTCAATTCTAACATAAGCACCTATTTATAAGAAAATGCTAGAACACCAAAGCAGACTAAATTAATAAAATATTAATATTCTTATTCCAGCACGCCACTAACAAAAATCAGCCCCCCATTTTAAAAAAATTAATTCAGCACATTTTATCAACAAAGGACAAAAGTGGGTCACACCCATAATTTTAATAAAAACATTTATTTCCGAAACTTCAATAATTCATAATAAATAGCCCTTTTATAAAAAAAAAATACAAATTTTATATCCATTCTGTGACAAACCAGGATGTCGAATAATCCAAAATTTTCGAACAATTTTTTTTTTAATTAATATTATATTAATTATCAATTTTGTGACAAGTTTCTATGATACGTGTATCGAGAAGGTCAATTTATGTATTGACTAATAAAATTAGAGTAGAGTTGTGCTTAACAGAGAATAGAAACCCTAACCCTAATTTTTGGAATGGGATTCGATAGAAAATATAATTAAAATAATTATATTAATATGTATGTGTTTGAACGGTATAGAATTTTTGATCAATGATTGATCAGATAAAGTTTAATATTAATAACACCTAATAAGAGATTAGAAAACCCTAATCTCAGGATTAGAAACCCTAATTGTACGCCGAAAAACCCTAATTTCAAAACCGGGAATTATAAAACCTAAATTAGGAAACCCTAATCCTAATTGACAAGCCTATGAGTTCATTAAACTTAAATATGATTAGAAAACTTTAATTATATTTTTGTATATTAATTTTTCTATCTAAAAAACCTAATTGCAATTTTAGGAATTTTATTTTCTAATTTGTGAACCCTTAATTTGAAAATTATGGGAACTAGAATTTTTTATACTTAAAAGGTTCAAATCTTAAACCCTAATCCAAGCCCCAAACCTTAAGGGTTTGTACAATTTCCATGTTTACCATTTAATTTAAATTGCAAAAGACCAAAATGCCCTTTATGGAGATTTTATTAGATTACTTGTGTATCTTGCCAAATCAAGAGTTGGTCACCAACTCTCTTGAATTTGTGGCTCACAAAATCTCAGAAACTCAGCCTACATGACAGCCAACATCAGCCATTCATTGAATCTAAACATTTTAAATAGATTTAGAGAGAGAAAGTTCACCAAAATTGTAAATTTCTAGCCAAGCTCTCACCTACTCTCTCTCTCACCAAAGCTCTGAATTTCTTGAGAAAATCAGTCACTAAATACATCCTAGAAACACCAAAAACAGATTGGAGAGCCAAGATCTAAAATTATTCAAGAAAAGGTATAAACCTAATTTTAATTTTTGATCTTGTAAGCTTAAGAAATATTTGTGTTTATGTGTTTGAATCTTTGCTAGATAATGTTTTTCAATGATCTATGATGATCCATCATGGATCCATAGCATCAAAGTGTGATAAAATCAGGTTTTTCAAAATCTGTTCTTGAACAAAATTTGTGGTCTGACAAGCTAATGTCAGGGGCCACAGATTCTAGTTCGTTTGTTGTTTTTGTTGTTTAATCGTTGTTACATGTAGCCTTGTATGTGGTCTTTACTCTGAAAGTTGAATCAATGTCATTAGATGTCTGGATCGGGAGTTATTAACGGTCAAAACCCGTTGACCGGGATTGACCGACCAAAATTCTGGGTAACCCGGAAAGAGTTAAATAGTGTCTGACAACGTTTTGTAGCGAGCAAATCTGTCAGTATTTTCATGTTTTGATGTTGTTGTTGTAACCATTTTGTAGTTGGTTATGTATACCACAGATCTGGGTCATTATATCTCTTATAACGTCTTCAGATCAATCGTGGAAGGTGGTCAAAGTAGATCACCCGATCTGTTCTTTAACTTTCTGGAAAACCCAGAACTAGTTAGAACAACTGTTATGACATAGATTGACCGGATAAAATCTTGAGATTTGGATGTTGGTTAAATGATCTGTTGATTTCTATTTGTTCCTTGTCATGAGTACTATAGTTATGAACCAAATATTGAGCCATTTGAGAACGGGAACATAGAATAATTTGTGCATGAAAGTGGCTGGTCGAATTTTCTGGGTTTCTGGAAAACCCAGAAACGGTCTGACAGCAACTTTGGAGGCTTTGATCTCCTTGTTGTGATGTTGTTTGACCAAAGTATCAATTAGGTATTGTAGTGTTACATTAATACTACAATACCAAAGTTTTAGATAGTCCAGAAACCATTTTGGCTGTGAATTAAAGCCGGTCAAAGTAGAACCTTGAAGCTGCCGGCTGTCAGTGTTCTTCGGCTCAAGAACACCAACAGCGACGCTTTCTGTCGCTAAAGACCTATAGCAACGGTTTTAATTATTTTATTTTCTGAATATTCTGAAAATTAATAAAAAAATAGAAATAAATTATAAAAATTACCAAAAATAGTTTTAAAAATTATTTTAAATTATGAAAAATAATTTTTGACCAATTGGAATATTTTTCTTTAATATTTATAATTATTTTAATATTAAAGGTATTTAATTTATTTAATTAGTTTATTAAATAAATTAGAGAAAAATGATTTAATATTATGAAAAATCATTTTAAATAAGAAAAATATATTTAAAAATATTTTGAGTTATAAAAAGTAACTTTTAATATTTTTGGAGAATTTTTCATTAATAACTTAATATTAATGATATTATATTTATTAGATTATTAAATTAAATAAATAAGATAAAAATGATTTAAATGATTTAAAAATCATATTAATTTAGAATAAAGTGTTAAAAATATTTTAAATTATAAAATATAATTTTCAATATTTTTGGAGAATTTTCATTAATAAAGTAATATTAATGATATTTGATTTATTTTATTGTTATATTAAATAAATGAATTAAAAATGGTTTTATTGATTTAAAAATCATTCAAAAATGAGAAAAATGATTTAAAAATATTTTAAGTTATATTTAATGATTTTTAATATTTAGATAATAATATTTATATATTAATGGTGATGATTTAAAATTGATTTTTATTTATTTTAAAAAATCATTTAAGTAGAATATTGATGATTTAAAAATATTTTAAGTTAGTAATAATAACTTTAATATTTTGACAAGTATGTTATTAATATTTTTATTAAATATTAATAATAATAAGATTATTTGATAATTAAATCATTTAAAAATGATTTAAGTGTTTGAAAAATTATTATAAATTATAATAATTGTTTATAAATTAATAAAAGCTTCCGAGAAATATTATTATTGATAATTGACTTATCTAAAAGAATATTGAAGCTTAGAGCCCAAGTTTAATTGACAATCAATGTTTTAATTGTTGGATAGGGTGACTAGAACACTGAGAATGGACTGAAATCCAACCAGACCGAAATGGTTAGACTTGATAAGTGATTATATAGGTTATAAATACTAATGTGGCTATGTGGTAATGTGCCTAGGAGAAGTTTGACTGTAAAATACAGTGTTATGCGTTATAAATGTTTGTACTAATTGTGAGACCGACATTGTTGAATATAGGTCTTACGAACGCAGTTAATTATATTGTGTAGTTGTAATCAACGTGGAAGGCAAGTTTCCTAACTCAACCTTGAGTTATATTTCCTTCAATTATTATAGTGGTTAATTATTGCTAATTACACCACATCCAGGGAAGTTATTGTTGATTATTCGCAGTTAGTGCATGCTTAATAATTCAAATTGAATTATTGATTCAGAAATATACATTCGTAGAATTACTGTTGTTGAATATTCAAATCTGTAGAAGTTAGAATTGACAGTACAGATAATTCCTGTTCATTGTCAAATTGTGTTGAAAAATGTCTTAGCTAATTATTCTGGCTAGATAAACATTTATTAGAACTTGATAAATTCAAGAAAATAATTCAATTGTTATTGGTAGAATCGATGCCAATTATTTCGGCAAGATCGATAAGTAAATAGAATTTGAAATCACAGTATTTCGTTGTAAAATCAAAATCTTGATTGTAAGACTAGGAAGAACAAACTTTTATATAAAGGGAACATTTTGGGTCGTGAATTCGACCTTTGCGCGCGTTTTAAGTATTATGCATAATATAGGGTACAAGGAGTTGGCCGGCTCTAAGTACTTGCAGAGGGGTATGATTTAATCTTTATGGTTATCTGATACTCCTAGTATATATCAAAGTAAATCTTTGATGGATACCCGAGAAAAATAAGTTCAAAGATCTTGTGTGATCGCTCAGTATAAATCTGGAAATTATTCCACTTTGTTATTGTGTAGAATTAATTCTTGTAGAACGTTGAAAGCGTTGTACTCTTTCATTATCAAATTATGGTGTTGCATAGAAAAAGAGAAGCCTTGTTATTGAATAACAATCCGTTCAGCTATTTCAAAGTTCCCCGAACTTTGGTTTCATTCTATCAACATAGATAGGTTATTATTGTTGATTCATATACATTTATTGTAAATCTTAACTTGCGGGGCAAATTTGTTGCTCACCCTTGCTATAAATAAAACATTTCAGCTAGAAACGAAGTTGCAGGAGGTGCTGTGAAGCAGAACAAGGGAAAAGGCATAGTTATAAATTAGGTATGTTGAACAAATTATTATGTTGTATTGTAAACCCTTTTTGTTTATCTAAGAGGGTATGTTTGTAATTTAAGGTTAGAAACCTGGGACTTATGTATTAACAACTTATGTTAATGATTTATATTCCTATTTATATATGAGTGGGTAGTTAAATTATATTATAGTGTGAATCGTGAACACCAAATTCGGGAGTCAGGTAACCCAGATTTGGGGGTGTCACAGGTTGGTATCAAAGCTGTAGGTTATAAACCTTAAGTGGGGTGGGGAAAGACCTAGGATTATAACCATAAGCGAGATAGAGAATACTCATTTAGAGTACTAAGTGAGAGATTGCCGAAGTGCAATGATAGTGAGAAATGGGGACACATAGTTTGAGGAGTTTGTACTAATGAAGTACTAATCAAGTTATTTAAATTAATTGTAGGATGTCTGGAGAAGATCAAATGAGTACGGAGATGCTAGCGGCTGTTGCACCAATGCCAGAAGCCGAGGTGCCAGCGCAAAGTGAATCGATTGATAAGGTGGGAGAAGATGAACCTATGGTTAATCTGGGGAGCGATCGTGACGATTATCCCAAGATGTATCTGAGTGGAGATGAGGAGGTAGAGTCTGAGCCAGCTATGGTAGAGATAAAGAATAAGACTACAGTTGAAGAACAAGATCAACTAGTTGCAAAGTTCAAGAACTCCGAAGTAAGGCGTTTTTCTTGGAGCAGCTATGGAAGACAGAACGAGTGTTATGCGAAATGACTGAAGAAAGGAACGAACTAAAGGCGCAGGTAGACAGAATGAAGGCGGAAGGTGGTGGATCGTCTGAAGGGATGATCAAGCAGCAGAAAGACAAGAAGAAAAGGAAGAGGGACAACGATAGCCCTAATTCAGAAAAGTCAAGCTCGAAGAAGAAGCAAACATGTGGCAAGTGTGGAAAGAGCCATTTGGGAGAATGTATGTGGGGTCAGAATGTGTGTTATAATTGTGGTCTGAAAAGACATCTATCACCAAATTGTCCTAAACCAAAGAAAGGAGGATGTTTTGCATGTGGTGTAACGAATCATAGGGTAAAGAATTGTTCTAAAAGGAAGGCCAACGGCCCGTACATTCAACATGACGGCGCAAGATGTATTGGCAACTCAGGACGTGGCAGCAGGTAATGATTTCATTACGCGAATAATAGGAGTTAGATATTTCTGTGAACTATTTTCTTTTATAGACTCAGGTAACATTTAGAATTTGAAACCAAAATTAATATTGTGTTGATTAAAATAAATTGATGATACAACTTTAAAAGATTGTAGAATATAAGAAAGTTGTGATTCCGAGGACAGAATCCTTTTAAGGAGGGGTGAATGTGATAACCCAGGATTTCGAATAATCCAAAATTTACGAATAATTTTTTTTTAATTAATATTATATTAATTATCAATTTTGTCACAAGTTTCTATGATACGTGTATCGAGAAGGTCAATTTATGTATTGACTAATAAAATTAGAGTAGAGTTGTGCTTAACAGAGAATAGAAACCCTAACCCTAATTTTTGGAACGGGATTCGATAGAAAATATAATTAAAATAATTATATTAATATGTATGTGTTTGAACGGTATAGAATTTTTGATCAATGATTGATCGGATAAACTTTAATATTAATAACACCTAATAAGAGATTAGAAAACCCTATTCTCAGGATTAGAAACCCTAATGTGCTGATAGAAACCCTAATTGTACGTCAAAAAACCCTAATTTCAAAATTGGGAATTAAAAAACCTAAATTAGGAAACCCTAATCCTAATTGACAAGCCTATGGGTTCATTAAACTTAAATATGATTAGAAAGCTTTAATTATATTTTTGTATATTAATTTTTCTATCTAGAAAACCTAATTGCAATTTTAGGAATTTTATTTTCTAATTTGTGAACCCTTAATTTGAAAATTATGGGAACTAGAATTTTTTATACTTAAAGGGTTCAAATCTTAAACCCTAATCCAAGCCCCAAACCCTAAGGGTTTGTACAAATTCCATATTTACCATTTAATTTAAATTGCAAAAGACCAAAATGCCCTTTATGGAGATTTTATTAGATTACTTGTGTATCTTGCCAAATCAAGAGTTGGTCACCAACTCTCTTGACTTTGTGGCTCACAAAATCTCAGAAAATCAGCCTACATGACAGCCAACATCAGCCATTCATTGAATCTAAACATTTTAAATAGATTTGGAGAGAGAAAGTTCACCAAAATTGTAAATTTCTAGCCAAGCTCTCACCTACTCTCTCTCTCACCAAAGCTCCGAATTTCTTGAGAAAATCAGTCACTAAATACATCCTAGAAACACCAAAAACAGATTGGAGAGCCAAGATCTAAAATTATTCAAGAAAAGGTATAAACCTAATTTTAATTTTTGATCCTGTAAGCTTAAAAAATATTTGTGTTTATGTGTTTGAATCTTTGCTAGATAATGTTTTTCAATGATCTATGATGATCCATCATGGATCCATAGCATCAAAGTGTGATAAAATTGAGTTTTTCAAAATCTGTTCTTGAACAAAATCTGTGGTCTGACAAGCTAATGTCAGGGGCCACAGATTCTAGTTCGTTTGTTGTTTTTGTTGTTTAATCGTTGTTACATGTAGCCTTGTATGTGGTCTTTACTCTGAAAGTTGAATCAGTGTCATTAGATGTCTGGATCGGGAGTTATTAACGGTCAAAACTCGTTGACCGGGATTGACCGACAAAAATTCTGGGTAACCCAGAAAGAGTTAAATAGTGTCTGACAACGTTTTGTAGCGAGCAGATCTGTCAGTATTTTCATGTTTTGATGTTGTTGTTGTAACCATTTTGTAGCTGGTTATGTATACCACAGATCTGGGTCATTATATCTCTTATAACGTCTTCAGATCAATCGTGGAAGGTGATCAAAGTAGATCACCCGATCTGTTCTTTAACTTTCTGGAAAACCCAGAACCAGTTAGAACAACTGTTATGACATAGATTGACCGGATAAAATCTGGAGATTTGGATGTTGGTTAAATGATCGGTTGATTTCTATTTGTTCCTTGTCATGAATACTATAGTTATGAACCAAATATTGAGCCATTTGAGAACGGTAACATAGAATAATTTGTGCATGAAAGTGGCTGGTCGAATTTTCTGGGTTTCTGGAAAACCCAAAAACGGTCTGACAGCAACTTTGGAGGCTTTGATCTCCTTGTTGTGATGTTGTTTGACCAAAGTATCAATTAGGTATTGTAATGTTACATTAATAATACAATAAAAAAGTTTTAGATAGTCCAGAAACCATTTTGGCTGTGAATTAAAGCCGGTCAAAGTAGACCCTTGAAGCTGCCGGCTGTCAGTGTTCTTGGGCTCAAGAACACCAACAGCGACGCTTTCTGTCGCTAAAGACCTATAGCGACGGTTTTAATTATTTTATTTTCTGAATATTCTGAAAATTAATAAAAAAATAGAAATAAATTATAAAAATTACCAAAAATAGTTTTAAAAATTATTTTAAATTATGAAAAATAATTTTTGACCAATTGGAATATTTTTCTTTAATATTTATATTTATTTATATTATTAAAGGTATTTAATTTATTTAATTAGTTTATTAAATAAATTAGAGAAAAATGATTTAATATTATGAAAAATCATTTTAAATAAGAAAAATATATTTAAAAATATTTTGAGTTATAAAAAGTAACTTTTAATATTTTCGGAGAATTTTTCATTAATAATTTAATATTAATGATATTATATTTATTTGATTATTAAATTAAATAAATAAGATAAAAATGATTTAAATGATTTAAAAATCATATTAATTTAGAATAAAGTGTTAAAAAATATTTTAAATTATAAAATATAATTTTCAATATTTTTGGAGAATTTTCATTAATAAAGTAATATTAATGATATTTGATTTATTTAATTGTTATATTAAATAAATGAATTAAAAATGGTTTTATTGATTTAAAAATCATTTAAAAATGAGAAAAATGATTTAAAAATATTTTAAGTTATATTTAATGATTTTTAATATTTAGATAATAATATTTATATATTAATGATGATGATTTAAAATTAATTTTTATTTATTTTAAAAAATCATTTAAGTAGAATATAGATGATTTAAAAATATTTTAAGTTATTAATAATAACTTTAATATTTTGACAAGTATGTTATTAATATTTTTATTAAATATTAATAATGATAAGATTATTTGATAATTAAATCATTTAAAAATGATTTAAGTGTTTGAAAAATTATTATAAATTATAATAATTGTTTATAAAGTAATAAAAGCTTCCGAGAAATATTATTATTGATAATTGACTTATCTAAAAGAATATTGAAGCTTAGAGACCAAGTTTAATTGACAATCAATGTGTTAATTGTCGGATAGGGTGACCAGAACACCGAGAATGGACCGAAATCCAACCAGACCGAAATAGTTAGACTTGATAAGTGTTTATATAGGTTATAAGCACTAATGTGGCTATGTGGTAATGTGCCTAGGAGAAGTTTGACTGTAAAATAAAGTGTTATGCGTTATAAATATTTGTACTAATTGTGAGACCGACATTGTTGAATATAGGTCTTACGAACGCAGTTAATTATATTGTGCAGCTGTAATCAACGTGGAAGGTAAGTTTCCTAACTCAACCTTTAGTTATATTTCCTTCAATTATTATAGTGGTTAATTATTGCTAATTACACCACATCCAAGGAAGTTATTATTGATTATTCGCAGTTAGTACATGCTTAATAATTCAAATTGAATTACTGATTCAGAAATATACATTCGTAGAATTACTGTTGTTGAATATTCAAATCTGTAGAAGTTAGAATTGACAGTACAGATAATTCCTGTTCATTGTCAGATTGTGTTGAGAAATGTCTTAGCTAATTATTCTGGCTAGACAAACATTTGTTAGAACTTGATAAATTCAAGAAAATAATTCAATTGTTATTGGTAGAATCGATGCCAATTATTTCGACAAGATCGATAAGTAAATAGAATTTGAAATCACAGTATTTCGTTGTAAAATCAAAATCTTGATTCTAAGACTAAGAAGAACAACCTTTTATATAAAGGGAATATGTTGGGTCGTGAATTCGACCTTTGCGCGCATTTTGAGTATTATGCATAATATAGGGTACAAGGAGTTGGCCGGCTCTAAGTACTTGCAGAGGGGTATGATTTAATCTTTATGGTTATCTGATAATCCTGGTATATATCAAAGTAAATCTTTGATGGATACCCGAGAAAAATAAGTTCAAAGATCTTGTGTGATCGCTCAGTATAAATCTAGAAATTATTCCACTTTGTTATTGTGTAGAATTAATTCTTGTAGAACTCTGAAAGCGTTGTACTCTTTCATTATCAAATTATGGTGTTGCATAGAAAAAGAGAAGCCTTGTTATTGAATAACAATTTGTTCAGCTATTTCAAAGTTCCCCGAACTTTGGTTTCATTCTATCAACATAGATAGGTTATTATTGTTGATTCATATACATTTATTGTAAATCTTAACTTGCGGGGCAAATTTGTTGCTCACCCCATCTATAAATAAAACATTTCAGCTAGAAACGAAGTTGCAAGAGGTGCTGTGAAGCAGAACAAGGGAAAATGCATAGTTATAAATTAGTTGTGTTGAACAAATTATTATGTTGTATTGTAAACCCTTTTTGTTTATCTAAGAGGGTATGTTTGTAATTTAAGGTTAGAAACCTGGGACTTATGTATTAACAACTTATGTTAATGATTTATATTCCTATTTATATATGAATGGGTAGTTAAATGATATTATAGTGTGAATCGTGAACACCAAATTCGGGAGTCAGGTAACCCGGATTTGGGGGTGTCACAGGTTGGTATATATTATAGTGTGAATCGTGAACACCAAATTCGGGAGTCAGGTAACCCGGATTTGGGGGTGTCACACATTCTATAGGAAATTAAATTCTCTACAACTTTTTAGATTTAAGTTTTTCCAAATTCCAAACTAAAAATGACCGAAATCCATATACAGACGATTTTTAATACCTCCATTCTAACAAAATAATAATAAAACACCCCCATTCTGACAAAATACTGATAAAATACCTCAGCATTAATTCCTTCATTTGTATCCACATAAAATAAATATTTCCTTATCATATAAATCAATAATTAATTATTCACAAATAATATTACAAAATCACAATTATGACAACTAGGTCGATCCCAGGAAAGAAGGGGGCTTTCCGATAAGGATTTCTTCTTATTGGCGCGCAATTAAGTGACCAAACCTCTTTCTTAAACAGAACTTCCTTAGACATTGCCAATAATGCTATCTAATAATATTATTCAAATAATATGAATTATTAATCTGATAATGAGAAATATTGTGCAGTGACAATTATTGAAACAATAATAATATAAAATATCAACGTAGCATTTATTGAATTAATAAAATAAAATATTGAACAGTAATTACTGTAATAATTATTGAGTAATGTCTTCTTACGTAAGAATCAATAATTCAAAAATATTGTGCAATACCGTGTGCTACTGTGCAACCACGCGTATTACTGTATTTTAACCACCAGGTATTTCAACAGTGTTAACGGTAACCATTACACCGTTATTTATAAAAACTCAAATTTGTCATTTTTTTTATCCAACCATTTTCTATTATGGGGCCCACAAATGGTTGCGCCATCGTACGAATATTCCCCGGCAGCAAGAATATTCCACGACCAAACGAATATTCCCCGACAACAATGAATATTTTATAACCACTTACTTATTTTGTAAATTTTTCATATTTCACCCATAACCAAAGTATTATATCAAATTAACACCTTATTATTCACAATAATAATTAGAGAAATTCGATTTTATTTATAAAAAGTTGGGGTCTTACAAAATTACTAAATACCAACTTAATTAATATATTGCACTTAATTAAGTTAATTCCCCACAGCTCATTAATTATTTATTTATCTAATAAATAATCAAATAAAACAAATATTTATTTAATAATAAACACATCAAATAAAATATTTATTTAATTCAATAAATATTTTAAATTACATATAAAAATTCTGGATCGTCACATTCTTCCCTCCTTATAAGGATTCTGTCCCCATAATCATAACTCAAACAATTCATTCGTCACATTCTTCCCCCCTAACAAGGATTCTGTCCTCAGAATCGAAGACATGGATTAAACAAATAACTCAGAATAACTTTTCATCATCTTATTTTCGAGTTTCCCCGTAGCTTCTTCAGCATTGTGGTCCCTTCAAATTACCTTAACAAAAGGTATCACTTTATTCCTAAGAACTTGTTCTTTTCTGTCAACTATCTGAATAGGAATTTCATCATAGGACCAATCCTTTTCAACTGTAACGGTTCGTACTCGATCACATGATTGTAGTCGGGCTTGTTCGATCATATTACTGAAATATGAAAAATATTGTGAATGCTCACTAACTATAGAGGTGAGGCTACCTCATAACAATCTCTTCCCTCTCTTCGTAGTACATGAAAACTAAGAACCTCGTTTTCAGCTTTTCCCTTTTTACTAAATTTTATATTTCCCTTCCAGGGAGAAAATTTTAGGAAAATGAATTTTCCCACGTCAAATTCGTGATTTTGTCGGTGTTGATCAACTTATTTCTTTTATTTGTCTTGAGCAGCTACCAACCTTGGTATTTCGTGCAACGCTTCTTACGGTAACATACCCATGTTTTGAGTGATAGATGTTGTTGTAGAAGAACTAAACTAAAATAAATGTCTTCCAACTGCATCCCCATACGTTCTTATAACTTTTTTTGGAAATTCAATGTTAATCGTGGATCTCTATCATACACGATTGATACCGTTACATCATGCCTTGAAACAATTTTTTTGACATATAACTTCGCTCACTGATCGTTAGGAAATATACTAACTTTGACATACCATGAAATCTATCACCCCATATCTTTCCACCAAAAGTATTATCGAAGGCACAATATTTTTTTGTGCTCCCTAGTTGATTCAACATATAAAAAACATTTCCCACAATACTTCATCTTCAATTCCTGATACTGGTGAAACCTAGTTTCTTCCTTCAACATTCAGCCACCCTTCAATATTGATCTTGAATTGACACCCTCATCTTGGAGTTACTATTCCTTTACTCTGTCCAACAAAGTTGTACAGGTTTCCATCTGAACAGCTTCCCCCCTAACTTCATCGGATCTCTTACCTCCCACCATAACTTAACCATTTCTATTATGAACCCATCTAGCGCAATTAATAAAATAACTCCTATCTTTTTCTTAAGACGTCGACAACCATATTCATTTAGGATTTACAGCCACAATCCTTGATCAACTTTAACTATCACTTCAAATGCATGCTTAAATATTTCTGTGTGAAGATATACTTTAAACACTTATGGTCCGTTTATCTCACACTACTTCCCAAAAACTAATACTCCAAATCCTCAGGGCAACCACTACTACCGCTAACTCTGAATCATGAGTCAAATACCCCTTCTCGTAATATTTTAATTGTTGTGAGGCATACGCAATGACTTTGTCGTTTTGTATAAGCACAACACAAAATTTCTTGTATTATCTAGTAAAGACAACACATGTGCCATACCTAACTTCTTCTTCAATTCTTGAAAATTTTCTTAATAATTTCCTACCCATATAAATTTCACTGATTTCCTCGTCAAGTTAGGTAGCGAAGTGGATAGCTTGAACTTCGCGTATCCCATGCACTATTTTTTTTATCAACTTCTCGAATTACCACAATGATATATAACTCTACCGTACATGCGACCTACAACTATAAAAATAAAATACTATCTTTGACTTCCTCAGAGTCAAAAAGTTTATGCACTTTCTTTGCCAAAAACCTATCACCTCCTAGTTCAACAACCTCCGAGTTTCCCAAATGAAATTGGAAATAAATCCATTGACCTCACGTGGCCTTTAATACCCATACAACAATTCTACGCATCAACTTAAAAGGAATCACTATGCACACTTTCTATATTTAGGGAATAGTCTAACTCTTCCCGAATGGAATCTAATTTCTAATCAAATTCATCAGACTTAAATTAACAAATAACACCCAAATCAATAACACACGATCATTTAAATCATTGATCAGAATAGTACCTTGTATTGCGTCGTACACCATTACGTCGAATGTAGATTCAGTTGGTCGATTCGGCGGCTCCGCCTTTATAATAGCCAGCTTCCCACTGCTGTTTTCTCCCTTGCTTCCACTTGCTTCTCTTATCGCTTTCTTTGGGCAACCTCGAGCTAAGTGCTCCTTCGATCCACACGTGAAGCAGGCTCCCTTTCTCGGACTTCGACATTTTGGTGCAATGTGGCGCTGCAAGCAAAAATTAAAGCACACTCTATTTCCTTTCAAATAAACACCCACGTGTCTCTTTCCACAGTTGCTATACTCTACCACTTTCTTCTTATCATTCCCTTGCTGATTTCCTGCGGTGAAATTTCCGTTCCGCGTTCTTTTCTGAACATTACTCCTATAGATACCTCTTGCCTTATCTTCATTTCACCTTTCTTTTCCCTCTGGTCTTGATTGTATGTCAGCGTAATACCTTCCTTGTCTATGAAAATCGTCATTTCCAGTCCTGTTGTGAACAAAATTGGTTGAAACATCGAGATTTGACTATGCAACCAAGAATTTAGTTGATTTGCCAGTGCTCTCACCAACAAATTCATCAACTGTGGCACTGGATTTGCGTCAGCTTCATTATTGTATGCATATTTCTCGGGGGTCTGTTGACACTGCTATCTTCTTCTAGTCATCATCTTATTGTTTAAAACTTCCACTATTAGATCATCGTTCATTCACACAATAAATTTTTCAAGCTTATCTCAACCACTTTTAAACAACACATGATACATCTTAATTAATAATAATACTTTATTCATTTATTAAATTACACATAACAAAATAGCCTCACTGCTATTTATATCATTTATCTTGTAATAATAAAATACCAGGATTACTTCATCATATCCCGCTATTTATTTCAAAAGCCAATATTTACATCTTATTAATTTTCATCTTGATTGATTTATATATCATCTTATTGTTTTTCTCTCAATCTACAAGAACATTCCACATTGTACAGCTTTATTGATATCTTGCTCCATGATAGGAATCATTGTCCTACGATCCATTGTGTACCCCATACCACCTCAATCTGCACATGAAAGTGGAAGACTAAATTCTTAGTTTCATCATATACTTGGCCCTCTTTGACTTGTCTTCAACACTATCTATGCATTTAGAAGCCTTCACCCACGTGTCTTCAGCTCTCGTCCGCTTTGCTGTCTCCTTTCCCAAGTCATTCCTGTACAATCTCATTAATAACTATCCTCTTTAATACTCTAACTGAGATAATCTCTACTCTATATCTGCAAGTCGTGCGATAAAGTCTTGAGTTCTGGCAACTTTTTATGCTAGCGTGGCTTGGTGGTCTACGGTTTTCCTAACTCCTCTTACTCATACTTCATATTTACCTTCTCAAATTCATCTTCACGATCAAACTCAAGCTCATACCAAAGTTCTACAATAGAAATCAACGGGTATGGCTTTCCCAATACCAACCATACTCAGACTGTATAAACTTCTCAGGGCTCTTAATCCCTATCCTCCTCATCATTCATTATGACAACAAAGTTTTAATAACTCCCACAAATCGATATGTATAATACTCGTGAGCACATAGGTTGTTAGTGTTGGGGTTTTCGGCACAAAAATGCAGCGAAAATTTAAAAAATAATGAAAGCAATTCCGAAACTCAAAATAGGATCCAAGAGAAATTGAAATTAATTCAGTGGTTTAGATATTTATACCGATTATGAAAAAGTTCTGAAATAGCTTCGAATCCTTTACGCAATCCAATTAGAACCACGTATCTACGGTATCCACACAAACGCCGCACGAACTGTCGAACTATTCTGCAATAAGAGGGACTTGCGGTACTAGCCACCAAAGGAACGATTATGAAACTGTTTTCTCTCTAGTCTCTCTATAAGAGCGGCTAGGGTTTTTCAATTATGATGATCACCCTAAGTAGCTGCTATATATCATATATATAGTAGTTAAAAGGAATTAATCAAATCAAAACCTAATTTCATAAAATCCGAATATATATATATATATATATATATATATCTTAATTAAGTATTACTTAATTAATATACATATATACAAATTATCCTTTTAATTTAAATTCGTGATTTAAATACTATTAATCATATTAATATATTTAAATCCTTAAAATTTAAATTAATTTCCTTTTAAATTACGTTCTATGTGTGTGACCCTATAGGTTATTATTACGTTGGCAATAATTTTAAAATCATATTATAAAATTATAAACAGTGAGCGTCATCTAGTAATGCATCACTGCTACCCAAGTAATAATAAGATCGATGATTCGATGTAACCTTTTCGTGACCAATGTTTCAATGTAATTTAATCCTTTTAACCTTAATATCCTAGATTAAACTCAAGTCATGGAATGTGTCGTACACTTCATAATTTAATCTGAGTTTTTCTTTATCAATGAGTAGACTATATGAAACAAATAACTATTTGAGTATGGCCATGCATTTCATAGCCCTACTCAATCAAGAGGCCTATAGATATCACCCCTAATATATAAGATGGTTAAATTCCATCTAGATCACTCATATTCCTCACACGATTCATGATGTACCCAATAATCACCTTTACAGTCCCCCTATTAAAGGTGACATTTGATGATATCAAAGTACATAAATTCCCATGTAGAAATATAGTGATTTCAGGTCGGAGGACCGTTACATCATTGTCACTATGAGAATTGCTAATGACACTTCGCATAATGCTCCACATAGAATTCTCATGGTGGGTCTGTCCAGTACATCATTCTTTAACATGTATCTATGTATTGACTTAATATCTCATATATTTATGACCAATGAGATTTGGTCATCAGTCAATCCACATACTAGTCTTAATACATCATTGTTGTCCCATCAACAATGATACTCGACTAGGGACATTTAAGAACAATGATACTAATTGTAATTATATAATCTCATGTTCAAGTCACATACGTGAAACTATATAATTTATATCAATATTCTAAGGATTTTTATTATGTTAACATTTATATAACGCGGTAAATAAAACCATAATAAAATCATTCATTTATTCAATCAAATATAATATCAAAACGTTAAGTAATTATATCAAATAATTGGCCTCTAGGGCATAAACTCTAACAGTTAGCACATAAGCACTTAAGTCTTTTATCATTTTATCTTCAATAAATTTCCTTAATTCAATCCTTAGAACTCGATGAGAGTTTATCACCTTTATGTTTTCAATCTCCTAGAAGGTTATAGCCGAAGGTTTCCCCACCACCTAAGGTTCATAACCTAAAGCTCTGATACCAACTTGTGGACCCCCAAATCTGGGTACTTCAATCCCACAGATTTGGTGTTCACTATCCAATTAAATCATAACTAACTACCCATAAACAAATGATATAATTAAACTAAAAAGTTTAAACAATAAATCTCCCATTAAAGGGTTACAAAATCTCAAGATAAATCACAGGTTATCTAACCTTTATTATTACAATCATCAGCGAAGAAGTTAAAACATAATCATAGTCAAGTCTATTACATAAGCTTTATAAATAGAAGGTAAATTAAATATCGTCTTGTGGCGCCCCCAAAATAGGTATACATCACCCATTCTGAGTCGCCAAATACATGGTATATAATACAAATACAGATTTAATTATACAACTGTCGTGTAAACTACGACAAAACATAGCTGAGAGTTTTAATACGAATATTGTCTTCTAGACAATATCCAAACTCAAATGGAGTCCATATTATAATTATTATCACACTATTTTATAAAATAGTGAGGACTACTATAGCCACCATCTCGAACCGTCACTCCATTCACCACCTAGTCCCGGCTACAATGAAAGCAAAAGAGTGAACTCAACTAGCTTAGTAAAAAATATTATGACTAAGATAATGCAGAATAAATTATCGTTATCCTTCAACAGTGTTAAACTGATATAATATAATAAACAACAAGTTTAGCTGTAGCGGAACAAGAAATCCATTAGAAGAGTCAAGTAGAGCATGATATCTACGATCTTCTATGATTTAAAAAGTTTATCATCAATTTTATAGCTGAGACTCATCTTAATAAATAATCCACATCACTGAATTATCCATGCACTACGGGCCAATGATATTCATTAGTAGCACATCCACGAATTATCCATACACTACGAGCCAAGAATATTCGTGTTGTTACCAATGGTCATGATCATGCCAACAACTGTCCATCAATGCACTACGGCCCAATAAGGATTTTTACCATATCATTTGTAACATTACAGGTCATGATTATACCGAATAATCTCTGCTCATAATCATACAAATCAAAAGTCCATCTATGCACTACGGGCCAAAGATGACTTCCATCACAATATAAGCATGATGATGATGACAATGATATAAGAATTTAATTAAATGAGAGCAATGATAAATTTTAAAGATTTTATAATTTAATTTATCCAGAATTCAATAATGTCTAAATTGTCAATATGATTCTGCTTTGTGGAGTATAATTCAAGAATAATATTGTATCAAAAATGATTTGGATGGAAAATGAAACAATTTTTATCGTGAATAGTACCCCATTTGAATAGTACCCTAGTGAATAGTATTCCATGAATAGTACTTCATGAATAGTACCCCGTGAATAGTACTCCAATATGAAATGATTAAAAATTATCAAGAATGTTCAGAATAATATTTTCGTGAAAAGATACTAGATGAAGAAAAAATTTCAAGGATATTCTACTAATTTTATGGAGTATAGAAGCCATATTTTAACAAAATAAGTGTTGAATTCACAATCTGAAACGAATTAATAATACTTACAAACTACAGAGTTTGGAAGAAAATATTATTTCTTACGAATTCTGAACAAAAATAATATCTCTTACCTTAAAAAGGAGAGTATTCCGACTGGTATAGCGGGGATATTCTTGAAGAAAATTTACACTATTTTCTATACTCAAAGCTTCCTAAAGCTCAAAAAAACTACGCTCAATATTATAAAAGAATAATTCTCTGATTCTGGTGTGATTTTCAATTCTAAACTTAGCATCCTATTTATAGGAGAATGGAAGGATACTATTTAGAAATTTTATTCACGAAGTGGACTATGACAATCATGGGCGCTGCAACATTTGGCTGAATTTTTTTTTCTAATTTACTATGCAGTCACTATACAAACACTATGCATAGTAAAATATAATATATTCTATTTTTCATAAAATCAAAACTTATAATAATAATAATAATAATAATAATAATAATAATAATAATAATAATAATAATAATAATACACTCCTTCCCGTGACTTTCTAAACCCCCCCCCCAAAAAAAAACCAATCTATAACAAATATATATATATATATATATATATATATAAAGAAATTAAGATAACTTTCCACCGACAGTTTTGAAAAATGGTTAAGTGGGGGATCCAAATAATAAGTAAAATTTACAATAAATACTTTATAAAAATCCCCTCACTTTTTTAAAAACATTTATCCAATAATAATATAACTTGCAATATTAACAACTAGATCATTCCAAGGAAAGAAGGGGCTTTCTGATATTGTCAATAATACAAATAATAATATGAATAATTTGTCATTTCAATTATTGATTTAATAATATAAAATATTGTGACAATAATTGAATCAATAACATTAGATATTATGCAGCGATTATTGTAGTAATAATTGAGTATAACTGAGTGACTTCTCACGTAAGCATTAATAATCAATACCGTGTGCTACTATGCAACCACGTGTATTATTGTACTTTTAACACCAGATATTTCAACAGTTAACAGTAAAACTTTCGCCGTTATTTTTATAAAAAGATATTTCTGTTGTTTTCTAACTCCGACAATAATTCTATTGTAGGGTTCACCAATGATTGTGCCGTCGTACAAATATTCCCTGTTAAAATGAATATTCTCTGACAAATTGAATATTTTATGACAACTTGCTTACGTTGCTAAATTTATAAATCTTACCCACAACTATAACATTATAACAAATTCACACCTTAATATTCAAAATATATTTCGAGAAAAATTAATCTTTATTCATAAAAGTTGGGGTCTTACAACCTCCCCTTCTTATGAAATTTCATCCTCAAAATTGGTGTACGTGCCTAGTATGCCGAATAGGTTAGGATATCTTGATTTCATTTTAAATTCTAACTCCTAGGTCATTTCCTCAACATCGTAGTTTCTCCACATAACTTTGACTTGAGGTATAACCTTGGAGCGTAGAATATATTAATTCTTATCCAAGATTTTAATAGGTACCTCTTCATACGTTAAATCTTCTGCTATCTCGTATGGTTCTTACTCAATAATTTTGTTCGGGTCTTTCACATATTTACGTAACATAGATATGTGAAAAACGTTATGAACACGAGACATACTTGGCGGTAAGGAGAGTCTAGATGACACCGTTCCTACTCGATTGAGGATTTCAAATGGGCCAATGAATCCAGGATTGAGCTTTCCCCTCTTTCTAAATCTTGTAATTCCTTTGCATGGAGAAACACGTAACAAGGCATGCTCTACAACATTGAATTCCACGTCTCTTCGATGAAGATTAGCATAACTCTTTTGTCGATCTTACTAGGTTTTTAAATATTGCCAGATAATTTAAATATTTTTTGTACTTATACGTACCAATTTCGGTCCCAACAACGTTGCTTCACCCACCTCGTCCCGACATACTAGAGAACGACACTTGCGTCCATACAACGCCTCGAATGGAACCATGTCGATACTTGCTTGATAACTATTGTTGTACAAGAATTCTATTAATGGTAAGAACTTGTCCCAACTTCCCTTGAAGTTTAGGACACAAAGTCTTAATAAATCTTCAAGAGGTTGAATAGCCCTCTCCGACTGCTCGTCCGTCTAAAGATGATGTATCGAACTAAATCACAAATCCGTGCCCATAGCTTTCTGTAAACTAACCCAAAATTGTGAAGTGAATCTTTGGTCTCGATCAGAAACTATGGATAATGGCATATTATACTTTCTTACAATCTCATTTATGTATATACGAGCAAGATGTTCAAGTCTATAAGTTTCTCGTATAGGTAAGAAATGAGCAGACTTGGTCAATCTATCAAAAATGACCCAAATTGCATCTATGCCTTGAGAAACCTTGGGAAGACCAGTAACAGAATCCATGGTAATGTGTTCCCACTTCCATTTTGGAATTTTAAGTGGTTGCAATGGACCTTTTTGCACTTGATGTTCCGCCTTGACACGTTAATAAGTTAAACACCTTGAGATAAACTCCGTGATCTCTCTTTTCATATTGCTCCACCAAAATGTATATCGAAGATCACGATAAATTTTGGTACTCCCAAGATGGATTGAAAATGGTGTGTTATGTGCCTCCATCATAATTTTATACTTTAAATCAGGGTCTTTAGGAACACAAAGTCTGGAGTTGACTCGAAGTATTATTTATTCATCGATCCTTGCTTCCGGAATAACACCTTCTTGTACTTTCTTCTTCATACGCATCAGCTCCATGTCTGTAGCTTGAGCGGGTTTAACTTTATCGATTAAAGTCGGTTCTACTCATATATTTTCCATCATTACGTGGGTCCCTAGAGTCTTTAACTCTATCTACATCCTTCGCAAGTCATACAAAATGGGCATTTGCGTTTATAATATCACACTCGTACCCGCATATGATCTTCTACTCAACGCGTCAGTTGCTATGTTAACTTTTCCAAGATGGTATTGAATGGTATGATCGTAATCTTTCCACAGCTCGAGCCAACGTCTTTGCCGCATGTTGAGTTCTTTTTGGGTGAAGAAATATTTGAGGCTTTTATAATCTGTATAGATCTCCACTTTCTCCATATACAGGTAATGCTTCCAGATTTTAAGTGCAAAAACGACAGCTGCCAACTCTAGATCATGAGTAGGATAATTCCTCTAATATTCTTTGAGTTGTCGTGAGGCATAGGCTATGAATTTCCCATGTTGCATGAGAACACATCCTAACCCTCTGCCTGAAGCATTGTTGTAGATGAAAAATCCCTCCGAACCAGATGGTATTATCAGCATAGGTGTTAAAATGAGTCTCGTCTTGAGTTCTTGAAAACCCTTCTCACATTCCTCGCTCCAACCGAATTTTGTATCTTTTCTAGTCAGCTGAGTTAATGGAGTAGCGATTCGAGAAAATTCTTTCACGAATCTCGGATAATAACCAGCTAAACCTAGAAAGCTACGTACTTCGATTACTAACGTAGGTTTCTCCCAGATTTGTATTGCTTCAATCTTCGCTGGGTCAACAGATATTTCGTGATTCGATATCACGTGCCCTTCCCAAGTAATGCTACTTCCTCAAGCCAAAACTCATATTTCTTAAACTTGGCATATAGCTTGTTTTCACGAAGCTTTTGGAGTATCAGCCTCAAGTGTTGCTCATGATCTTCCCAACTTTTGGAGTATAT
Organism: Panax japonicus; assembly: GCA_020205505.1. Lineage (NCBI taxonomy): Eukaryota > Viridiplantae > Streptophyta > Magnoliopsida > Apiales > Araliaceae > Panax > Panax japonicus. The sequence goes on along the minus strand of CM035113.1, from coordinate 71,246,054 downwards.
AAGGATGTTAACAATAAAGACAACCACAAAATGATCCAAATATTCATTGAATAATCGGTTCATCATATCCATAAAGGCAGTAGAAACATTAGTCAATCTAAAAGACATGACAAGAAATTCATAATGCCCGTACCGAGTTCTGAAAGTAGTTGTAACATTCCAGAATTTTAAATTATAATATTAAATATTTATTGAATTATATAAGTATTTAATGGATATGTTTATTATTGATTAAATAATTGTTCAATTTGATTTGATTTGAGTTAATTAATTATTTGTGAAGTAAATAATTAAGGAGTTAAGAAAATTAATTGTTATGAGATTATATACTAATTTAATTTAATAATTAAGTTAGAGAGCTTATAATGATGAAATGAATTATAATATTTTAATTGGAATTTGTAATTAAACTAAGGTGTTAGTTGGTTAAATAAAATTATAATTATAAATGAAATTATAATTATGTGGTAATGATTTATGTGTTAAAGTAATTTAATATATTAGTATTAGAATCTATTAAATTGATTATTAAAATTTAATTAAATAGAAGTGTGACAAAGAACCTTTCTTCAAAGGAGTTCTTAAAATAAATTAAAGGAGTTTAATTTAGTTTTGGCCAAACAAGCCTTAATGCATATTAAGTCTTTAATCTAATAGTATTTTATCAAACAAGGTATAAGGATTAATCCATTTATTTTAATTAGATTACCAAACAATGTGTAAGAGTTAATGTGTTATTTTTAGTTAGCTAGCCAAACAAGCCTTATGTCTTTTGATTTTTAAATAATTTATAATTGATGTCAGTTAAAATCTTATACTTAATATCTATATTATTACTATTATACGTCATATCTATTTGGTTAGTACGTGAATTAGAATGGAGTTAGGAGAAAGACTCAGAAGAAGAAGAAGAAGAAGAAGAAGAAGAAGAAGAAGAAGAAGAAGAAGAATACAGAGAAAAGTTGAGAGAAAGAAGGTTTTGATAAAGAGAAGAAGCTTGAGAATAGCAATCATCTTCTTGTAAATTATGGTATCATCTTGCTCCTATATTTTCTAAAAGCTATGGGTATCTTCTTCTCCAAAAGTTCTTTGTAAAGTTTTTGTAAAGGTGAATTTCTTGTGTATATAGCTTTATATGATAATTATTTGTTAAAATGTGGTTTTCATAAGTTATATATGAGTATAGATAAACTAATTCATGTGTGTATGTATTTTGTGAAGAAAACTATATTACAGAGTGTTTATATGAAAATATATGAATATGGTTTAGTGTAAAGTAAAAATTAAGGTCTAATTAGTTGTTTTATTTATAAATTGACTATTGAATTTGAAATAGGATGAATAAACAAAAGCATAGTATGTTGAATTAACTGTTTTGGTTGAAAACAAAATCATAGTGATGATTTTCCACTGAAACTTTCAAAAAGTGAAGTTTTAGCAAAAATAGTGAAAATTTATAGTTGTAATTTGGATGTTTATGTTGTTTAGATGGCTAGAAACGCGTTAGAAAACATTAGATTATGTTTCTGTAAACCTATTACACATTGGGAAGGTTGGTATGGTTGTTACAAAGGAGCTTAAAGGCCTAATTTGGCTTTCCGTAGTGTTCTAGAGCTGAAATCGCGAAGTCGTAGCAGAGATACCCGCCCCGGCAGGCCCCCTAGTGTAAAAATCACCGCCCCCGCGGGGGGGGGGGGGGTGTGGTGGGGGTATTATGTCAAGACAAAATTTTGGGGAAAAAAAACTGACCGGACATAGTTTACTAAAACAAGCATAAAGTTTTCATACGAACTCCGATTGATGAAATTCAAGATGATTCGTAACGAGGACGAATAGGCCTATAACGTTTATTCTTTAAGTGTTACAATTTGAAATTGTTATTAAGGGTAAAAACGGCTATCATTAGGACTTTTGTGTATTTGGAGGACATCCGAGGGCGTCGGGATGCGCGGATGCAAGTGCAATCCTTTGTGTAATAGTATAACCTAATGGTAACATATTGGACATGTAATAGGATGTTGTATCAAGTTGTTAATGTGTATGTGGTGCAATGACTTGATCACTTAAGTAGTTGTAATAAAGCTAAATAGTGATGTTAATGAAAAGATGTGATGTTGTTAGTGAGCTATATGAAACTAATATTAGTGTAACTATTGTGTATTGTCAATACATATGGTATATGTAGGACTTATGGTGAACGTGGCTAGTGATTGCTTAACCTACGCACGAGGCAAGTTCTCTAACTCTACTTTTATAATTGTGCAAGTATCTAAACTCTCTTTGAGCAAGTTCTTCTAACCCTAAAAACTTCGTTGTGCAAGTCTATTTTTGTTGTGCAAGTTTACTTACCTTATCTTGATTATATTAATTAAGTTATCCTTGTTTTTAACTTATTTCGTTGAACAAGTTATTATTTCTAGTTCGATTACAATTATGCAAGTCTTCATGACTCAACACTTTCGTTGAGCTAGTTCTATTGTTATGTTGTGCATGTTTTTCTAAATCTAAACTTGTTATTGTCAACATGAAAGTATCTTTATTCCGATGAACAAGTTTATCGTTCAATTCATTACTTATTATGCATGATTAATATTTAATTCTAAGATTTAACCTTAGTTTAATGTTGTTCAAAGCAAGGTATGGTATATTATTCAATCTTTATTCTATTAGATTATTCATAAAGCATGAACTTAGTATACAATGTTGATTCAGTTATGGTTTATTCTGTAACATAGAGTTATTACCTTTTTATTCAACTAATCCTTAGTTTATGTTCGTTGAATTCCAAATTACCTTGAAATGTATCCAAATCGAACTTACTTTGGTGCGGACTTGTGCTCTAAATACTGAGATGAACAACCCTATTATTAGGGGTTTGCGCTTAGCGTTGAAATGTTTGTTCATAATACATTGTACGAAGGGTTGATCCCCCTAAGTACGTGGAGTCCTTATAGTCTTATGTCTGTTAAAGTTTAAGTTGAAAGATACTTATAACTGTGGACATGGTTCGTGGTCATTAGGCCCTCAGTTGTATATTTTAGAATGTTAATAGAATATACCATTCAGTTTTATTGAACCTATTTGACAAATGTTGTATAGTTTGTCCATTATTATTTCATGTGAACTTTGTTTGCTCACTCTTGCTTATATAACCATTACAGCTAAAGATGAGAAGGTCGATGTACCTAACTCCAGTAATGGAAAAGGAAAGATGAACAAGTATTGAAGACTTGTAATATGTTGATATTTTATCAGACTTTAATTTGATTGATGTAATGAATTATTTATTTAATTTTCGCATTTGAATGAATTGAATTTAAAGGTTAGATAACCTGGGAGATTTTTTTATTAATGTAATCCCTTAAGGGAAGGTTTATTATTCAATTTTTATTATGATTGAGTAGTTAGATGTGAATGTTTTGATTAAGTGAACACCAAATCTTGAGGTAATGAAGTACCGAGATTTGGGGGTGTCACAAGTTGGTATCAAAGCCTTAGGTTATGAACCTTAGGTGGAGAAAAGCCTTATGAAGTAACCTTTGAAAAGATAGTGGTGATTAACTCTTATCGAGTTTTAAGGAAGAAGTAATAAAACACTTATGTGCTTATGTGTTTATAACTTATGTGCTTGTGAGTGTCGAGTAGTAATGATTAATAATTAAAACTCAAAATTTTTGTTGTCAGGATGACTAATGTCGGAGAATCCAGTCAGGCTAGGGAGGAGGGACCTCAGATGACTATAGAGTAGGAGCCTTGCGATATTCAGGTTGTTAGGGAACAACTACTGCCACGGAAGTCAGCCCTGTTGGTCACAGTAGTTGAAGATGAGGATGATGACGTGGAGACGGATGAGGAGGATCCCGTTGAGTTGCCACAGGAGCATGAGGATGACGAGGACGAGGAGGAAGAGACTCCATTAACCTCAATGGCTGCTCGTATGTACGATGAAGTCTACGACCGTAACGTGGAACTTCATGATACAGTTGAGGAGTTGCAGGAGATAGTAGCTGAATAACAGACCGCAATGACACAAAAAGACTGCGAGATCTAGGATCGTGAGGAACGACTGACAAATGTCCAAGAGAAACTAGTACAGACTGAAGGTGAAAAAGAACAACTGATCAAAGTGGTCGCTGAGATGAAGAACAAGCTGAGAGAAGAAGCTACTAAGAGGGAAAGAGCTGAAGGTGCCTACGAGGAAGCTTTTCAACGAACCAGAATAGTAGTGAGAGACATGCAGTCAAAGAGGAGGAAGATGGAAGAGATGGATAAAGTATTTAACACCACGATTAATCGAGCACAAGATCGGGTCATGGGATATCCTATTCAGTTCGAGACGCTACCATCATACATATTAGATCGCAGAACAATGTTCCAGATCATGGAGGAGGAACATAGTAAGGCTTAGCGGTATCTTAATAGAACATCGTAGTTGTTATTCGATGAATAAAATGATAAATAAATTTGTAAATCCCAAGTATTATGAAAGCTATAGGATATAATGATAATGTTCTCCTGATAATTTTGTAGTTCAGGAAGATTATGTAAATAGCAGTGATGCTATTGTTTATATTTTCAAAGAGATTATGAATAAATAAAAGTTATTACTTTATTCAAAGTGTTACGTGTTATGTGGTTATTTCTTTTTGGAGGAAAGTTAAGTAGAAATTTCTTAAAAGAATTGAATAATAATCTAATGAATGTATTTTTAACAGAAAATGCCTCCCAGACGTCAACCACCACGACAGAGAACCACTGAAGGAAACAATAACGACAATGTTGATGGTAACCCCATTCAACAACTAGTGACGCTATTGACAGGAGCGTTGCAGAATCAACTACAAAATCACGGAACAACGTTTAAGGAGTTCAAGGCGGTTGGACCACCTGAATTTTGCGGGTCTATGAATCCAATCGAGGCACAGACCTAGATTATGGAGATAGAAAAGGTGTTCGATGTTGCTAGGGTAGGGGATGACCAGAAGACTGGTTTTGTAACATTCATGTTGAAAACAGAGGCTAGTTATTGGTGGTAGGACAATAAAACTCGAGAAGGACCAGGGATGATGACCTGGGATAGGTTTAAGGAGATATTCTTTGAGACCTATTTCCCAGAAAGTTCGAAGATTCAGCTGGAGGTTCAATGTTTAGAACTAAAGCAGGGAATGATGACTGGGTCTGAGTATGCCGCTAAATTCAACGAGTTGGCGAGGTTTGCGTCATATCAAGTCAGCACAGACAAACGCAAGGCGAAGAGGTTTGAACAGGGACTTAAGCCCTGGTTTTACAGTAGGGTCTCCCTGTTCCAGTTGAAGACTTTCGCCGTAGTGATGGAGAAGGAAATACTAGCTAAAGGTGGAGGTGAAGCAGTGACAAAATTCAATCAGGAACAGAAAAAGAAGAAGAATGAAGTGGAGATCAAGAATGGAGGTGGTAGTAGTGGAAACGGTAACAACAATTTGAAGAGGAAGTGGAATGGGAACGTGGGTGTTGGAAATAATCAGGGTAACCAGCAAAATAAGATGTTTGAAGCATGTGTTACATGTGGGAAGTTTCACAAGGGTGTGTGCTTGATGGGGAAACGTGTATGCTTTAATGGTGGCAAGAGGGGTCACATCGCCCCAAATTGCACTCAACCTAAGAAGAATGTTTGCTTCACGTGCAGATCCAAGGATTACTTTGCTCGTGAATGCCCTAAGAAGAAGACTAGAGAGACAACCAGAAGCAATGGAGGGAGCCGTGGAGGTACATGGGCCATTGCTGGACGAACAACATCAAACAAACCCACGGCCAGAACCTTTAACATGACTATGCTAGATGTTGTGCAATCAAAAGATGTGGTGTCAGGTATTATCCCAATCAATGATATAAATGCTTATGTATTATTTGATTCGGTTGCTACTTGCTCGTTTACCTCTGATGAATTTGCTAAGAGGTTAGAATTGCCTAAAGAAGAACTGAATTTCCCTTTGAACATAGAAATTACGAATAAGGAGGTAGTCCCTGTTAGATTTTTATAAAAGAACTGTAGGGTGAACATTAAGGGGAATATCATGATGGTAGATTTAATTCCAATTATACTTGGAGAATTTGATGTTATGTTGGGAATGAATTGACTGTTCAAATATGGAGCGGTAATTGATTGCCAAAAGAAGTGTGTAAACCTTATGACCCCCTCAAAGGTAGTATTTTATGGTAGCAAGTCGCCTAAACGAATGAAATGTTTGACGATTATGTATGCCAAGAAATTGTTGAGTCAAGGCTGTGTGGGCTATTTAGCTTACATAGTCGATACTCAGAAGAAGGGTGTGAAACTAGAAGAGATACCAGTGGTGAGGGAATTTGAGGATGTGTTTCCAAAGGATTTGCCAGGACTTCCGCCTGACAGAGAAATTGAGTTCGTAATCGACTTAGAGCCAGGAACTACACTGATATCAAAGGCCCCATACAGAATGGCTCCGGTAGAGATGAATGAACTAATGGTGCAATTGCAAGAGTTGATAGACAAGAAGTATATCATCGTGGGGAGCGCCAGTTTTATTCGTAAAGAAGAAGGATGGATCAATGCGTCTCTGCATTGATTATAGAGAATTAAATAAAGTCACTATTAAGAATAAATACCCATTGCCAAGAATAGATGACTTATTTGATCAGTTGAAGGGTGCTAAATACTTCTCGAAGATAGATTTGAGGAGTGGGTATCACCAATTGAATGTAAGGAAGGAGGATATACCTCGAACGGCATTCATAACTCGGTATGGACATTACGAGTTTCTGATAATGTCTTTTGGATTAACCAATGCCCCTCCTGTATTCATGAATTTGATGAACATGGTGTTTAAACCATTCTTGGACAAGTTTGTTGTGGTATTTATCGACGACATTCTGGTGTATTCCAAAACACAAGAAGAACACGTGGAACATTTACGTTTGACGTTAGATATACTAAGAAAGGAAAAGTTGTACGCAAAATTTTCTAAGTGTGAATTTTGGCTCGATCGTGTACAATTTTAGGGTCATGTGATTGACAAGGACGGGATTTCAGTGGATCCATCGAAAATGGAAGCTGTAATCAATTGGGAACAACCAAGGACACCTTCGGAGGTGATGAGTTTCTTGGGACTGGCAGGTTATTACAGACGATTCATTCAAGATTTTTCCAAGATAGCCACTCCGTTAACAAATTTGACAAGGAAGGCTATAAAATTTGTTTGGACGGAGAAATAGGAAGAGAGTTTCCAAGACTTGAAGAAGAAATTAAGCATGGCACCTGTGTTGTCATTACCAGATAGTACTGGTAACTTTGTGGTGTATAGTGATGCCTCACATAAAGGGTTGAGTTGTGTTCTTATGCAGAATGATAAAATTATTACATATGCATCAAGACAACTGAAGGATTATGAGAAAGGATATCCGACTCATGATTTGGAATTGGCTACAGTTGTATTTGCTCTGAAGATATTGAGACACTATCTATATGGATTGAAATGTGAAATCTACACAGATCATAAGTGTCTTGAGTATATTTTTACTCAGAAAGACCTGAACATGCGTCAAAGAAGATGGATGGAATTGATAAAAGATTACGATTGTGAGATCTTTTATCATCCGGGAAAAGTGAATGTGGTTGCAAATTCTTTAAGAAGGAAAGGTCGAGAAAAGTTGATGTTGATAACAACTCAGGAGGAGCTCATTTCAGCAATGACAAAACTAGAGTTGGAAATTAAATTTCCAAAAGAATCTGACAAACAACTATTCCAGATAGAAGTTGGTCCAACTTTAGTGGACAAAGTGAAGGATGCTCAACTACAAGATGAAGAGTGTGAGAAAATAAAAGATAATATGGTTAAGGGTAGTGATGTAAAATACAAGATCGATACCGAAGGATTACTACGATTCGAGGGAAGAATTTGGGTTCCAGCAGTGCCAGAGCTTGAAGACGAAATCTTAACCGAAGCACACAATACAAGATATTCAATTCATCCAGGAAGTACAAAGATCTATCAAGATTTTCGGTGACATTTTTGGTGGCCAAATATGAAAAGAGATGTTGCCGAATGTGTGGCCAAATGCTTGACATGTCAAAGAGTCAAGGCTGAACATCAAAGACCAAGAGGATTACTTCAACAGTTGAAAATACCAGAATGGAAGTGCGAACACATCACAATGGATTTTATGGTGGGTTTTCCAACTACTCAGAGAGGGTGCGATGCAATTTGGGTAATAATGGACAGACTGACAAAATCAGCACACTTTTTACCAATTAAGATTAGGTTCAATCTTGATCGGTTGGCAAGATTATACGTTAAAGAGATCATTTTGGGGCATGAAGTGCCAGTGTCAATTGTGTCTGATAGAGATCAGTGATTCACGTCTAACATCTGGAAGAGACTACAAGAATGTATGGGGACACAGTTACGAATGAGTATGGCTTATCATCCACAAACAGATGGCCAAAGCAAACGAACAATCCAGACATTGGAAGATATTCTAAGAGAATGCATCATAGACTTTAAAGGAAGTTGGAAAGAACATTTACCGTTGGTAGAATTCGCCTACAACAACAGTTACCATGCAAGCATCGGCATGCCGCCTTACGAGGCATTATACGACAGAAAGTGCATAACTCCACTATGCTGAGATAAAGTCGGTGAACGCCAGCTATTAGGACCAGAACTGGTATAACAAACTGCTGAGATTGTCAAACTCATCAGAACAAGATTGGTAGCAACCCAAGACAGATAGAAAAATTATGTTGATCAACACAAACAAGATCGTGCATTCGTCGTAGGAACTTTCGTGTTTGTAGAAGTTTCTCCTTGGAAGGGGAAAATTTGTTTCAGTAAAAAGGGAAAGCTAAGCCCGAGAATTATTGGACCCTTTGAAGTGCTGCGAAGAGTGGAAGAAATGGCCGTAGCAACCCCGAATCTGGGCCCCAAATCACCGCAGATCCGGTATACTATTTCTTTCACTAATTGCGGAAGATATAAACATAAATTATTTATACAATACATTACACAGTTATCCCCAAGGTCGAGTAACCTTAACTTAGACACAATTCATAAAATATCTATTACACAATAATATTTATCAAAATAAACTATTACAAGATAGCCGCACGTTTTATCCCAAGTTGAACTTGGCCTTAACCTTTTCTTGTATCCGAATACGTTCGCCTTATCTGCAATGTTTTATCATGATATAGCAAGGGTGAGCATGAAAGTTGCCCAGCAAGTTTAAATACAATAATATAACAATATATCATGATTGAAGAGTATGAATAATAAGTTGGCTATAATTCATCAATATAATAGAGAACTAGCACGAACAAACTTTTGACTGAACAAGTTTTAAACATGAACAAACATTTCTGAACCAACCGGTAATGAAGGTGATCAGCCTTTCATACATGACTTATACATGCAAGATGTACAGAGTATAATTTTTCGTGCCAATCAGCAATGATTAACCATAAGCTTGAATAAACACTCTTATTAGAGTTAAGTACAAAGAAAACTTGCCTGAACCGTTGATTACCGCAACGCAATTAATAACGCTTTACCTGAAGACCTAATATTAATAATATAGATCTTCAATAATTAGAATAATATCACCACAATATAATACTGTTATATTTATACACATAGAATAACCTAAACACATTATCACATAAGCCTATCAGTCTATACAGCACATAAGACTAGGTATCAAGTCAAACTATTGCAGTCTGAGTTGAACCCGACATAATTCTATCATCCCGACGGTCTAGTCGGACGAAAATCGAGTTTAAGTTCAATTAAACTCTGTCTAACCACTTAACCTTTATCACAGATAATTTCTTATCAGACAAAACATTTTTCCTAGGCTCGTAATAATTTTCGAAAAATTATTACCATTTATCAAAAATTTTCAATCCTTAAAACCGTATTTAAATAAATTAAATACCACATAATTCCTTAATCATTAATATTCATTTAATATAAAATATTAATGAAAATCATTACATAATATTATAATATAATTATAATATATCAAAGTATTTTTAATACCTTAAAATCATAATTATATAATTTTTAAACCATTAAATCCATTATCCGATAATTTCTATTAATATTAAAATATTAATATTCTCATGCCAAAATATCAAAAGTTATAATTTATAACTTAAAATATTTTTCTAACACTTAAATCATTTTTATATGATTTATAAAGCATTATTTCTAATTTTCCATAATTTATTTAATATATCTATTAAATAAACTAATTATCATTAATATTAATTAATTAATGAACATCATCCCAAAATATTAAAAGTCATCAAAAATAACTTAAAATATTTTCTTATACCATAAAATAATTTTTCATGATTTTTCATGAATTAAAATTATTTTTAAATAATTTATTTAATACAATAATTAAATAAATAAATACCATTTATATTCCAAAAATATTAAATATTTTCAAAATATACTCAAAATAGTTAAAAACTATTTTTCAGACTTTAAAATTATTTTTCAGAATTTATTTTGTATTTTTAATAATTAAAAACCATTTTTTTCTATTTTTAATTAATTTCCGAAAAATAATAATAAAACTGTCGCTAAAGGGCTATAGCGACACTTTCTGTCGCTATAGGTGTTCTTGAGTGTTCTTGAGCTTCATAGTCAGAGTTCGGGTGGGTAGGTTTGACCGAGACTTAAACAATGTTCTTAAGGTTTTCTGGGCTCGTTTGAAGTGTGATCATGTAGTATGTATGTAATGCTACAACACACAACCAACATCTTGATCATAACACAATATCACGGCAAGATCGAAGCTAGCCAAATGTCTGACAGCGCTGTTCTTCATTTTATGGGTTTTCCAAAAAACGAAGAACAGACGTGGGTGCTACTTTGATCACTTTAATATCCATATCCCCAGCTTTGTTTGTGTAATATAGTGGGTTAATCTTGTAGAATACATGACAGAGAACAACTTTACTACTTTACACCAACATAACAACATCACATAAGACAGATTCGAGCCGGTCAAACTACATGTCAGGAGCTGTTCTTCACGATTTCTGGGTTTTCCAGATTTCGTCAAGAACAGTTGGTCAATGATACTTTGAACATTATTATTTTTTGATCTTGATAAGGTTCTAGGTGATCTAAATGCATGAGTGTGTAGTCCTTATACCAGTCTACAACATTACAACAATAGCTTGGCCAAACTAACAAACAACAAAACGATTCATGGCCTGCAAAATCTTGTCAGAGCTTTCTGGAAATTCTGGGTTGCCCAGATTTTCAGTCTCTGTGAACGGTCAACGTGGTTTGACCGAGCATAATTGATGATCTAGATTAGATCTGACCTTTCTTCCAGTTTTGGATCAAAGTACTCACGACATAGAACACATTTAAAACATAAAACACACAAATCCTTTAACATGTAAAGATCTAAGGGCTCTAGCATTCGACTGTCAGGCCACTTTGTTCATCATTTCCAGATTTTCAAAATTGCTAGATTCGTGCATCTAAGTGTTATGAATCTGGGATTTAACAACCCAGATCACTAAATGATATCTTAATACACTATATTAACCAACAAACAACAACATTAAACATCAAAATCATAGATTTTGAAATTTAGGGTTTTATACCTTTTATGCTTGAATTTTGAATCTGGTCCTTATGATCTGATCTTGGAATGTTAAGACATGATATTAGCTTCAGTTCTCACTCTTTCTCACTCTAAAATTTCGGATTTTAGCTAGAGAGAAAGAGAGTTGGCATGAATGAGAAGTAAAGTGGCATTTTCTCTCTCTTTTAATCTAATATATATCAATTAGATACATTGAATGATCTGATCTAGCTGCTGATCTAGGATGAGTTGCTGGATAATAGGCACATGCTAGTGCTAGGGTTGTTCAACCACCCAAGATTTTGCAAGATTTGCAAGCTACTAAAAAAATGTGACATAAAGCAAAATAGCCATTTTCTCCACCATTTTAATTGTAGTTTGGTCATTTGTTACAAACCCTTAGGTTCTAGGGTTCGGAAATTTTAGATTTTAGGTTTTAACCCTTAACTTTGCAAAATTTTATTTCCGAATTTCGGTTATAAAAAAATAGAAAATTAATATTTCTAACTTATAATTAGAATTTTCTAATTATATAAAAATTTCTTAATCATAAATTCATTCTTGCTAATTAGGATTAATATTTTCTAATTACAATTGCTAATAAAGCAATTAGGGTCAAAATGGTCATTAGGGTTCAAAACCCCTGAATTATGGTTTCTAATAGAAAATTTTTGATTTTCTAAATTAGAATTTAGATTTCGTAATTAGATTAGAGTTTTCTAATTACTCATATATTGAAATGATTAGGATTAGGGTTTTCTAATTAACATTGCTAATTTTATCAATTAAGTCCACAATTGAGCATTAGGATTTCTGACGAAACAATTAGGGTTCCAAAAATTGGAAATTAGGGTTTGTTAATTAATTAACCTTTACCCTAATTAGTACTTAATTAATAGCACTAAAGCATTAAAATTCTCCGTTATATTCCCAGATTAGGGTTTTATTTTATCAGAATCTGAAATTAGGGTTTTCAGATCTGGTATTAGGATTTTCAAATAATCAATTAAGATTTTAGATAATTCATTAGGGTTTTCCCTAATTAATTAAAATTATTGTCGTTTAACCTTGTACACATCATTGCATTCCCAATCTAGGGTTTTCAATATCCGATTTAAGGTTTCGGACTCCCGGAACTGAAACTAGGGTTTCTAGAACCGATTTCTAGGGTTTCTTGTTAAACGCTAGGATTTTCTAACCGAATGCTGTCGTTCTTAATATATACTTAGGGTTTATCACAGATGTAATTTATCTGGTCAACCCATGACCCTTAACTACATTCTGTACACATACATAACCATAAACACAGATCATAATCACATAAATCCTTAATCCTGGATAATTCACCTATATCCTTCACCGAATTTTGAAATCCTCAAAATTCAATCCCAATAACATCAAACGTATACAATTATTTTCTGTCTAGGTCTATTATTTGACCTTAAATCAATCATTTAAGATTTTAATAAATTGTCTAAATTCTTGGGTTGTCACATTCACCCCTCATAAGAATTTCGTCCCCGAAATTCACCTTACACCTTACACCGTGCACCTTACATTATTGATCATACACCATTCACACACATTATTACATGCTACCCAATACACCACTCACAAGAGCAAAAGTTTTGAAATTGTGCTGAGGGGTCATATAGACCATGAACACATTTAGTTTTAACGGTAGTTATCATACCGCAAAACAATACATTACTTGGTTTGTTTACAATCACAAAGAAGGTAAACTATCGTTGCTAGTACTTTAGGTGATTAGCCTATCGTACTCGTACGTCATGCATAACGTATTAAATTATTTTTAGCAAATATTTACGCTACTAGATTGGATTATTTATCCAAACATTATCGTTGACCACAGTCTTATCATTGGATTCCGCACCAAAACAATTTGGTTTGGGAAATTCTTTCAATAAACACTTGGAGTTTTTATAACATTAGTCTAGTTGAATCAAACAGCATAGACTCATATCAATAATTCCATTCAATCGAATTATTTAGGTGTAGCCAAACCCCGTTGGCAAATTAAAATTTTTGAAAACATTTTCGAGAATGACGTCATGATGCCGTACTGTATTAACAGTCCGTTGAGGATTCCGTCATTTGGTGATTTTGTCATGCTACATCATACCATGGTGGAATAATGACTTTAGGTCTAATTCACACTAAGTAATACTGCATTGATGACTCCATTTTTATCATCTCTGCACCAGGTTACATGGTACATAAGTGATAAATAAAAACAATTTTTGATATTTCAAAACATTTGCGTCTAGCCGAAATAAGTAGCATAGACTGTACTTTAAACCGTTTAAAAAATGATTACGAGTTTATATTTTTTTTAAAAGGCACATAGTGCGTATTTAGCTTGATGTCAAAAATTTCGAAGTTTAGCATAGCTAGGAGTTTAGGAAAACCTAAGTCTCCACTAATGATCATTTGCTTAACAATCTATCTGTTCCTATAATCATTAACACTCCATTCACACACAACTATACCCAATTCATAAAACCACACTTATGAGTTCATAACCTGGCCACAATTATATGAGTTTACAAACTTACCCTATTCTGACCTTTGGCGTCCGTTCGCTAAGGGCTCATAAACATTTCATATAACTATGAGTCAAGAATGTCACATAAGTATGAGTTCTAAGAACTCGTACTTAATCCTATATTCTCTACCTATGACCTATTTATCTATATATAATAACTAGCGTGACACAACATTTCAATTATTACCAATGCCACCAACTAAGTAGTTTTTACACCAAGTACAATTCCCCGCCTATACAAGGAATTATACAACTCAGTTGCTAACACGAGTCCTCATTGAAATCCCCACCTAATCTTAACCCTCTTTATTAATACGAATTTCATTTAATCCGTATCCATAATCCATAACTCATTTATGAGTTTTTATAGTACCATTTCATAGTACAACTTTCACACAACATCTGGCTGTAAACTTTTCAATCATAAGATTGATTCATTTCCCATATCATAACTTTATCAGATCACGGGGTGATCTTATCGTATATATTACGATTTATTTCTATGCATATGATCGTTTTATTTTACGATCTCCTATTCCTGCACTTTCAGTCTTTTAGACTCGATCTATTCACCATTACTGTTCAAATTTATTATCAGAGTTAGGGAACTCTGTATCTTTACCCTTGCCGAGATTCATCTTTGAATCTTACCGACCAACTAACTCTATGTGAGTTAGATCTTATCCTAATCACTGCGGTTATTGGTCTCAGGTATTCCTACCTAAGCTTCATAACCAACAGCTCTGATACCAACTGTAGCAACCCCGAATCCGGGCCCCAAATCACCGCGGATCTGGTATACTATTTCTTTCACTAATTGCGGAAGATATAAACATAAATTGTTTATACAATACATTACACACTTATCCCCAAGGTCGAGTAACCTTAACTTAGACACAATTCATAAAATATCTATTACACAATAATATTTATTAAAATAAACTATTACAAGATAGCCACACATTTTATCCCAAGCTGAACTTGGCCTTAACCTTTTCTTGTATCCGAATACCTTCGCCTTATCTGCAATGTTTTATCATGATATAACAAGGGTGAGCATGAAAGTTGCCCAGCAAGTTTAAATACAACAATATAACAATATATCATGATTGAAGAGTATGAATAATAAGCTGGCTATAATTCATCAATATAATAGAGAACTAGCACGAACAAACTTTTGACTGAACAAGTTTTAAACATGAACAAACATTTCTGAAACAACTGGTAATGAAGGTGATCAGCCTTTCATACATGACTTATACATGCAAGATGTACAGAGAACAATTTTTCGTGGCAATCAACAATGATTAACCATAAGCTTGAATAAACACTCTTATTAGAGTTAAGTACAAAGAAAACTTGTCTGAACCGTTGATTACCGTAACGCAATTAATAACGCTTTACCCGAAGACCTAATATTAATAATATAGATCTTCAATAATTAGAATAATATCACCACAATATAATACTGTTATATTTATACACACAGAATAACCTAAACACATTACCACAAAAGCCTATCAGTCTATACAGCACATAAGACTCTGTATCAAGTCAAACTATTGCAGTCTGAGTTGAACCCGACACAATTCTATCATCCCGACGGTCTAGTCAGACGAAAATCGAGTTTAAGTTCAATTAAACTCTGTCTAACCACTTAACCATTATCACAGATAATTTCTTATCAGACAAAACATTTTTCCTAGGCTCGTAATAATTTTCGGATAATTATTACCATTTATCAACATTTTTCAATCCATAAAACCTTATTTAAATAAATTAAATACCACATAATTCCTTGATCATTAATATTCATTTAATATAAAATATTAATGAAAACCATTACATAATATTATAATATAATTATAATATATCAAAGTATTTTTAATACCTTAAAATCATAATTATATAATTTTTAAACCATTAAATCCATTATCCGATAAGTGCAATTAATATTAAAATATTAATATTTTCATGCCAAAATATCAAAAGTTATAATTTATAGCTTAAAATATTTTTCTAACACTTAAATCATTTTTATATGATTTATAAAGCATTATTTCTAATTTTTCATAATTTATTTAATATATCTATTAAATAAACTAATTATCATTAATATTAATTAATTAATGAACTTCATCCCAAAATATTAAAAGTCATCAAAAATAACTTAAAATATTTTCTTATACCATAAAATAATTTTTCATGATTTTTCATGAATTAAAATTATTTATAAATAATTTATTTAATACAATAATTAAATAAATAAATACCGTTTATATTCCAAAAATATTAAATATTTTCAAAATATACTCAAAATAGTTAAAAACTATTTTTCAGACTTTAAAATAATTTTTTGAAATTTATTTTGTATTTTTAATAATTAAAAACCATTTTTTTCTATTTTTAATTAATTTTCGGAAAATAATAATAAAACTGTTGCTAAAGGGCTATAGCGACACTTTCTGTCGCTATAGGTGTTCTTGAGTGTTCTTGAGCTTCATAGTTAGAGTTCGGGTGGGTAGGTTTGATCGAGATTTAAACAGTGTTCTTAAGGTTTTCTGGGCTCGTTTGAAGTGTGATCATGTAGTATGTATGTAATACTACAACACACAACTAACATCTTGATCATAACACAACATCACAGCAAGATCTAAGCTAGCCAAATGTCTGACAGCGCTGTTCTTCAATTTCTGGGTTTTCCAGAAAATGAAGAACAGACGTGGGTGCTACTTTGATCACTTTAATATCCATATTCTCAGCTTTGTTTGTGTAATATAGTGGGTTAATCTTATAGAATACACGACAAAGAACAACTTTACTACTTTACACCAACATAACATCACATAAGACAGATTCGAGCCGGTCAAACTACATGTCAGGAGCTGTTCTTCACAATTTCTGGGTTTTCCAGATTTCGTCAAGAACAGTTGGTCAATGATACTTTGACCATTATTATTTTTTGATCCTGATAAGGTTCTAGGTGATCTAAATGCATGAGTGTGTAGTCCTTATACCAGTCTACAACATTCCAACAATAGCTTGGCCAAACTAACAAACAACAAAACGATTCATGGCCTGCAAAACCTTGTCAGAGCTTTCTGGAAATTCTGGGCTGCCCAGATTTTCAGTCTCTGTGAACGGTCAACGTGGTTTGACCGAGCATAATTGATGATCTAGACTAGATCTGACCCTTCTTCCAGTTTTGGATCAAAGTACTCACGACATAGAACACATTTAAAACATAAAACACACAAATCCTTTAACACGTAAAGATCTAAGGGTTCTGACATTCGACTGTCAGGCCACTTTGTTCATCATTTCCAGATTTTCAAAAATGCTAGATTCGTGCATCTAAGTGTTATGGATCTGGGATTTAACAACCCAGATCACTAAATGACACCTTAATACACTATATTAACCAACAAACAACAACATTAAACATCAAAATCATAGATTTTGAAATTTAGGGTTTTATACCTTTTATGCTTGAATTTTGAATCTGGTCCTTATGATCTGATCTTGGAATGTTAAGACGTGATATTAGCTTCAGTTCTCACTCTTTCTCACTCTAAAATTTCGGATTTGAGCTAGAGAGAAAGAGAGTTGGCATGAATATTGAGAAGTAAAGTGACATTTTCTCTCTCTTTTAATCTAATATATATCAATTAGATACATTGAATGATCTGATCTAGCTGCTGATCTAGGCTGAGTTGCTGGATAATAGGCACATGCTAGTGCTAGGGTTAGGGCTAGGGTTGTTCAACCACCCAAGATTTTGCAAGATTTGCAAGCTACTAAAAAAAATGTGACATAAAGCAAAATAGCCATTTTCTCCACTATTTTAATTCTAGTTTGGTCATTTGTTACAAACCCTTAGGTTCTAGGGTTTGGAAATTTTAGGGTTTAGGTTTTAACCCTTAACTTTGCAAAATTTTATTTCCGAATTTCAGTTATAAAAAAAATATAAAATTAATATTTCTAACTTATAATTAGAATTTTCTAATTATATAAAAATTTCTTAATCATAAATTCATTCTTGCTAATTAGGATTAGCATTTTCTAATTACAATTACTAATAAAGCAATTAGGGTCAAAAAGGTCATTAATGTTCAAAACCCTTGAATTAGGGTTTTTAATAGAAAAATTTTGATTTTCTAAATTAGAATTTAGATTTCGTAATTAGATCAGAGTTTTCTAATTACTCATATATTGAAATGATTAGGATTAGGGTTTCCTAATTAACATTCCTAATTTTAGCAATTAAGTCCACAATTAAGCATTAGGGTTTCTAACGAAACAATCAGGGTTCCAAAAATTGGAAATTAGGGTTTGTTAATTAATTAACCTTTACCATAATTAGTACTTAATTAATAGCACTAAAGCATTAAAATTCTCCGTTATATTCCCAGATTAGGGTTTCATTTTATCAGAATCTGAAATTAGGGTTTTCAGATCTAGTATTAGGGTTTTCAAATAATCAATTAAGATTTTAGATAATTCATTAGGGTTTTCCCTAATTAATTAAAATTTTTGGCGTTTAATCTTGTACACATCATTGCATTCCCAATCTAGGGTTTTCAATATCCGATTTAAGGTTTCGGACTCCCGGAACTGAAACTAGGGTTTCCAGAACCGATTTCTAGGGTTTCTTGTTAAACGCTAGGATTTTCTAACCGAATGCTGTCGTTCTTAATATATACTTAGGGTTTATCACAGATGTAATTTATCTGGTCAACCCATGACCCTTAACCACATTCTGTACACATACATAACCATAAACACAGATCATAATCACATAAATCCTTAATCCTGGATAATTCACCAATATCCTTCACCGAATTTTTAAATCCCCAAAATTCAATCCCAATAACATCAAACGCATACACTTATTTTCTGTCTAGGTCTATTATTTGACCTTAAATCAATCATTTAAGATTTTAATAAATTGTCTAAATTCTCGGGTTGTCACAGTGGCTTACGAGGTAGATCTATCTCCAGAGTTGGAAAACATTCATAATGTTTTTCACATTTCGGTGTTACGACCGTATAAATCCCATTACAAACACGTGATCGAGTACGAACCATTGCAGTTTGATAAAGACTTGTCTTATGAAGAGATTCATATTTAGATAGTTGACAGGAAAGAACATGTGCTCATGAATAAAGTTATACCTTCTGTGAAGGTGATATGGAGGAACCACACCGCTGAAGAAGCTACGTGAGAACTGAAGGATAAAATGATGAAAGATTACCCTGAGTTATTTGTTTAATCCGTGTCTTCGATTCTGGGGACATAATCTTTTTAAGAAGGGAAGAATGTAACGAATATATTATTTGAGTTGTGAATCTGAGGACATAATTCTTGTAAGGGGGGGAATGATGTAACATTCCAGAATTTTAAATTATAATATTAAATATTTATTGAATTATATAAGTATTTATTGGATATGTTTATTGTTGATTAAATAATTTTTCAATTTGATTTGATTTGAGTTAATTAATTATTTGTGAAGTAAATAATTAAGGAGTTAAGAAAATTAATTGTTATGAGATTATATACTAATTTAATTTAATAATTAAGTTAGAGAGCTTATAATGATGAAATGAATTATAATATTTTAATTGGAATTTGTAATTAAAATAAGGTATTAGTTGGTTAAATAAAATTATAATTATAAAGAAAATTATAATTATGTGGTAATGGTTTATGTGTTAAAGTAATTTAATATATTAGTATTAGAATTTATTAAATTAATTATTAAAATTTAATTAAATAGAAGTGTGACAAAGAACCTTGCTTCAAAAGAGTTATTAAAATAAATTAAAGGAGTTTAATTTAGTTTTGGCCAAACAAGCCTTAATGCATATTAAGTTTTTAATCTAATAGTATTTTATCAAACAAGGTATAAGGATTAATCCATTTATTTTAATTAGATTTACCAAACAAGGTCTAAGAGTTAATGGGTTATTTTTAGTTAGCTAGCCAAACAAGCCTTATGGCTTTTAATTTTCAAATAATTTATAATTGATGTCAGTTAAAATCTTATACTTAATATCTATATTATTACTATTATACATTATATCTATTTGGTTAGTACGTGAATTAGAATAGAGTTAAGAGAAAGACTCAGAAGAAGAAAGAGGAGAAGAAGAAGAAGAATACAGAGAAGACTTGAGAGAAAGAAGGTTTTGATAAAGAGAAGAAGCTTGAGAATAGCGATCATCTTCTTGTAAATTAAGGTATCATCTTGCTCCAATTTTTTCTAAAAACAATGGGTATCTTCTTCTCCAAAAGTTCTTTGTAAAAATAAATTTCTTGTGTATATAGCTTTATATGATAATTGTTTGTTAAAAGGTTGTTTTCATAAGTTATATATGAGTATAGATAAACTAATTCATGTGTGTATGTATTTTGTGAAGAAAACTATATTACAGAGTGTTTATTTGCAAATATATGAATATGGCTTAGTTTAAAGTAAAAATTAAGGTCTAATTAGTTTTTTAATTTATAAATTGACTATTGAATTTGAAAGAGGATGAATAAACATAAGCAAAGTATGTTTAATTAACTGTTTTGGTTGAAAACAAAATCATAGTGATGATTTTCCACTGAAACTTTCAAAAAACTGAAGCTTTAACAAAAATAGTAAAAATTAATTGTTGTAATTTGGATGTTTATATTGTTTAGATGGCTAGAAACGCGTTAGAAAATATTAGATTATGTTTCTGTAAACCTATTATACATTGGGTAGGTTGGTATGGTTGTTAGAAAGGAGCTTGGAGGCCTAATTTAGCTTTCCGTAGTGTTCTAGAGCTAAAATCGCGAAGTCGTAGCAGAGACCCCCGCCCCGGCGGGCGCCCCTAGTGTAAAAACCCCAGCCCCCGTGGGCTTGGGGGGGTATTCTGTCAAGACAAAATTTTGGGAAAAAAACTGACCAAACATAGTTTACTAAAATGAGCATAACGTTTTCCTACGAACTCCGATTGATGCAATTCAAGATGATTCGGAACGAGGACGAATAGGACTATAACTTTTATTCTTTAAGTGTTTCAATTTGAAATCATTATGAAGGGTCAAAACGGCTATCTTTAGGACTATTGTGTATTTGAAGGCCATCAGAGGGCGTCGGGATGCGCAGATGTAAGTGCAATCCTTTGTGTATTAGTATAACCTAATGGTAATATGTTGGACATGTAATATGATGTTGTATCAAGTTGTTAATGTGTATGTGGTGCAATGACTTGATCACTTAAGTAGTTGTAATAAAGCTAAATAGTGATGTTCAAGAAAAGATGTGATGTTGTTAGTGAGCTATATGAAACTAATATTAGTGTAACTATTGTGTATTGTCAATACATATGGTATATGTAGGACTTGTGGTGAACGTGACTAGTGATTGCTTAACCTACGCACGAGGCAAGTTCTCTAACTCTACTTTTATAATTGTGCAAGTATCTAAACTCTCTTTGAGCAAGTTCTTCTAATCCTAAAAACTTCGTTGTGCAAGTCTATTTTTGTTGTGCAAGTTACTTACCTTATGTTGATTATATTGATTAAGTTATCCTTGTTTTTAACTTGTATTGTTGAACAAGTTATTATTTCTAGTTCGATTACAAATACGCAAGTCTTCCTAACTCAACACTTTCGTTGAGCTAGTTCTATTGTTATGTTGTGCATGTTTTCCTAAATCTAAACTTGTTATTGTCAACATGCAAGTATCTTTATTTCGATGAACAAGTTTATCGTTCAAGTCATTACTTATTATGCATGTTTAATATTTAATTCTAAGATTTAACCTTAGCTTAATGTTGTTTAAAGCAAGGTATGGTATATTATTCAATCTTTATGCTATTAGATTATTCCTAAAGCATGAACTTAGTATACAATGTTGATTCAGTTATGGTTTATTCTGTAACAAAGAGTTATTACCTTTTTTTCAACTAATCCTTAGTTGATGTTCGTTGAATTCAAAATTACCTTGAAATGTATCCAAACCAAACTTACTTTGGTGCGGACTTTTACTCTAAATACTGAGATGAACAACCCTATTATTAGGGGTACGAAGGGTTGATCCCCCTAAGTATGTGGAGTCCTTATAGTCTTATGACTGTTAAAGTTTAAGTTAAAAGATTACTTATAACTGTGGGCATGGTTCATGGTCATTAGGCCCTCAGTTGTATATTTCATAATGTTAATAGAATATACCATTCAGTTCTATTGAACCTATTTGACAAATGTTTATAAAGTTTATCCATTATTATTTCAAGTGAGCTTTGTTTGCTCACTCTTGCTTATATAACCATTACATCTAAGGATGAGAAGGTCGATGTACCTAACACCAGTAAGGGAAAAGGAAAGATGAACAAGTATTGAAGACTTGTAATATGTTGATATTTTATCAGAATTTAATTTGATTGATGTAATGAAATATTTATTTAATTTTTGCATTTGAATGAATTATAATTAAAGGTTAGATAACCTGGGAGATTTTTTTTATTAATGTAATCCCTTAAGGGAAGGTTTATTATTCAATTTTTATTATGATTGGGTAATTAGATGTGAATGTTTTGATTAAGTGAACACCAAATCTTGAGGTAATGAAGTACCGGGATTTGGGGACGTCATAGTAGTCTTTAGAAATTCATCAGTTTTAATCTTCAACTGATGATATCCGGAACGAAGATTGATCTTTGAAAATAATTTGGCACCTTGCAACTAGTCAAACAGGTCATCAATACGAGGCAACGGGTACCTATTTTTGATGGTGACATGATTCAACTCTCAATAGTTAATACAAAGTCGCATATTTCCATCTTTCTTCTTTACGAATAGAATAGGAGCACCCTAAGGAGACGTACTAGGACGAATGAAACCGATGTCTAACAATTCTTGCAGTTAGTTTTTAACTCCTGAAGTTTTATAGAAGCCATTTGATATAGGGCTTTGAAAATGGGTTTTATACCGAGTTCAAAGTCGATACAAAATTCGATTTCACGCTCTGGGGGTAGGCCAGGAAGTTTTTCAGGGAATACATCAGGAAATTTATTAACAATAGAAATATCATTCAAATTTGACGTATTTTTGTTTAAATCCGTGACATGGGCTAAGAAAGCTTGACATCCATTTTTCAATAAACGAATGGCTTTATGGTTTGATATTATCGTCATTGACTTTAGTGGTATGGTTGCTTGAATTCTCATAATAGGTTGGTTAGGAATATCAAAGCTATCAACCTTACGAAAATAATTAATTTTAGCATGATGAGTATAACCAATCAATCCCTAAAATCACATCCAATGCAAGTATTTTCAAAACGATAAGATCAACAGGTAATGCGAGGGTGCTGATTTGAATCAAACAAAATTTATAAACATTGGATGTAATGAAGGTTTCTCCCAACGGAGTTTCTGTAAACGCCCCAAAATCCGGTCTATCTTCACACCCATATTCTGTACTTCACGAGTACATCATTCCTCCAATATACATCATTATATACCGAAATATAATAATATACACTCTCAAATCCCAGGTTCTGGAAACCTTATAATCTCTTTCATTACAAATAATGGTAAATACACTATTCATTTAATCTTACAAGTCTTCACTTGATCTTCTCACTTATTCACCTTCTGAAAGGTACTTCATCTGGATATTGTCAGCTTGATCTTTACGGGATCCTTAAGTTCTTCTAACCTTGTTCAAAATTGTTTTTCATTTAAAGCAAGAGTGAGCATTCAATTGCCCAGCAAGTCATAACAGTTGAACAAATAACTTCAAAATTAAAACATTTCTTTAAAACTTCGATAACCGAACAAAGGATATGAAGCAGCTTGAATAACAGGAATAGTCTCGATTCCTATCATCTTAAAACATCAGTCACTTTTATTTTGAAATACTTTCATTACTCTACCTTTTTTATACACATCATGTCTGGCTAGAATCATTAGCACAAACGTAATAATAACTTTTCATGTATAAAAAGAACGTACTTTTATTGAATAGCTCAATCACAGAACAATTTATATCATCGAAATATCGAAATGTTCAAATTGTGGCATAAGGCCTCATACATACTACCACCTTGTACATACATTGTACATATGCACATAGATAAGACTTCTCAAGTCCAACATCTGAGAAGTTTAAGAAGCTAGCATTCATTTAGAATATGAATGAAGTTAGGAAACTTTCTTTATGCACAGCTACAGCTTACGCCAAACTATTCATTCCAATTCCTATATAGTACATATTGAGAAAACATAAACACCAATTAGTCATATATTGAACTTATGCATTAGTTTACTTAACTTTACTTTTAGGGTTTGCGTTCTTGCAATATAAGTTTACGCAACTAACTTCCTTTACTAGTTTACGGCTTTATGACATACGGAGATGTCTTACTTTTAAGTTCATCATCTTGGATGATTTATATTCTTATCTTCTTCTTATAACTTCTCTAGGACTCAACACACATCGCATCTCTGCTGGTAGTCCATATAGTACTCTGAGTGGTTTCCCATAAACAACCAACAAACAAGTTCCCATCTCATCTACACTGTTATCATAGTGAGTTAGATCGGTTGCTAGTTTTGTATATACCTTCGTTCTCTAAAGGAATTGTTTAGCCCAGCTCCCATATCTCAACCATCAAAGGTTACGATTGTACTAGAACCTAACTCATCTTAACTTATCTGAACCATTAACTGTGACACCCCCAAATCCGGGTACTTCAATTCCACGGGATTTGGTGTTCACTGTACAAATATCATCTATCTATCTACCCATAATAAATGTAAGCCATGCAATAGATAAAATAAAATCTTCCCCTTAAGGGTTACAACATCTGAAAAATAATAATACAATCCTAGGTTAACTAACATTAAACATCTGTGCGGAATCATAAACAAAAAGTCTTAACAACATAATTAACTTAAGTCTTAAACGTAAATACATCATCTCATAAAATAACAAGTCTTCATCACTTGCTAACTTTGCCCTTGCCCTTACTAGTGGAAGGTTCATCAGTTCTTTCGTTCTTAACTGCAATGTTATTATTAAGCAAGAGTGAGCACTATTTCCCACAAGTATAATAATGAAATAACTGTATAATAACATGCGAGTAAATCAAAGACATCTGAATAAAAGCTCAACTTTTGAATCAAGAATGAATAGAAGGAATCAAAAGAATTCTGAGGGTCATAAGACCTTGAACTATGTCCTAGGTTATCAAGGGTTATACTTGAAACCTTTAACAGTCATAAGACTATGGACCCTTCTACTCGTACTTAGGGGGATCAGCCCTTAGTACCATACTGTGCACAATATCTTAACGCTAAAGCATAAGTAAATCCCTTTGCAGGGTTGTTCATCTCAGTTTGACATTCGAGTCCTCACCAAAGGAAGTTTGGTTTGGATAATTCATCAAGGGTTCTGAAATTTAGAACGCTCATCAACTATGGACTAGTCGAATCAATAAGGGTTCGCTAGTCTAATAAGGTTCAATATTAATGATATTCAAATTGAATAATAATCTCATGAAGTATACAATAGGATAATTATTGTATAACTGAATCATGCTTTGAAAAGATAATAAATCTTTAATATAACATTTGAACTTGAATAATAATAATGATAACTTACTCGAGGTAAATAATAACTTGAACAATAATGACAAGTAGGGTTAGGAAACTTGCCTCGTGTGTAGATTACACTTTAACTAAGCACGTTCTTTGAATTTAATCATACATACCATTCACATTCACAATACCAGTTAATTATAAATTAACTAATCATCATAAACTCATTCTCTTTGTCTACGTTAATTATTGACTATACTTAGTCAATTTATCACATTTACTGCCACATAATATCACTTCATAAATAATAATCTAATTTTGAATTCAATAATTCAATTCACATGTAATTATGTTATTTACATTTAAACAACTATTTTATCGTCACATTATACTTCTAACGTGTTTACATGTTCATTACATTAATTCACTAACACATTGTTAGACTTAAACATTTTAAAATTTTCATTCTTGAACTTTCTGGAGAGTGGCGCTGCGGCGTAATTGTTATACATGATCTTCGCGCTGCTGCGCGATGGCGCTACGGCCGAACAATTGGCGCTATGGCGTCGTGGCGCTGCGGATCGAGTCATGGCGCTGCGGCACGGGAAATATACAGGTAGCCGACGAGGCGTACCAGACACAGAAATGGAAGTTCGCGAAAAATCGCAGAACATGCCAATTTTTCCCAATTTCTTATTTTCTACTCGAAATTAGACATACCCACATGTTATAATTCATGTATAAACATAACCCAACATTTATATACTGACATTAACCAATTTAAATAATTAATAACATATTTAAAGCATGCAATTTCACTGACTTTGATGTTCATGAAGGTTTTGAAAATAAAACATGAAAATTGTCACTATGGATTCGTTATAACACCGAATCCATTTATTTAAACTTGGGTCTCTTCATATCAACATGCATAACAATATACGAGTGAGAAATTTAGGGATAATATAAGATCAATACATAAAATATCACGTATAAGCCATAAGGCCAAAACCCATACTCTGTAATTTTGTAGAAATCATATACGACATGTTTTCATGAATTTGATGTTATGGTTTACAACATATATATAATTAAATACGATTTGATAAATCATAACACATATACAACTCATAATCCAATTATAGAGGTTAAACCAAAAACTTGAAAAATCATATTCATGAAAACTAAAATACGTAAAGTAGAATTTGGGAAGGAGGAGATTACCCTATAGAATATAATTAGTAGGCTTAGATTCCTCACTCTCAATTCTCTTTCACAAACTCACAAATTCTCACTGACAACTTTCTCTGATTTTTTCTCTGTGATAATTTATCAGACTTAGTAACAAATGAAGGAAAATCAGACGTCGTATTCAAATAGATCGATACGCATAATGGTCAGTCACCCATCATGGGTTAACTGCCCATAACTCCCCATAATGTCGTGTTTGGCTTGTTTAATAGATTACAAAATCATTTAATTTAATAAAGTTTTATTATATAGTTTAATTAATGTCACACTCCTTATAAAATAACTCCAATATTTTATTTAATTTACTTTAAATAAATATAATAACTTCTCATAAATTCATATAGTCACATAAATAATTTTCTCATTAATAAATAAAGTCAAATTATTAACTCTCTAATTAATAATTAAATTAATTAAATAACATCATGCTTAATTAAATATTTCTTTTAATACAATAAGCTCACATAATGACATACTTGGATAAAAAATTCTCCAGATTAATTTAATAATGTAACTCATCTAATTAAATTAATCTACCACAACTGCATCAATTAATTATTTAATCCAATAATTAAATTATTGAAAAATATTTATTTAATTTAATAAATATTAAAATTAAATTATAAAATTCTCGTTCGTCACATCTTTACCCCCTAAAAGGATTCTGTCCCCAGAATCACGACTCAATAAATTCGACCCATTACATTCTCCCCTCCTTACAAAGATTTTGTCCCCAGAATCGCTTATAAATAATTAAGTAAATAATTGAGGGTAATTATTCATCATATTCTCTTTGAGTTCCCACGTAACTTCTTCAGTGTTGTGGTTCCTCCAAATTACCTTAATAGAAGGTATAACTTTATTTCTGAGAAATTGTTCTTTTCGGTCGAGAAATTGGATAGGAATTTCTTCGTAAGATAAGTCTTTCTCAAAATGTAGGGGTTCATATTCAATTACATGCTTGTAATCGGCTTTGTATGGTCGTAATACAGAAACGTGGAAAATGTTGTGGACATTTTTGAGTGCTGGAGGTAAGGCTACCTCGTACGTAACTTCTCCGATTCTTCTCAGTACTTCAAAGGGTCCAATAAATCTTGGGCTCAATTTCCCTTTCTTTCAGAACCTGATCTTCCCCTTCCAGGGAGAGACCTTCAAGAAAACATAAATACCTGATTCAAACTCGATATTTTTACTATGTGTATCAGCATATTTCTTCTGTCGATCTTAAGCCGCTACCAGTCATGCTCGGATCACTTTGACTATTTCTGCCGTCTGCTGTACCAATTCTGGCCCTAGCAATTTTCTTTCACCAACTTCATCCCAGTAAAGCGGAGTTCTGCACTTTCTGCCGTATAACGCTTCGTAAGGTGGCAAGCCAATACTAGCGTGGTAACTGTTGTTGTAACCGAACTCTACTAACGGTAGGTGATCATCCCAATTTCCTTTAAAGTCCATCACACAGGCTCTTAGCATATGCTCTAATGTTTGAATTGTTCTCTAGCTCTACCCGTCTGTTTGAGGGTGGTAAGCTGTACTCATTCGCAATTGTGTACCCATGCATTCCTGTAGACGTTTCCATAAATTCGATGTAAAACGCGTATCTCTATTAGAAACAATTAACACCGGCACTCCGTGTCTCAAAATAATTTCTTTTACGTATAGCCTTTCCAACTGATCTAAGTTGAATCTGATTTTGATAGTAAGGAAGTGTGCGGATTTCGTCAGTCGATCAACTATAACCCATACTGCGTCGTAGCCTTTCCGAGTTGTCGGAAGGCCAACCACGAAGTCCATTATAATATGTTCCCATTTCCATTCTGGGATCTCTAATGGTTGTAGCAATCCACTCGGTCTCTGATGTTCTGCCTTCACTTTCTGACAGGTTAGACACTTGGCGACACATTCTGCAACATCACGTTTTAAATTCGGCCACCAGAAATGTTATCAAAGATCTTGGTACATTTTGGTACTACCAGGATGAATCGAATATCATGAACTATGAGCCTCACTCAAAATTTCTTCCTTAATTTCTTGTACTGGCGGTACCCAAATTTTACTCTCAAATCTCAGTATTCCTTCCTTATCCATCTTAAATCTTGGTTCGGTTCCTCCAGATATCTTCATTGTCACCTTTTTATATTCTTCGTCCTGAAGCTGAGCCTCCTTTACTTTATCTAGTAGAGTTGTACCAGATTGCATCTGAAATATTTTCTCATCAATCTCCATAGGATACTTCACCTCCAACTCCAGTTTCTCCATTTTTGCAATTAGCTCCTCCTGAGCAGTCAACATCATCAATTTTTCACGACCCTTTCTACTTAAGGCGTTGGCAACTACATTTGCTTTCCCCGGATGGTATAAAATCTCACAGTCGTAAACCTTAATTAATTCCAACCATCTTCTTTGACGCATATTCAAATCCTTCTCTATAAGAATATATTTCAGACTCTTGTGGTCCGTATATATTTCACACTTCTCCCCGTAGAGATAGTGCCTCCAAATTTTCAAAGCAAAAATAACTGCAGCTAACTCCAAGTCATGGGTTAGGTATCACTTCTCGTAATCCTTCAACCGTCGTGATGCATACGCAATGACCTTGCCGTTTTGCATCAGTACACAGCCAAGTCCATTATGCGACGCAACACTATAAAGAACAAAATTTCCTGTATCATCCAAAAGAGATAACACAGGGCCATACTCAACCTCTTCTTCAATTCTTGAAAACTTTCCTCACACTTATCCGCCAAATAAATTTCACAACTTTTCGAGTTAAATTCGTTAACGGAGTTGCGATCTTGGAAAAGTCTTGTATGAACCTTCTACAATATCCCGCCAATCCAAGAACTTCTTACTTCTAAAGGCGTTCTCGGCTGATCCCAATTAATCACGGCTTCTACTTTGGATGGATCTACCGAAATTCCATTTTTATCGATCACGTGACCAAGAAATTGCACTCGCTCGATCCAGAATTGGTATTTCAAAAATTTAGCGTACAACTTCTCCCTTCTCAATACTTCCAACGTTAACCTCAAATGTTCTTCGTGTTCTTCTTTTGTTTTGGAATATACCAAAATGTCGTCTATAAATACCACCACGAATTTGTCCAAAAATAGCTTGAACACACCATTCATTAGTCCCATAAATGTTGTAGGAGCATTAGTAAGACCAAACGACATTACTAAAAATTTGTAGTGACCATAACGCATTCTGAACGCTGTCTTCAGTACATCTTCCGGCCTCACCTTCAGTTGGTGATAACCACTCCTCAAGTCTATCTTGGAAAAGTATCACGCTCCCTTTAATTGATCAAACAGGTCGTCGATCCTCGGTAATGGATATTTATTCTTAATCGTGACATTATTATGTTCTCTGTAGTCAATGCAGAGCCGCATCGATCCGTCCTTCTTTTTCAAAAATAACACCGGCGCTCCCCATGACGATATGCTCGGTTGAATGTACTTCTTGTCCAACAATTCTTGTAGTTGTACCATTAATTCTTTCATCTCTACCGGTGCCATTCAGTATGGTGCCTTCGATACTGGAGCAGTTCTGGGCGCCAAATCGATCACGAAATCTACTTCTCTATCTGGTGGAAGTCCTGGCAAATCGTCTGGAAATACGTCGACGAAATACCTCACAATCGGTATCTCATCTACCTTAGGATTCTCTTTTCGACTGTCGACTATGTAAGCTAAGTATCCTACACATCCTTGTCTTAACAACTTCCTAGCTTGCATCATCATCAGACAACTCTCTTGTCTAGGCAACTTGCTACCATAACACACAACCTTTGACGGAGTCATAAGGTTAATACGCTTCTTTTGGCAAACAATTACAGTCCTGTAGTTGAATAACCAGTCCATTCTCAAAATAACGCCAAATTTCCCAAGTCGAATAGGGATAAGTTCTACGTTCATGATATTACCCTTAATATCCACTCTACAGTTTTAGGTACATACTTAACATGGATTATTTCTCTATTCGCAATTTCTATGTTCATGGGGTAATCCAATTCATTTTTAGGCAAATCTAAATTCTTGGAAAAATTATCGGATATAAAGGAACAAGTAGCACCCAAATCAAATAATATGTAAACATTAACTTTATTGATCGGAATGATATCTGACACCACATCACGGGATTAAACTGCATCTTGCACCGTCATGTTGAAAGTCCGGGCATTTGGTCGGTTTTTTGCGGTAGGTTCGGTGATGGTTAAGGCATTTCCACTGTTATTTCCCCAATTTTCTGCTGATCCAGACCCTCCTGATCCCTTCTTGGGACAGGCTCTTGCCAGATGGTCCTTCGAACCACAAGTAAAACAAGCACCCTTCTTTGGGTTTGGACAGCTTGGTGCTATGTGGCCTTCCTGACCACAATTGTAGCACACTCTTTTTCCTTTCATACAAACTCCTAGATGGGCTTTCCCACAAGTCGTGCATGCTTCGATTCTTTTCTTCTGATTACCTTGCTGATTCCCCGATGATGAGCTGTCGTTCCACCTTTTCTTCTGATTGAAATTTCCACCTCCTGTGCCACTTCCACTGGCCTTGTTATTAATTTCACCTTCACTCTTCTTCTTCTTTTGATCTTGATTGTACTTGGTCACAGCATCGCTCCCACCTTCAGCGAGGATGGCCTTTTCCAAAACATCGGCAAACGTGTTTATCTGAAACATTGAAACTTTACTGTATACCCAAGGCTTTAGTCCTTGTTCGAATCTTCTGGCCTTTCTCTCGTCAGTGTGTACTTGGTACGGGGAGAACCTTGCCAACTCGTTGAATTTAGCTGCGTAGTCAGGTACGCTCATGTTTTCCTGCTTCAGTTCCAGAAATTGAACTTCCATCTGATTCTGTGAACTAGTTGGAAAATACATTTCGAAAAACATTTCTTTAAATCTCTCCCACGTAATTACACCTTCACCTCCTCGCACTTTGTTTTCTTTCCACTAGTAGCTAGCCTTAGACTTCAACATAAACGTTGCAAAAGCGGTCTTCTGGTCTTCTTTAACCCTTGGAACGTCGAACACCTTCACCATTTCCATAACCCACGTTTGAGCCTCGATTGGGTTCATGGAACCTTTGAACTATGGCGGTCCCACCGCCTTGAAATCTTTAAACGTTGTGTTTGGTGGAGCTTGTGGTTGATTATTCATGGCTCCAGTCAGTAAGTTAACCAACTACTGCACGGGATTAGCGTTGGCATTATTGTTATTATTGGTTGACTCTTCCTGAGCCGATTGACGTGGTTGTCTTCTTCTTGGCGGCATAATTCTGTTAAATAAACGCTTATTAGAACTTTATTTATTCTTCTAAATAGTTAAGGCATTACTCAACAATTTAACATACTCATTTAACACATCATTTCAAACAACTTGATATATTTTCATTCAAATCAAAAGTTTTAACATTAAACGATAGCATAACTGCTATTTACATCAACTATCCTGGAATAAAGAATCCACAGGATTTAAAACATTCAAATATTATGTCGTTCATAAACACGTCATAATTTACATCTAAAAGTAATTTAAGTTCTTCACATAACTAAACAAATCATATGACTGTCGGTCAAGGTACTGATTAGCCTTGCTACGCTCCTCTTCTAAGATGCGATGCATCGTCTTACGATCCATCATGTACAATGGTAGTCCCTCGAACTGAATTGGGTACCTCAAAACTCGATCTTGGGTCTCATTCATTGCCTTGTTAAGTGTAGAGTACGTTTCCCCAATCTTCGCTTTCTTTGCACGACTATCATCCTCTGCACGATCAGCTCGACGTGATTCTCTTACCCAGCCTTCCTCTGCTATGTTCAGCCTTTCAGAGGTTTCCTTCAGTTCCTTCTTCAGCTTCTCTATCTCCTCGGTCTTATCTTCAGTTTGACCCTTCTCATGGACCAAATCCCATTCTACATTTGCTAGTCGAGAGTGAAGAGTCAAAATCTCCCTCTCCTTCTCCCTGGAGTAATATGCTGAATAACCACTCGCTCAGTCAAATCATGGACCTCGTCTCGTAACTCCACATTACGGTCTTATATCGTGCCATACATCTCAGCATCAACGGTGTACCGTGGTAACTCCTCTTCTTCCTCTTCCTCTTCCTCATCAAATTCCTCCTCAGGATCTGTCTCAGGTTCATACTCCTGACCAACAACGGTGATCAACAGAGATGACTCCCTCTGTACCAGCTGATCCCTAATGACATGGATGTCTTGGGGTTCCTCTTCTGTAGGTACTATAGGTACACGGGGTTCTTCCTCCCTAGCTTGTCTAGCTTCTCCAACATTCGACATCCTGACAACAAAATTTTAAGTTTTAGTTACTAAGTCGCATCATCTAACGCATACTTTAACACATAAACACATGAGGTCTTTTATTATCTTCAATGAATTACATAAATTCATTTCTTATAACTCGATAAGAGTTTTCCATCACTATCTTCGTTCTATAAGGCTACTACCTAAAGTTGTTCCCCCACCTAAGGTTCATAACCTACAGCTATGATACCAACTTGTGACACCCCCAAATCTGGGTACTTCAATTCCATGGGATTTGGTGTTCACTGTACAAATATCATCTATCAATCTACCCATAATAAATGCAAGTCATGCAATAGATAGAATAAAATCTTCCCCTTAAGTGTTACAACATCTGAATAATAATAATAATATAATCCCAGGTTAAACTAACTTTAAACATCTGTGCGGAATTATAAACAAAAAGTCTTAACAACATAATTAACTAAAGTCTTAAACATAAATACATCATCTCATAAAATAACAAGTCTTCATCACATGTTAACTTTGCCCTTGCCCTTACTAGTGGAAGGTTCATTAGTTCTTTCGTTCTTAACTGCAATGTTATTATTAATCAATAGTAAGCACTATTGCCCACAAGTATAATAATGAAATAACAGTATAATAACATGCGAGTAAATCAAAGACATCTGAATAAAAGCTCAACTCTTGAATCAAGAATTAATAGAAAGAATCAAAAGAATTCTGAGGGTAATAAGACCTTGAACTATGTCCAAGGTTATCAAGGGTAATACTTGAAACCTTTAATAGTCATAAGACTATGGACCCTTCTACTCGTACTTAGGGGATCAGCCCTTAGTACAATACTGTGCACAATATCTTAACACTAAAGCATAAGTAAATCCCTTTGCAGGGTTGTTCATCTCAGTTTGACATTCGAGTCTGCACCAAAGGAAGTTTGGTTTGGATAATTCAATAAGGGTTCTGAAATTTAGAACGTTCATCAACTAAGGACTAGTTGAATCAATAAAGTTCATTAGTCTAATAAGGTTCAATAATAATGATATTTAAATTGAATAATAATTTCAGGAAGTATACAATAGGACAATTATTGTATAACTGAATCATGCTTTGAAAAGATAATAAATCTTTAATATAACATTTGAACTTGAATAATAATAATGATAATTTACTAGAGGTAAATAATAACTTGAACAATAATGACAAGTAGGGTTAGGAAACTTACCTCGTGCGTAGATTACACTTTAACTAAGCACGTTATTTGAATTTAATCCTACATACCATTCACATTCACAATACTAGTTAATTATAACTTAACTAATCGTCATAAACTCATTCTCTTTGTCTACTTTAATTATTGACTATACTTAGTCAATTTATCACATTTACTGCCACATAATATCACTTCATGAATAATAATCTAATTATGAATTCAATAATTCAATCCACATGTAATTATGCTATTTACATGCTAAACAACTATTTTATCGTTACATTATACTTCTAACATGTTTACATGTTCATTACATTAATTCACTAACACATTGTTAGACTTAAACATTTTAAAAATCTCATTCTTGAACTTTCTGGAGAGGGGCGCTGCGGCGCCACTGTTATATATGATCTTCGCGCTGCGGTGCAATGGCGCTGCGGCCGGACACTTGGCGCTGCGGCGCCGTAGTGCTGTGGCTCGAGTCATGGCTCTACAGCGTGGTGGCGCTGCGGCGCAGGAAATATACAGGTAGCCGGCGTGGCGTACCAGACACAGAAATGGTAGTTCGCGAAAAATCGTAGAACATGCCAATTTTTCCCAATTTCTTATTTTCTACTCGAAATAAGACATACCCACATGTTATAATTCATGTATAAACATAACCCAACATTTATATACTGACATTAACCAATTTAAACAATTAATAACATATTTAAAGCATGCAATTTCACTGACTTTGATGTTCATGAAGGTTTTGAAAATAAAACATGAAAATTATCACTACGGATTCGTTATAACACCGAATCCGTTTATTTAAACTTGGGTCTCTTCATATCAACATGCATAACAATATACGAGTAAAAAATTTAGGGATAATATAAGATCAATACATAAAATATCACGTATAAGGCCATAAGGCCAAAACCCATACTCTGTAATTTTGTAGAAATCATATACGACATGTTTTCATGAATTTGATGTTATGGTTTTCAACATATATATAATTAAATACGATTTGATAAATCATAACACATATACAACTCATAATCATTACTCTTAATCCAATTACAGAGGTTAAACCAAAAACTTGAAAAATCATATTCATGAAAACTAAAATACGTAAAGTAGAATTTGGGAAGGAGGAGATTACCCTATAGAATATAATTAGTAGGCTTAGATTCCTCACTCTCAATTCTCTTTCACAGACTCACAAATTCTCACTGACAACTTTCTCTGATTATTTCTCTGTGATATTTTATCAGACTTAGTAACAAATGAAGGAAAATCAGACGTCGTATTCAAATAGATCGATACGCATAATGGCTTGCTTAATAGATTACAAAATCATTTAATTTAATAAAGCTTTATTATATAGTTTAATTAATGTTATACTCCTTATAAAATAACTCCAATATTTTATTTAATTTACTTAAAATAAATATAATAACTTCTCATAAATTCATATAGTCACATAAATAATTTTCTCATTAATAAATAATGTCAAATTATTAACTCTTTAATTAATAATTAAATTAATTAAATAACATCATGCTTAACTAAATATTTCTTTTAATACAATAAGCTCACATAATGACATACTTCGATAATAAAATTCTCCACATTAATTTAATAATGTAACACATATAATTAAATTAATCTACCACAATTGCATCAATTAATTATTTAATCCAATAATTAAATCATCGAAAAAAATTTATTTAATTCAATAAATATTAAAATTAAATTACAAAATTCTCGTTCGTCACATTAACTATAACGTTTGTTAAGTCAATTTCTTATTCTTTACGGCTTTCTGGCAACTAAATGCCATACCTCAGGATTCATTCCTTATTGACTCACATTCAGCTTTAATTAATCTTATTGTCGTTTGTTACGACTTTCATGATAATTTCTATCTTATTAATACTTTCGTTGTTCATTACCTTCTTGATCTTTTAATCTCTTTTGATCATTTCATTCAACATGTACTAAAGGTTTAAATTTCTTGATTACGTGTTATATTACGTGAACTACATGTTCATTAGCTTTCGTTACACTTCCCCCGGGTTTTGAGCAGTTAAAAGCTCATTACCGGGCTTTTTCCCTACACCGGCACTGCGACACCATTCTCTTCTTTAACTCTCGCGCCACGGCACGAGTTGGCAGTACCCGGCTCCCCGGTTTGGCGCTGCTGTGCCACTCTTCAAGGCATGTCCGGCGCGGCGGCGCCAAGCCCTAACCCTAGAAAATTTCTCTAAGTGTTAAATAATATTTTGAAACGCTTACTTCCCGATCTCATAACCCCTTCGTTATAACTCGGAACGAGAATGTTCCAAAGCCATTTTCTTCCTTATCTTACGTACTTCAATACCCTTTAGATAGAACATCATTCTGAATCCGTTAGCATGCCATTCCATTGACTTGATCTTCACCCTTCGTTCATTTTTTTATATTTTTAACGTTCTTCGTTCGTTCGTCCGTAATTCGGTCATCTGAACTCGAAACTCGCTCGTTATTAAGTCCATGACTCATGTTTTCTATATTCTCTTACTTCCTTATGAAACCTTACACGTTCTGGTTCATTTAATAACTTTTTAATTCTCGTTTGTCTTTTATAAAATTTTTGCCATAACTTCGTTATAGTTAAGTTTTAATCCGTTCTTCATGAACGTTTCTATCGTTCCTAACCAAACAATAAGCAACTAACTTATACACGATGGTTTTAAGCTTGTCCATTAATAACAATTATCCTACGATGGTTTTAATTTTGTCCATCAACAACGTACTTCGTGTTCTTCGCGTGTTCTTCATGTTTTTCGTTCGTTCTTCATTTTAATCGATATTTTGGATAATGATTTCACTTTTTATTAGAATTTGATGTTATAGAACACCATTCCTTACTAATTTCACCTACTCTTTCATTAAATCCACTCGGATCATCCAAATTCATTACGAATCTTATACTTTCTTAAGAAATTTATTTACTAAACTTCAAATTTCTTATTTCTTCTTTTCTCAAGATTTCAACCATATGAAATCTTCTCTAACCTTATATACTTCTTATCTTCATTAAGCTATGCTTTTAAACATAAAAAAAACTTAAAAAAAATTATACGAGATAAGGTTTCGGATTACCTTTCTCCTTTAATCTTCTCCCGTCGGACAAAGTTTGTACACGGGCTAGCCTTTCCTCTTCCTTATCCTACCATCCGAACTCTCTGTCTCTCTCTCTCAAAGTGTAGGATTTTCAAAATCCCAAAACAATGAAATAAGCTTCCTATTTATAGAAAACCAAGGTTAGGGGTATTTTAGTCATTTTGCCCCTCTTAAGCTCATTACTATTCACACCTCCATACTATTACCGCCTCCTCAATAGACCTCCTTACTATTCACAAAACTTCCCTTGGAAGTTTTGTGGTTCCGTCCTTCAGGTTTCGTCCGACAATTTTAAAAACTGCGATTCTCGGAATCTAAATATTTTTGGATATCTCGTCTTTCCTTTATCGATTAACTTTTACGTATTCTTCGGATTTCTGAAAAACTAAAAAACACTTTTTGGCGTTAAGCGTTTTTCTTCATGTTTTACCATACAGTAGTTAAACGAGTTAAAAGTACATAGCAGTACTTTTCGTCATTTTTATTTCGTATAATTTTTGCACGTTTTTTGAGAAAAAAAACTTTTATCTGCTTACTTAACTTTTAACAATATATTATCATCAAATCTTTCGACGTAATGTTATTTCGACATACCGAACTCTTAAAACGGCCTAGGTTATTCAAACCCTAACCCTTAGGGTTTCGTCGGGTGAATAGTTATTTCATCTTTTGAGTGGAAATTTTTTTATTCCCAAAAAATTTTTATTTTTGTCGTGAAAATACTTACTCGATAAATCTAGATTGTAGCCAGAATCCTCCCGACTTATAATCATCCTAGGTTTTAGAATGATAAATAAACACATAGCACATACTATTATTAATAAAAATTTCTTTTATTAATAACTAATTCTTTAAACTTAAATTCTAGACAATCCAGATTCTCCGGGTTGTTACATTTCCCCCTTATAAAAATTCCATCCTCAGAATTTCTTAAAATCACACTCTTACCCGGATCATCACATCCACCCCTTCTTCACAGAATCTCATCCTCCAAATTTCTAGCCTACCCTTCTTCTCAACTTCCCTTTAACGGAGTTCTTATCTTTCCATTATTCCTAACTCCCATAACCTATCAAGAATCATGAAGTAGAAGGAATAACGAGAACTATAAAATTTCCTTTTAAAAAGTTTTATACTTTTCCTGAGGGGTCAAATCGACCATGAACTCTTACTAGGTTAAATAGTGTTTCACCGTAAGCCCTTCTTTAATGGTCAGTTTACAATCACCAAGAAAGTAAACTACCTCATCCATGTTCTCCTAAGACTTAATCATTAGATTCCGCACCAAAACAATTTTGTTTGGCACAAGTTCTCAAAGAAAGCTCGAACATGACATACCATTTATCTAGTCGAATCAAGTAACTTAGACCATACAAATAAATTGGATATCAACGTGAAACATTCGTCTAGTCAACTCAATTGACGTCGAATACTTCTTTAAATTCTTTTTGCAATACATCAAAACGGTTTATGACGTCATGATACCGTACTTTTCACAATACGTTGAGGACTTCATCAGTTTGTGACTCCGTCATTATACATCATACCATAGCGGGTTGTTAATCCTATGATCACATCCAACACTAGGTTCAATTGCATTAATAACTCCATCATTTTACAATCTTTGCATCAAATGCACGGATGATATAAAATTCATTTTGATATTTTTAAATCAATTTCTATCTAACCGAAGCAATTAGCATAGACATACCAAGAATAGCTCTTTTAAAATATGTTGGTTCCAAAAGTTGAACCAATTCTTTCCTTTTTCAAAATGTACATATCAGCACGATTTCAATGAAGCTCGAAATCTAGCATAGCTAGATGACTTGGAATACCATATCTCTCCATCTTTCTTCATTGTCTTACTGCGATAATACTAAGCCTACTGAAAATAACTCATTTTCAGTCTAAACATTCCTATATCTTAGTACAGTCCATCAACTTACCACACATTATGAGTTCAGGAACTTTCCACAATAATATGAGTTTAAGAACTATCCAGACAGACCATAGACGTCCATTCGCTGAGACGTTCGAAAACATACCATATTATTATGAGTCACGAACTTACCATAAGTATGAGTTTCAAGAACTCGCACCTACCTTATCGTTATCTAACTATCAAGTATATACATGAGAAAAGATTCACTTTCTCGCCATATACATATTGATAGTGCGACAAATCCCAATGATTGTCACTGTAATAAGCTAAGTAGTTATTACACCATGCACAAACCTCTGTCCATAATAAAGGTTCATACAACTCAGCTATCACATGAGTCCTCAATTAAAATTTTACAACTTCTAAATCTCGTTTTACTTAATACAAATTTTCTTTAATTCATATACTATCCTTCACACCCCAATCTGAGTTCTTCTTCCCATACTACTTTATAGTACCCTTAATTCATAGTATTAGCTATAAATCATTCATCGTTTAACAACCCCTCTGTTACTACGAATCACTATGATCACGTGGTGATCTTCTTATCCTTCTCTCTATGATTATAGTCTTAGGTACTCCTACCTAAGGTTTATAACCTATCAGCTCTGATACCAACTTGTAACGCCCCGAAATCCGGTCTATCTTCACACCCAGATTCCGTACGTTATGAGTACATCATTCCTCAAACATATATCATTATATACCGAAATATAATAATATACACTCTCAAATCCTAGGTTCTGAAACCTTATAATCTCTTTCATTACAAATAATGGTAAATACATTATTTATTTCAAGTTACAAGAGTGACTTTTATCCGCCACCAGGGAAACATAACAGTTCAATAAACTAGTTTATCATTCAGTTTCAACTTTCTACATTACAAGTCTTCACTTGATCTTCTCACTCATTAACCTTCTAAATGGTACATCATCTAGATACCGTCAGCTTGATCTTTACGGGATCCTTAAGTTCTTCTAACCCTGTTCGCTGGAAATTATTTTTTATTTAAAACAAGAGTGAGCATTCAATTGCCCAGCAAGTCATAACAGTTGAATAAACAACTTTAGAATTAAAACATTTCTTTAAAACTTTGATAACCGAACAAAGGTTATGAAACAGCTTGAATAATAGGAATAGTCTCGATTCTTATCATCTTAAAACATCAGTCACTTTCATTTTGAAATACTTTCATTACTCTACCTTTTTTCATACACATCATGTCTGGCTAGAATCATTAGCACAGACTTAACAACGGCGGTTCATGTATAAACAAAATATACTTGTATTGAAAAGCTCAATCACAGAACAATTTATATCATAGAAACACCAAAATGTTCAAATTGTGGCACAAGGCCTCATACATACTACCACCTTGTACATACATAGCACATATGCACATAGACAAGACTTCTCAAGTTTAACATCTGAGAAGTTTAAGAAACTAGCATTCATTTAGAATATGAATGAAGTTAGGAAACTTGCCTTACACACAGCTACAGCATACGCTGAACTTTTCATTCCAATTCCTATATAACACATAAGTAGAAAACAAAAACACCAATTGGTCAAATATTGAACTTACACATTGGTTTACTTAACTTTACTTCTTAGGGTTCACGTTCTTGCAATATAAGTTTACGCGACTAACTTCTTTTACTAGTTTACGGCTTTATGACATACGGAGATGTCTTACTTATAAGTTCATCATCTTGGATGATTTATATTCTTATCTTCTTCTTATAACTTCTCTAAAACTCAACACACATCGCGTCTCTGCTGGTAGTCCATATGGTACTCTTAGTGGTTTCCCATAAACAACCAACAAACAAGTTCCCATCTCATCTACACTGTTATCACAGTGAGTTAGATCGGGTGCCAGTTATGTATATACCTTCATTCTCTGAAGGGATTGTTTAGACCAGCTCCCATATCTCAACCATCAAATGTTACGATTGTACAATAGCCTAACTCATCTTAACTTATTTGAACCATTAACTATAACGTTCGTTAAGTCAATTTCTTATTCTTTTTGGCTTTCTGGCAACTAAATACCATACCTCAGGATTCATTCCTTATCGACTCACATTCGGCTTTCATTAATCTTATTACCGTTTGTTATGGCTTTCTTGATAATTTATATCTTATTAATACTTTCGTTGTTCATTACCTTCTTGATCTTTAAATCTCTTTCGATCATTTCATTCAACATGTACTAAAGGTTTAAATTACTTGATTACGTGTTATATTACGTGAACTACACATTCATTAGCTTTCATTACACTTCCCCCAGGTTTTGAGCAGTTAAAAGCTTAATACCGGGCTTTTTCCCTACACCGGCGCTGCGACGCCATTCTCTTCTTTAACTCTGGCGTCACGGCGTGAGTTGGCAGTACCCGGCTCCTCGGTTTGGCGCTGCTGAGCCAGTCTTCAAGGCATATCTGGTACCGCGGTACCAAGCCAAAACCCTAAAAAATTTCTCTAAGTGTTAAATCAAATTTTGAGACACTTACTTTCTGATCTCATAACTCCTTCGTTATAACTCGGAACGAGGTCATTCCAAAGTCATTCTCTTCCTTATCTTACGTACTTCATTACC
Organism: Panax japonicus; assembly: GCA_020205505.1. Lineage (NCBI taxonomy): Eukaryota > Viridiplantae > Streptophyta > Magnoliopsida > Apiales > Araliaceae > Panax > Panax japonicus. The sequence goes on along the minus strand of CM035113.1, from coordinate 71,203,840 downwards.
CTTCAGACAAAATGTCGTTCTAAATCCGTTAGCGTGCCATTCTATTGGCTTGATCTTCAACCTTCATTCATTTTTATGTTTTTAACGTTCTTCGTTCGTTCGTCCGTAATTTGGTCATCTGAACTCGGAACTCACTCATTCTTGAGTCCACGACTCACATTTTCTACATTACCTTATTTCCTTATGAAACCCTACACGTTCGGGTTCATTTAATTACTTTTTAATTCTCGTCCGTCTTTTACGAACATTTCTACCATTCCTAACCAAACAATAAGCAACTAACTTATACGCGATGGTTTTAAGCTTGTCCATCAACAACAATTATCCTACGATGGTTTTAAATTTGTCCATCAACAACGTTCTACATGTTCTTCGCGTATTCTTCGAGTTCTTCGTTCGTTTTTCATTTTAATCGATTTTTTGGATTATGATTTCACTTTTTATAAGAATTTGATGTTATAGAACACCATTCCTTACTTATTTAACCTACTCATTCATTTAATCCACTCGTATCATCAAAATTCATTACGAATCTTATACTTCCTTAAAAAATTTATTTACTAAACTTCAAATTTCTTATTTCTTCTTTTCTCATGATTTTAACAATATGAAATCATCTCTAACCTTATATACTTCTTATCTTCATTAAGTTATGCTTTTAATCATAAAAAAATTAAAAAAATTATATGAGATAAGGCTTCGGATTTCCTTTCTCCTTTAATCTTCTCCCGTTAGAAAAAGTTTGTACATGGGCTAGCCTTTCCTCTTCCTTCTCCTCCCATCCGAACTCTCTCTCTCTCTCTCTCAAAGTGTAGGATTTTCAAAATTCCAAAACAATGAAATAAGCTTCCTATTTATAGAAAACCAAGGTTAGGGGTAATTTAGTTATTTCGCCCCCTTAACCTCCTTACTATTCACACCTCCATACTATTCCCACCTCCTCAATAGACCTCTTTACTATTCACGAAACTTCCCTTGGAAGTTTCGTTGTTCCGTCCTTCGGGTTTCGTCTGACAGTTTTAAAAACTGCGATTCTCGGAATCCAAATATTTTTGGATATCCCGTCTTTCCTTTACCGATTAACTTTTACGTATTCTTCGGATTTTTGAAAAACTAAAAAATAGTTTTTGGCGTTAAGCGTTTTCCTTCATGTTTTACCCTACTGTAGTTAAACAAGTGAAAAGTACATAGCAGTACTTTTCATCGTTTTTATTTCGTATGATTTCTGCATATTTTTCGAGAAAAACTTTTATCTCCTTACTTACCTTTTCATGATATATTATCGTCAAATCTTTCAACGAAATGTCATTTGGACATACCGAACTCTCAGAACGACATGGGTTATTCAAACCCTAACCCTTCGACGCGATGTGTGTTTAGTTTTAGAGAAGTTATTCATCAACTAAGGATTTGTTGTTGGGCTTCGGCACAGAAACGCACAGCTGAAATTAAAATTTTAAAGCAATTTTCGAAACCCTAAAACAGGATCCATGCGAAAAATCAATTAATTCAGAGGTTTAGAGATTATACCAGATATGAAAAAAAAACGAGAATCTGAAACCGACAACTCCTTGAATCTCCAACGCAATACAAACCGATTGCGCCTCTACGGTATCCACAAGAACGCCGCACGAACCGTCGAACGATTCTGCAATAAGAAGGACTTGCGGTACTAGCCACCAAAAGGAATGAATTTTCTGAAACTGTTTTCTCTCCAGTCTCTCTCTAAGAGCGGCTAGGGTTTTTCAATTATGATATATCCCTAAGTAGCAGCTATATATCATATATATAGTAGTTAAAAGGAATTAATCAAATGAAAACCTAATTTCATAAAATCCGAATTTATATATATATATATATATATATATATATATATATATATATCTTAATTAAGTCTTGCTTAATTAATATACATATATACAAATTATCCTTTTAATTTAAATTCGTGATTTAAATACTATTAATCATATTAATATATTTAAATCCTTCAAATTTAAATTAATTCCCTTTTAAATAACGTTCTATGTGTGTGACCCTATATGTTATTATTACGTTGGCAATAATTTTAAAATCATATTATAAAATTATAAACAGTGAACGGCATCTAGTAATGCATCACTGCTACCCAAGTAATAATAAGATCGATGATTCGATGCAACCTTTTCGTGACCAATGTTTCAATGTAATTTAATCGTTTTAACCTTAATATCCTAGATTAAACTCAAGTCATGGAATGTGTCATACTCTTCATAATTTAATCTGAGTTTTCTTGATCAATGAGTAGACTATATGAAACAAATCACTATTTGAGCATGGCCATGCATTTCATAGTCCTGCTCAATCAAGAGTCCTATGGATATCACCCATTATATATTGGATGGTTAAATTCCATCTAGATCACTCATATTTCTCACACGATTAATGATTAACCCAATAATCACCTTTATAGTCCACCCTATTAAAGGTGACAATTGATGATATCAAAGTACATAAATTCTCGTGTAGTAATATAGCGATTTCAGGTCGGAGGACCATTACATCATTGTCATTATGAGAATTGCTAATGACACTTCGCATAATGCTCCATATAGAATTCTCATGGTGGGTCTGTCCAGTACATCGTTCTCTAACATGTATCTATGCATTGACTTAATATCTCATATATTTATGACCAATGAGATTTGGTCATCAGTCAATCCACATACTAGTCTCAATGCATCATTGGTGTCCCATCAACAATGATACTCGACTAGGGACATTTAAGAACACTGATACTAATGGTAATATATAATCTCATGTTCAAGTCACATACTTGAAACTATATAATTTGTATCACTATTCTAAGGAATTTTATTATGTTAACAATTCTTTTATGCAGTAAATAAAACCATAATAAAATCATATATTTATTCAATCAAATATAATATCAAAACGTTAAGCAATTATATCAAATAATTGGCCTCTAGGGCATAAACTCTAACAGTCTCCCACTTGCACTAGAGCCAATCACTCATGTATCTAATACCCATGGAACTAGTGTGACCGTCGTGCTTCTGCTGCGACAAAGCCTTGGTTAGTGGATCTGTAACATTATCATCTGTTGGCACTCTTCTTATATGTATATCTCCTCTATCAATGATTTCACGGATGAGATGGTACCGCCTAAGTATATGCTTGGATCGTTGGTGAGATCTGGGTTCCTTAGCCTGTGCAATGGTTCCATTATTATCACAGTATAGAGCAACCGGATCAACAATGGTTGGAACAACACCAAGTTCAGTGAAGAACTTTTTAATCCATACAGCCTCCTTGGCTGCACTAGAAGCAGCAATATACTCAGCCTCTGTTGTAGAATCAGTTACTGTCTCTTGCTTCGAACTTTTCCAGCTAACAGCACCACCATTAAGGCAAAACACAAAACCTGACTGAGACTTATAGTCATCATTATCAGTCTGGAAACTAGCATCTGTGTAACCCTTTACTGCTAGTTCGTCTTCACCTCCATATACCAAGAATGAATCCTTAGTCCTTTTCAGGTACTTGAGGATATTCTTGACTGCTGTCCAGTGACCTTCACCTGGATTCGACTGGTATCTGCTCGTCATGCTCAAAGCATATGAGACATCCGGACGAGTACATATCATTGCATACATGATAGATCTAATTTTTGAAGCATAAGGGATCTTTCTCATACGCTCCTCATCATCTTGTGATTTAGAACATTAGGCCTTAGAGATCTTTACACCATGAGTCACGGGTAAGTTTCCTCTTTTCACCTCTTGCATGCTGAACCGTTTCAACACTTTATCAATATATGTACTTTGACTTAGGCCAAGCATTTTTCTTGATCTATCTCTATAGATCTTGATACCTAAAATGTAGGCAGCATCGCCCAAATCTTTCATGGAGAAACATTTTCCTAACCATGTTTTTACAGCCTGTAAGGAAGGAATGTCATTCCCAATAATTAATATGTCATCAACATATAATACTAGGAATACAATGTGACTCCCACTAACCTTCTTATATACACAAGGTTCATCTTCATTTTTAATAAAGCCAAATTTTTTGACTGCTTCATCAAATCGAAGATTATAACTCCGAGAGGCTTGCTTCAATCCATAAATGGATCACTGCAGCTTACATACCTTTCCAGCATCCTTTGGAGTGACAAAACCCTCAGGTTGTGTCATATACACATCCTCAAGGAGATTTCCGTTAAGGAAAGCAGTTTTGCCATCCATCTGCCAGATTTCGTAATCATAAAAAGCTGCAATAGCAAGTAAGATCCTGATGGATTTAACCATTGCCACTGGAGAGAAGGTTTCATCATAGTCAACACCTTGAATTTGTTTGAAACCTTTTGCTACCAGTCGGCCTTATAGGTTTGTACATTACCATCCATGTCAGTTTTCTTCTTGAAAACCCACTTGCACCTGATTGGTTTTACCCCTTCGGGTGGATCAACCAGAGTCCATACTTGGTTAGTATACATGGAGTCCATCTCAGATTTCATGGCTTCAAGCCATTTCTCAGAATCTGGTCCATTCATAGGTTCTTGGTAGGAAGCAGGCTCATCTTGATCTATGAGCATCACATCGCCGTTTTGAGTCACAAGATATCCATAATATCTCTCAGGCTCTTGGCGTGTCCTACCAGATCTACGAATGACTTGTGTATTTTGAGCAGGTTCACTTTCCACAATTTCTTGTGGTTCCTGCTCATGTTCCAACCTAGGTTCAATGATATTTTGTGGTTCTCGAATTTCTTTGAGTTCTACTTTCCTCCCATTGTTTCCTTTAGAGACAAATTCTCTTTCTAGAAAAATACCAGTTCGAGCAACAACCACTTTGTTCTCAGAAGATTTGTAGAAATAATACCCTTTTGTTTCCTTTGGGTATCCCACAAAATTACATTTGTCAGATTTGGGTCCGAGCTTGTCAGAATTCAGACATTTTATGAATGCCTCGCAACCCCAAATCTTCATGAACGACATACTAGGACGTTTCCCATTCCACATTTCATATGGTTTCTTCTGAACCGTCTTTGTAGGAACACGGTTAAGTGTGAATGCAGTTATCTCTAGGGCATGACCCCATAAGCTTATTGGAAGATCTGCATGACTCATCATTGATCGTACCATATCCAACAAGGTTCGATTCATCCTCTCAGATACACCATTCCATTGCGGTGTTCCAGGTGGAGTGAGCTGTGATATAATACCACACTCCTTTAGAAGGTCATCAAAGTCTTGGCTTAAGTATTCACCTCCTCGATCGGATCGAAGGGCTTTTATGCTTTTGCCAAATTGGTTTTGAACTTCATTCTTGAATTCCTTGAACTTTTCAAAGGATTCGGATTTGTGTCTCATAAGATACACATATCCATATCTACTAAAGTCGTCAGTAAATGTAATGAAGTAATAAAACCTACCTCTTGCTAACGAACTCATGGGTCCACATACATCACTATGTATAAGTCCCAATACATCGCTAGCCCGTTCACTGTGTCCAGTGAAAGGGACTTTAGTCATCTTGCCTAATAAACAAGACTCGCATTTCTCATATGATTCAAAATTAAATGAATCCAAGAACCCATCTTTATGGAGTTTGGATATGCGTTTCTCATTTATATGGCCTAAACGAAAGTGCCAGAGATATGTCGGATTTGAATCATTTGATTTAAATCGTTTTGTATTTATGTTATAGATAGGCATTTCTAAATCAAGAATATAGAGACCGTTAAACAATAGTGCAACACCATAACAAATATCATTTAAGTAAAACAAACAACGTTTGTTTTTTATTATAAATGAAAAACCTTTCTTGTCCAAACAAGAAACAGAAATAATGTTTTTGCTTATAGCAGGCACAAAATAACAATCTTCTAATTCTAAAACTAGCCCAGTGGGCAAAGATAAATGATAAGTTCCTACGGCCAGTGCAGCAACTTTTGCTCTATTTCCAACTCGTAGGTCAACCTCTCCTTTCGCCAAAGCACTACTCCTTTGGAGTCCCTGCACATTAACACAAATGTGAGAACCACATCCAGTATCCAATACCCATGATGTAGAAGAAGACAAGTTGACTTCTATAACATATATACCTAAATTAGAAGTCGTACTTCCTTTTATTTTCTTCACTTCTTCCAGATAAGCATGACAGTTCCTTTTCCAGTGTCCAGGTTTTCCACAGAAGTGACATTCACCTTCTTTAGCCACCCCACCTTTAGGTTTCAAAGCCTGTTTGGTTTTGGAATTGGGTTTGGCAAAAGATTTAGATCCTATCTTCTTCTTGCCTTTCCAATTTCCCTTAGCATTCCCCTTTTGCACCATCATTATGGGAGCGGGTCCTGCCTTTTTCATGTTGTTCTCGACAGTTCTTAACATGCTCAACAACTTAGTAAGGGGTTTCTCAATTTCATTCATAAGATAGGTCATAACAAATTGAGAGTAGATGTTGTTCAAAGATTGCAAAACAAGGTCAGTTTGGGCTTCTGGAATTATTAGAAAACCCAACCTATTAGGGTACTCAATATACCCAATCATTTTCAGCACATGTGGACTAACTGGATCACGTTCACCCATTTTGCAGTGATACAACGCCTTGCTTGTATCATACTTCTCCTGTCGAGCATGCCCTTCGAACAATTTCTTGAGATGCTCGATCATCTCATAAGCATCCATCAACTCATGTTTCTTCTGAAGCTCAGCGTTCATGGTTACTAGCATGACACAACTCACATCCAGAGCATCATCTTGATGCTTCTTGTAAGCATTGTGCTCTGCACGTGGTTCAATTACAGCTGGTGCTGCAGGAATGGGCCCATCAAGGACATATAGCTTACGCTCTTGTTTGAGGACAATCCTCAAGTTCCTATGTCAGTCAAGGAAATTAATTGCACTTAGCTTGTCCTTTTCAAGGACTGATCGTAATGAAAGACTATTTATGTTGTTGTTGTTTGCCATTTGATATCTACAATTTATAAGTGCAAAAATAATATGTTGAATTATAGAGTTTATATTATATAATTGATAATAGTATATTCAAAATATACCTCCCACTATTTTATTCAAATTAATAGCCCTCACCATTAATTCGGAAAGCATTTTCTATTAAATCTTTCTAGTGAGCCAAGATCCATATTTCATTATGCCTTAAGTTAGCTTTGGCTATTCTCTCAAAACATAATTATTTAGGTAGACAACCCTTTGTCAATTATATCATATATAACTCCTGGATAGTTTGGTAAACAACATTTATTTCTAGTCCATATAATGGTACCAACCAAACTCTATGCCTCTAAGCCCACAATTCTATTGAGATAACTTAGTTAAGCCGGGCCCAATGATTTTAATAGTTTGGATATCATAATTATCCTATCGCATCTTACCTAGATAAATAGGGTACTTTGCTTTGGCAAACCTACATCTATTGATCAAGGTCTTGATGAGTGTTATTCATTGGAAGGCATCTGATTTAGACTTAATAATCTAATGAGGGATTTTATTAATTTAGATCTCACCAATTTTAATCTTTTTAAGCATGCACATTATTAATCATATCATATCGCATACAAGCATAAATAAAGTACAAAATTAAATGTGCCACATTTATGGCCCAATCCACTGTCAATCTTTTCAAGCTAATGAAAGATTGAAGGTCAATCTAAGGTGGTAAAAGATCTTAAAATAAATAGCTTCCTTGGATCTTCCTCTAGCATGCGCCTCCTCTCCATCATCATCTTTCCATTGTGTTCTCCATCTTGACATCTTCGTCAATTAAAGATTATTACATGACATAAAGAAACCTCGAGTTACATTCGAGGGGATTTAGATGAGAAGAGAATATTACAATAGAATTTATAGAAAGGCACGACATGCAAGCCGTATTTCAAAACCAAAAACCACTAACCTATGGGTCAAAAGGCCATAACTGTGCACCATGCATATCACAATAAGCACATAACAATTTATATATAATTAAAGAAAACTATATATAAAATATAGGTGATATGACCATCGTGCGCTACGACGGGGGGTCCAAGGGGGGGTTTCCCCCTGGCGATGGTTCGGCTGATCGGTTAGCGAGCGGGGTCGGGGGCAGCGCCCCTGGAAAAAAATTTTGAACTACATTCTGTATTGCAGAATTTTTCCATACGAATCTCTGAAACAGTTTCAGAATCATACATTTTAATCCATCAAAACACCCATTATAACAAATCATATATGTCCAGTTTCGATTTAATCATATTAAAATGAATAACAGTACACACAGAATTTATCATATATTTCCAGTTTCGATTAATCATATTAAAACGATTCTTCATGCTTCTAATTCGATTAGAATAGTTATATTGTTATTCCACCTATTAAAGATACGATTAACACTATCATCATATATATTACCAGAATACACATACAACGGAATATCATATATTCAATTTTATATCGGTAAACATGCATCATCATATATCATATATATCGAATACAATTAAAACACGTAATCTGAATTAATCTTTTCGCAAGTAGCTTTGATACCACTATTGGGCTTCGGCACAGAAACGCACAGCGGAAATTAAAATTTTAAAGCAATTTCTAAAACCCTAAAACAGGATCCATGCGAAAAATCAATTAATTCAGAGGTTTAGAGATTATACCATATATGAAAAAAAATGAATATCTGAAACCGACTGCGCCTCGAATCACCAATGCAATACAAACCGATTGCGCCTCTACGGTATCCACACGAATGCCGCACGAACCGTTGAACGATTCTGCAATAAGAAGGACTTGCGGTACTAGCCACCAAAAGGAATGGATTTTCTGAAACTGTTTTATCTCTAGTCTCTCTCTAAAAGGCGGCTAGGGTTTTTTAATTATGATATATCCCTAAGTAGCTGCTATATATAATATATATAGTAGTTAAAAGGAATTAATCAAATCAAAACCTAATTTCATAAAATTTGAATTTATATATATATATATATATATATATATATATATATATCTCTTAATTAAGTCTTACTTAATTAATATACATATATAGAAATTATCCTTTTAATTTAAATTCGTGATTTAAATACTATTAATCATATTAATATATTTAAATCCTTCAAATTTAAATTAATTCCCTTTTAAATAACGTTCTATGTGTACGACCCTATAGGTTATTATTACGTTGGCAATAATTTTAAAATCATATTATAAAATTATAAACAGTGAGCGGCATCTAGTAATGCATCACTGCTACCCAAGTAATAATAAGATCGATGATTTGATGCAACTTTTTCGTGACAATTGTTTCAATGTAATTTAATCCTTTTAACCTTAATATCCTAGATTAAACTCGAGTCATGGAATGTGTCATACTCTTCATAATTTAATCTGAGTTTTCTTGATCAATGAGTATACTATATGAAACAAATCACTATTTGAGCATAACCATGCATTTCATAGTCCTACTCAATCAAGAGGCCTATGGATATCACCCATAATATATAGGATGGTTAAATTCCATCTAGATCACTCATATTTCTCACACAATGATGATGAACCCAATAATCACCTTTATAGTCCACCCTATTAAAGGTGACAATTGATGATATCAAAGTACATAAATTCTCGTGTAGTAATATAGCGATTTCAGGTCGGAGGACCATTACATCATTGTCATTATGAGAATTGCTAATGACACTTCGCATAATGCTCCATATAGAATTCTCATAGTGGGTCTGTCCATTACATCGTTCTCTAACATGTATCTATGCATTGACTTAATATCTCATATATTTATGACCAATGAGATTTGGTCATCAGTCAATCCACATACTAGTCTCAATGCATCATTGTTGTCCCATCAACAATGATACTCGACTAGGGACATTTAAGAACACTGATACTAATGGTAATATATAATCTCATGTTCAATTCACATACTTGAAACTATATAATTTGTATCAATATTCTAAGGAATTTTATTATGTTAACAATTATATTATGCAGTAAATATAACCATAATAAAATCATATATTTATTTAATCAAATATAATATCAAAACGTTAAGCAATTATATCAAATAATTTGCCTCTAAGGCATAAACTCTAACATTTGTTTGTGACAGCCCCAAAATAGGTATACATCACCCATTCTGATTCGCCAAATACATGGTACATAAACAAATACAACCTCAGTAATACAATTGTCGTGCAAAATACGGCAACACATATACTGTGAGTTTGAATACAAATATTATCTAATAGACAGTATACAAACTCAAAAGGAGTCGTCTTTACAATTATTGATACATTATTTAACAAAATAGTGAGGACTACTAAAAAAACTATCCTGAACCATCACTCCATACCCCGGCTAGTTCCTGCTATGTTTTCACCTCCTAAGAAGAAAATGGAACAAAAGGAAAAGAGTGAGCTCAACTAGCCCAATAAAGAATATTATGACTAAGATAATATACAATAAATTATCATTAGTCTTTAACAGGGAAAATATGATAGAATATAATAGACAGCAAGTTTTAGATCAACAACTGCATCGGAAACAACAATCCATTAGAAGGGTCAAGTAGAGAATGAATTCTACTATCTTCTAAGATTTAAAAGTTCATCATCAATATTTTATCCCTATAACATCAATCAATATACATCTTGAATCAAATATTCATCTTTGCACTACAGGCCAAAGATATTGATTTGTATCACCAGTTGGTCATGTTCATCTCAACACATGTTCATCTTTGCACTACGGGCCAAAGATATTCATTAGGTAACCATTCATCTTTGCACTACAGGCCAAAGATATTCAGTAATATTATCATTTAGGACTGAGGATGCTGAAAAATATCTTAAAGAAAACGAATCCAGTGAGATAAAAGATCAAAGATTAGGGATTCGTACTTTAGTTTATCCAAGTTTAAAAATACCTTATAATAATCAATTGTGGAGCAAAATTCATGAATAAAGATCAAAACATGGAAACAATCAAAGATAGTAACCATAATAGACATCTTGGACAAAAAGGAGAAAATTTCATTTTTCGGTGAATAGTGTCGTATTCGTGAATTGTAACCCCGACACAAAAACGTAGAAATTCCACAATAAAATTCATACCATTATTTCGGTATAATTATATTAAAAGAATAACATCATTATGAAAAAAATAACATCTCTTACCTCAAAAGAATAGTACTTCTTGCTGAAATATCAGGTATAAGGCTGAAAGAAACTTGCACTGATGAATAGCAACTCACAAAGTATCTAAATACTCACAAAATACGCTCGATAATATAGAGAGAGAGAAAGAGATAAAACTTGTTGCTGGTGTGATTTTCAATTCTAACTAAGCACCCTATTTATAGGAAAATGCTTAGAATGCCATAACAGACTAACCTGCTACCTAATGGCTTTACCTGCTACTACTCAAGCCCACCACTTTTTAAAATAAATTCTAGCACATTTCATTTCTCACCAACCAAAAGTGGGGCCCACCATATTTTTAATAAAAACATTTATTTCTGAAACTTTAATAATTCATAATAAATAGCCCTTTTATCAGAAAAATTTAAATCTCATGTCTATTCCATAGGAAATTAAATTCTCTACAACTTTGTAAGTTTATGTTTTTCCAAATTTCAAACGAAAAATGACCGAAATCCATATACGGACGATTTTCAAAACCTCAATTCTAACAAAATACTGATAAAACACCTCAGCATTAATTCCTTCATTTATAACCACAATAAATATATCGATCATTTATATCCATATAAAATAAATATTTCTTTATCATATAAATTAAAACTTAATTATTCACAAATAATATTATAGAATCATAATTATGACAACCAGGTCGTTCTCAGGAAAGAGGGAGCTTTCCGATAAGGATTTCTCCTTAATAACGCGCAATTAGATGACCAAACCCCTTTCCTAGACAGAACTTCCTTAGACATTGCCAATAATGCTATCTAATAATATTATTCAAATAATATGAATTATTAATCTGATAATGGGAAATATTGTGCAGTGACAATTATTGAAACAACAATAATATAAAATATCAACGAAACAATTATTGAATCAATAAAATAAAATATTGAACAGTTATTACTGTAACAATTATTGAGTAGTGCCTTCTTACGTAAGAATCAATAATTCAAAATACTATGCAATAATGTGTGCTACTGTGCAACCACGCGTATTACTTTATTTTAACCACCAGGTAATCCAACAGTGTTAACGGTAACAACTATGCCGTATTTATAAAAACTCAAACTTGTCGTTATCTTCATCCGACAAATATTCTGTTATGGGGCCCACAAATCGTTGCGCCGTACGAATATTCCCCGACAACAAGAATATTCCACGACCAAATGAATATTCCCCGACAACAATGAATATTTTATAACCACTGGCTTATTTTGAAAAATTTGCACATTTAACCCATAACTTTAAGCTTTTATCAATTTAACTATGTACTAATAGAAAATTTGAATACTTTTATTTCATAAAATTCGGGGTCTTACAATCTCACATACTTATGAAATTTCATCCTTGAAATTTACGTATGTACCTGATGTTTCAAAAAGGTGAGGAAACCTCATTTTCATTTCTGATTCCAACTCCCATGTCATTTCTTCAATAGCATGGTTTCTCCACAAAACCTTAACTTGTGGTATAACCTTGGTGCGTAGGACATGCTCTTTCCTATCCAAGATCTTAACAGGTACCTCCTCGTACGTTAAATTTTCGGCTATCTCGTCTGGTTCTAACTCAAAAATGTGGTTAGGGTCTTTCACATATTTACGAAAGCATAGATATATGAAAAATATTATGAACACGAGACATGTTTGGAGGTAATGCGAGTCTATAGGCTACATTTCCTAATCGGTCAAGAATCTCAAATGGACCAACAAATCTTAGATTGAGCTTTCTTCTCTTCCCGAATTTTGTAACTCTCTTCAATGGAGCAATACGTAACAATACATGATCTCCAATATTAAATTACACATCCTTTCGATGAAGATCCGCATAACTCTTTTGTCGATCATGTGGCATTTGTATACGTTGTCGAACCATTTGGATCTTTTCTATAGTCATTCATACCAACTCTGGTCCCAACAACGTTGCTTCTCCCACCTCATCCCAACATACTGGAGAGCGAAACTTTTATCCATACAATGCTTCAAATGGAGCCACACATATACTTGCCTGATAACTATTGTTGTAGGAGAATACCATCAATGGTAGGTACTTATTCCAACTCCCTTTGAAATCTAGGACACAGAGTCTTAATAGATCTTCAAGAGTTTGAATAGACATCTCTGATTGTCCATCTGTTTGAGGATGGTATGCCAAACTGAATCGTAAATCCGTGCCCATAGCTTTCTACAAGCTAACCCAAAATTATGAAGTGAATCTTGGGTCACAATCCGAAACTATGGAAACTGGCATGCCATGAAATCTCACAATCTCATTCACGTACATACGAGCAAGACTTTCAAGGGAATAAGTCTCTTGTATAGGCAAGAAATGAGCAGATTTGGTTAATCTATCAACAATAACTGAAATCGCATTTATGCCTTGAGAAACCTTGGGAAGACCCGTAACGAAATCCATAGTAATCTGTTCCCACTTCTATTTCGGAATCTCAAGTGGTTGCAATGGACCCTTTGGCACTTGATGCTCCACCTTTACACATTGACAAGATAAACACCTCGAGATAAACTCCGCGATCTCTCTCTTCATATTTCTCCACCAAAATGTATGTCGAAGATCATGATTCATTTTGGTACTCCCATGATGGATTGCAAACAGTGTGTTGTGTGCCTCCATCATGATTCTATTCTTCAAGTTAGAATCGTTAGGAACACAAAGTCTTGAGTTGACTTGAAGTATTCCTTCTTCATCAATTCTTACTTCTGGAATAACATCTTCTTGCACTTTCTTCTTCATACGCATAAGCTCCATGTCTGTAGCTTGAGCAACTTTAACTTTATCAATTAAAGTTGGTTATACTCGTATGCTTGATATCATCACGTGGGTACTTGGAGCCTTTACCTCTATCTCCATCCTTTGCAAGTTATACAAAATGGGCCTTTTTGTTAACAACATTGCACTCGTACCCGCATATGATCTTCTACTCAATGCATCAGCTACCACGTTTGCTTTTTCTAGGAAGATATTGGATGGTATGATCATAATCTTTCACTAGCTCGAGCCAACTTCGTTGCCGCATATTGAGTTCCTTTAGGGTGAAGAGATATTTGAGGCTTTTATGATCTGTATAGATCTCCACTTTCTCCCCATACAGGTAGTGTCTCCAGATCTTTAACGCAAAAACGACTGCTACCAACTCCATATTCTTTGAGTTGTCGCGAGGCATATGCTATGACTTTTCCATGTTGCATGAGAATATATCCTAACCCTTTGCCTGAAGCATCGCTGTAGATAAAAAATCCATCCGAACCAGATGGTATTGTCAAAACAGGTGCCGAAATGAGTCTCCTCTTGAGCTCTTGGAAACTCTTCTCGCATTCTTCGCTCCATACAAATTTTGTATCTTTCCAAGTTAGCTGAGTTAATGGAGTAGCGATTCTAGAAAATCCTTCCATGAATCTCCGATAATAACCAGCTAAGCCCAGAAAGCTACGTACTTCGGTGAACGACTTTGGTTGTTCCCAACTTTGTATTGCTTCAAACTTCATCGGGTCGACAGATACTCCATGTTTTGACACCACATGCCCAAGGAAGGCTACTTCCTCAAGCCAAAACTCGCATTTCTTCAACTTGGCATATAGCTTGTTATCGCGAAGCCTTTGAAGTACCAGCTTCAAATGGTGCTCATGATCTTCACGGCTTTTGGAATAGATGAGAATGTCATCAATAAAGACAATGCCGAATTGATCCAAATATTTCTTGAATACTCGGTTCATCATATCCATGAAAGTAGCAGGAGCATTATTCAATACAAAAGACATGACTAAGAATTCATAATGCCCGTACCGAGTTCTAAAGGAAGTCTTCAGAATATCCTCAGTTTTAATCTTCAGCTGATGATATCCAGAACGAAGATCGATCTTTGAAAAGAATTGTGTTCCTCGTAACTGGTCGAAAAAGTCATCTATGCGAGGTAGCGGATACCTATTCTTGATGGTGACATGGTTCAACTCTCGGTAGTCAATACAAAGTCGCATACTCCTGTCTTTTTTCTTTACGAATAACACAAGAGCACTCCAAGGAGATGTACTAGGATGAATGAAACCAATGTCCAACAGCTCCTGTAGTTGGACCTTTAACTCCAGAAGTTCAATAGGAGCCATTCGATATATAGTTTTAGAAATGGGCTTTGTACCAGTTTCAAGGTTAATAAAGAATTCAACTTCACGTTCTGGGGGTAGACCGAAAAGTTCTTCAGGAAATACGTCAGGAAATTCACTAACAATAGAAATTTTATTCAAATCTGATGTGTTTTTGTTCAAGTATGTGACATGGGATAAGAAATCGTGACATGCATTTTTCAATAAACGAATAGCTTTATGGCTTGATATGATAGTGATTGACTTTAGTGGATTTGTTGTTTGAATTCCCATAACAGGTTGGTTAGGAATATGAAAACTAACAACCTTACGAAAACCATCAATTTTAGCATGATGAGTGGTTAACCAATCAATCCCCAAGATCACATCGAATACAAGTATTTTCAATGAAATAAGATCGGCAGGTAATGTTATGGTTCCAACTTGAATCAAGCAAGATTTATAAACAGTAGATGTAATGAAAGTTTGTCCTAATGGAGTCTCAACAGATAAGTCAAGGTCTAATTTCTCCGGAGTCAAGTTCAAACATTGAGCACAAGCATGAGAGATAAAAGAATGGGCAGAACCGGTATCTAATAAGGTATAAACTTCTCAAGATTTCAAGATTAGCTTACTCGTGATCACCTCGTTCGGGTTTCTCGCATTTTGGCCAGTCATGAGAAACGCCCTCCCTTGAACCTCCGACTTTGTTTTGTCTGTAGTCACCTTTAGTGTCACCATCCCAGCTTGACTTGACTTCGCTACAGGACAAAACTGGGCTATATGACCATCTTTTCCACAACTGAAACACACCTTGGAAGGCTGTGAACAGTTTGGACTTATGTGTCCCTCCTATCCGCATCTGTAGCATCTAACTGGCGGTCGTTCTCCTCCCCTAGAATTTGTTGTCAGTGCTGGTGTTGCTGCTGATGTCTTCCCGCCATTGTTGAATCTCCTCTTTCTAAAATTTCCACTTGACTCACCTCTCCTATTATTATGGCCACGATTAGCACCCGAGTGGTTATCGCTTTTGTCTGTATTCATTCCTCCCTGCTGGTTATCATCGCTCTGATGACTGCTGTCACCGGTATGACCCTGGTTGTGGTCCCTCGGTTGAGCATACTCATTATCTCGCTCTAATAATTAAGCCATGTTGACAACATCTGAATATAAAGAAAATTTATGAGAGATAAGATATTATCAAATCTCAGGTTTTAGACCTCTCAGAAACATCCACGGCATTTGTTCCTCATTCTCTACCAAATGAGGTGTAAACCTGGATAATTCTGCGAACTTCGCCTCGTACTGGGACACCGTCATGTTGTTTTCTTCCAGTCTGATAAACTCTACCTCCTTCATATAACGAATACTTTCAAGAAAGTACTTGTCATTAAATAATTTCTGAAATGTTTCCCAAGACATGTTGAGTGCGGCAGGCTGGGTACGCTTCACAGACTCCCACCAATAGTCTGCCTCACCACGGAACATAAAGGTGGAGAATTGAACCTTCTATTCCTCCGTGCATCCCAAGACATCGAATATCTTTATAATTTGCTTGACCCACATTTTTGCCTTAATCCGATCTGGCTTTCCCATAAATTCAGGTGGTCCCAACTCCTTGAACTGCTTGGTTGTGACAAACTGCGCATTGCTATAATTTCCACCCGTATTTTGTGCACGAGTCTCCCTCGTCTAATTTTTTATGAACTGCAAAAAGTTTCTAAATATCCTATCATTCATCATTTGTTCGATAGTGTTGTTTATAGGAAGAATATTGCCTTCCTGTTGCACGTTCTCCTGGGTGGTGATTAAAGGTGTCTCCATAGTCTGATTCACTCCATTGTTAATATTTCCAGCTGCCAATCTCAAATACTGCCACAAAACAATGGTTAATTGACATGTCACATATTATCCATATACTCTGACCGACCAAATAAATACCAAATAAACTTAGTCAGGTCATACTAGCGAAGGAATTCCCCGTCTCTCCCCTCCTAGTTCTTGTCTCACATCTCAGCCAGGGATCATATCCCTAAGCTTTGATACCAATTGTGACGTCCCCAAAATAGGTATACATCACCCATTTTGAGTCACCAAATACATGGTACAAAAACAAATACAACCTCAGTAATATAATTGTCGTGCAAAATACGACAACACATATACTGTGAGTTTGAATACAAATATTATCTAATACACAATATACAAACTCAAAAGGAGTCCTCATTACAATTATTGATACATTATTTTACAAAATAGTGAGTACTACTAAAAAAACTATCCCGAACCATCACTCCATACCCCGGCTAGTTCCTGCTATGTTCTCACCTCCTTAGAAGAAAAATGAAATAAAAAAAAATGATGAGCTCAACTAGCCCAATAAAGAATATTATGACTAAGATAATATACAAAAAATTATCATTAGTCTTCAACAGGGAAAAATCTGATAGAATATAATAGACAACAAGTTTTAGATCAACAACTGTAGTGGAAACAACAATCCATTAGAAGGGTCAAGTAGAGAATGAATTCTACTATCTTCTAAGATTTAAAAGTCTATCATCAATATTTTATCCATATAACATCAATCAATATACATCTTGAATTAAATATTCATCTTTGCACTATAGGCCAAAGATATTCATTTGTATCACCAGTTGGTCATGTTCATCTCAACACATGTTCATCTTTGCACTACGAGCCAAAGATATTCATTAGGTAACCATTCATCTTTGCACTACAGGCCAAAGATATTCAGTAATATTATTATTTAGGACTGAGGATGATGGAAAATATCTTAAAGAAAACGAATCCAGTGAGATAAAAGATCTAAGATTAGGGATTCGTACTTTAGTTTATACAATCAAAGATAGTAACCATAATAGACATCTTAGACAAAAAGGAGAAAATTTCATTTTTTAGTGAATAGTGTCGTATTCATGAATAGTAACCCCGACACAAAAACGTAGAAATTCCACAATAAAATCCATACCAATATTTCGGTATAATGATATTAAAAGAATAACATCATTATGAAAAAAAATAACATCTCTTACCTCAAAAGAACAGTACTTCTTGCTGAAATATCAGGTATAAGGCTGAAGGAAACTTGCACTGATGGCTTTACCTGCTGCTATTCAAGCCCACCACTTTTGAAAATAAATTCCAGTACATTTCATTTCTCATCAACCAAAAGTGGGGCCCACCATATTTTTAATAAAAACATTTATTTCCAAAACTTTAATAATTCATAATAAATAGTCCTTTTATCCGAAAAATTTGAATCTGATGTCTATTCCATAGGAAATTAAATTCTCTACAACTTTGGAAGTTTAAATTTTTCCAAATTCCAAACGAAAAATGATTGAAATCCACATACGGACGATTTTCAAAACCTCAATTCTAACAAAATACTGATAAAACACCTCAGCATTAATTCCTTCATTTATAACCACGATAAACATATCGATCATTTATATCCACATAAAATAAATATTTCCTTATAATATAAATCAATAATTAATTATTCACAAATAATATTACAGAATCACAATTATGACAACTAGGTCGTTCTAGAAAAGTGGGGACTTTCCGATAAGGATTTCTCCTTATTGGCGTACAATTAGGTGACCAAACCCTTTCCCTAGACAGAACTTCCTTAGACATTGCCAATAATTCTATCTAATAATATTATTCAAATAATAGGAATTATTGATCTGATAATGGGAAATACTGTGGGGTGACAATTATTGAAACAACAATAATATAAAATATCAACGAAGCAAATATTGAATAAATAAAATAAAATATTGAACAGTAATTACTGTAAAAATTATTGAGTAGTGCCTTCTTACGTAAGAATCAATAATTCAAAATACTATACAATACCGTGTGCTACTGTGCAACCACGCGTATTACTGTATTTTAACCACCAGGCAATACAACAGTGTTAACGGTAACAACTACACTATTATTTATAAAAACTCAAACTTGTCGTTATCTTCATCCGACAAATATTCTGTTATGAGGCCCACAAATAGTTGCGCCGTCGTACGAATATTCTCCGACAATAAGAATATTCCATGACCAAACGAATATTCCCCAACAACAACGAATATTTTATAACCACTTGCTTATTTTGCAAAATATGCACATTTCACCCATAACTTTAGACTTTTATCAATTTAACTATTTACTAATAGAAAAATTGAATACTTTTATTTCATAAAATTCGGGGTATTACATAGTTGAATCAATAAAAAATCGCTAGTCAACTAAGAGTTCGCTACAACACTATAAGATAGTGCAATGACATTGGTGATCAGAGATTGAACAACAGTTAATTTTTAGCTGAACACATGTTTTTCAACAAGAACAAGCTTTCAACAATAGTACATACTTTGAATAAACAAAACAACCTCGCTTGAAATGAAGGAGTAAAGATTAAATAACTAGCTCAATGAAAATTGTAGTTTAGAAACTTACTCAGCAATAATTCAGAGTTAAAGAATATGCATAACAATAATAAGTTAGGAACAAGAACTTGCATAATGAAATATTAAAGTTAGAGAATTTGCTCAATTGAGTAATAACTTAAAGAAACTTACATAATCGTAAAAGTAGGGTTAGGAAACTTGCGTCAGAATAACAACTTAATTGCTTAATAAGATCTTAGAGATAGAGAACTTGCATAAGTATAACATAACAATGAAAAGTAAACCTTGTTGAATAATAAATTAGTAAAGGATAGGAAACTTGCCTCGTGCGTAAGCTACATAATTATAACCCACGTTCACCAAAATACTTTACACCTACCATTAGAATCATAATATCGATTACTTTAGTTATACTAACATTAACCTTATAAGTTCCATTCTCCATCTTATTTAAGTTATAAACTTTAACTTAAGATCCAACCATATACACTAACTACATAACATGAATTTGAAAACTCACAAACATATAACGTAAAGCTATAGCATTAAATTTTCATCTCTAACTTTTACAAACATCGAGTTTCAATCGTTATATAACTTGTTAATTAAATACTTAAAATCCTCATATTTGTATTACAATGCATCTACGATCTATTATTACATCATATAATATGATTAACACCTTTTTATGTTAATAAGATTAAGTTACTATTGCATGCTACGGACTGAAATAAAAAAAACAAAACAGTTTCTTTTAGGGGTTGGCACAACCGCGCCAATTTAAGCTTTGGCACCAGAGCGACCACGCTGGTGCGTAATCCTGGAATCTGCAGTTCGCAATTTGCACATAGCAGAAAGCCAATTTGGCTTACAAGCTACATTCTAACAACTAATTTTCACATATATAAGTTACATAAACTTCACAGAAACACAATTTAAGATTTCTAACATGTTTTTAACTATATAACAACCTAAACATCCAAAGTTACAACCTTTAATTTCATTATTTTTATTATTTCTTCTTCTTTTGACATTCATAGCGAAAGTCATCACTTTGAATTCGTTTTTCAACCAAAATAGCTAATTTAACTCATATTGTTTTCGTTTCCTCTTGGATTTTCACAATCCACAACCAATTTACAGCTTAACACATGAATTAAACATCAAATTTAATTCTAAACTAAGCCATATCATATGTAGATATTTCACTTTAATTCAATTTTTCAATTCTAAGAATATTTTCATGAAATTTACTACTCTAAATCATGAATGAATGATATAAAACATGTTATCAACACCAATGAACACATGTAACACCATGCTTTCAACAATTATACACAAAACTAATTTATAAAGAATTTTTTTTATGAAAACTAAAAAACATAAGAACTAATAGAAAAAGATATAAATTACTACATTAAATTTCTTGTTTGAGCAACACAGATGAAAGCAATCCCTTTGATGATCTCAAACTAACAAGACCCTTCTCTTCTTCCTTCTCTCTTTTCTCTCTATTTTCTTCTATGTTCTTTCTCTCTACTAGCTTTAGGCTTAAACTAATACAACCTAACGTAAAGTAAACAGACACAACATAATAATAAAAAACTAACGTATAATAATAATAACAATACTTAATATATACCAGGTATGCTTTATTTTATATTTTAAAGTCATAAGACCTTGTTTGGCAAAACAAGATTAAAATAAAAATTGCAAAAGCTCTAAGCTTAAGGCTTTGCTTGATAAAACAAAATTAAAACTCTTTTAATTTATTTTAATAACTCATTTGAAATATAGTTTAATTATCACACTTTATTCAATTAAATTCTCATATTCAAATTTAACTAAATTAAAACTAACAACAATCTATTAAATCAATTTGTCACATACTCCAATTATCACAAAATTATAATTTTCATTATAATATTATTTAATAAATTAATAAATCATTTTAGTTGCTAAATAAAATTAAAACAACATTATAACTATTTAACAATTCGCCTTTCAATTAAATTACTATTTAAACTATACATTAGCATAATCAAATACGCACAACTTGTAAAATCATATAATCAACATCATAACAACTCATTTAAAAATTATCAACTATCTAATTTAATATTAAATTAAATTAGGATATTACCACTATGTAACATAATAATTAATTCAACACTCATTTAATTTAATTAACTTCAAATACAAAATTACTAAATAACAACTTAATTAATATATTACACTTAATTAAGTTAATTCCCCACAACTCATGAATTATTTATTTAAATATTAAATAATTAAATAAAACAAATATTTATTTAACAATAAACAAATCAACTAAAATATTTATTTAATTCAATAAATATTTTAAATTACATACAAAAATTCTAGATCGTCACATCCTTCCCTCCTTATAAGGATTCTGTCCCTAGAATTACAACACAAACAATTCATTCGTCACAAAACAAATTCATAAAGAATTTTTTTATAAAAACTCAAAAACATAAGAACTAAGAGGAAAATGGTTAAATTACTACCTCAAAACTCTTTTTTTGAGGAACACAGATGAAGGAAATCCCTTTAATTATCTCATACTCACAAAACCCTTCTCTTATTCCTTCTCTCTTTTCTCTCTATTTTCTTCTATATTCTTTCTCTCATCTAGCTTTAGGCTTAAACCAATACAACCTAACGTAAAGTAAACAAACGTAAAATAATAAAAAAAACTGACGTATAATAATAATAATAACAATACTTAATATATATCAGTTACGTTTTATTTTAAATTTAAAAGTCATAAGACTTTGTTTGGCAAAACAAGATTAAAATAAGAATTTCAAAAGCTCTAAGGCTTTGCTTGATAAAACCAAAATTAAAACTCTTTTAATTTATTTTAATAACTCATTTACAATATAGTTTAACTATCACATTATTCATTTTAATTCCTATATTCAAATTTAACTAAATTAAAACTAATAACAATCTATTAAATCAATTTGTGACATAATCCAATTATCACAAAATTATAATTTTCATTATAATTTTATTTAATAGATTAATACATCATTTTAATTACTAAATTAAATTAAAACAACATTATAACTATTTAACAATTCACCTTTCAATTTTAAACTATACATTAGCGTAATCAAATACGCACAACTTATAAAATCATATAATCAACATCAAAACAACTCATTTAATCATTATCAACTCTCTAATTTATTTATTAAATTAAATTAGGATATTACCACTATGTAACATAATAATTAATTCAACACTCATTTAATTTAATTAACTTCAAATACAAAATTACTAAATACCAAATGCCCCTCTAGATGTTTTCCATTTTGTAATGTGATAGCTTGACACTACTCTAGATTTCTCCTTGGATTCTTCTTAGTGTCACTCAGTAAGTCCTTTTAGGTCTGTTATTCAAGGCTATAGCAAGCTGTCTCATCTGATTTTCCAAGTTCATAATCGTCGCCGCTTGTGTTTTCATAGATTCCTCGTTATGGGATATATAATTCAACAATATCTCCTCCAAATTTGACTTTTTCTCCTGTTATGGAGCTGATTATTGATGCTAATTTTGGAAACCGGGGGGATAAGATGGTCGTCGAGCCTACTGATGGTTCTGATTATTACTCCACAAGAATTTGGATGATTTTTTGCCCCCGGATTATAGGTATTCTGATATGGATTAGGATGTATTCTATTATAGCTACCTACAAACTGAACGGATGCTGGATTGATAACACACTGCTCTCTCAAATGTTCCCCCGCACACAATTCATAAACATACGCCACATATTGAACCTATACTTCCATCAGGGCATCTATTTGCTTTGATAGCGCTGAAATCTAAGTTGCTAAAGCCGTCATTCCAGCTACCTCTAACACTCCAGCTGCCTTAGGTTGTGTCATTCTTGTTGTTGGCCACTGGTAGTTGTTAGCTGTCATTATTTCAGTCAAGTCATATGCCTCCTCAAATCTTTTATCCATAAACGCTCCTCCCGATGCTACATCTATATTAGTCCTAAGATTATTGTTAAACCCGTTGTAGAAGGTGTTCAACTGCAACCACTTGGGCAATCCGTGATGTGGACATTTCCGTAGAAATTCCTTATATCTTTCCAAAGCTTCATACAGTGACTCCTCATGCTGCTGTTCAAACATTTTAATTTCATTCCTCATATTAGCAGTCTTCGCTGATGGGAATAATTTGGCTAAAAACTTCTGATCTAGGTCATCCCAAGAAGTGATTGATTCATGCGATAATGAATGTAACCAATTCTTCACCTTGTATCGCAGTGTGAATGGAAATAAATGAAGCCTAACTGTGTCATCAGATACCCCATTGTACTTGAAGGTATCACAAATCTCCAGAAATCTCCCGAGACTCATTTGGATCATCATTAGCCAATCCCCCAAACTATACCAAATTTGTATCATCTGAATTGTGTCAGGCTTAATCTCAAAATTATTCGCTATAATTGTTGGCCTGGTGACGCTCGACTGAATTTCAGTAACCCTGGGTGTAGCATAATCCCTAAGTGCTTTATGATCCTCTGCAGTCATATTTTCTTGTTACTCAAAATTCTTCCTAGTCTCTTTAATCCACTTATTAAGCCTCTGAAATCTTTTTTCGATGTCATCCTCGTAAAGAAGTAATTTTGGTTTTTGACCGAGTTTGCATGCACTAATCACGAGAACCTGAAATAAGAAATAACAAAAAGAAAAATGAAAATGTTTAACTATATCTGATCTAATTAAAGTGATATTGAAAGTAATAAAATCAATTATTATCCCCAGCAACGTCGCCAAAAACTTATTTAGTGTAATTTAATTAAGCACGACACACGAGTATACATGATCATTAAGTAATATAGTGATAAGTGAAGTATCGTTCCCGTAAAGACAAAATTCTATTTTAATCTAACAATTACCAGCTTTGTATTATTTCAATTTTATTTAACTAACTGATTTAATAATGAAAAACTAATATGCAAAATAAGAATCAACTATCAACCACAAATTTTACTTAGATAATGGAGAATTAACCTTATAACTTCACTTTATGCTTCACTCAGATTATCATGCCTCTTTTTAATCCAAATTAATTATTCCAGTTCATTAATCAAGAACACTAAAGTATAAATAGCAATCTCTTAATGAACTAAACCTATATCTACTTAAATCCACAGATGATAGAATTAAGTCAAACACCCTAATTAACTAATTCATTATATCTCTATGTGAATTACAATTAAAGAATGTTTAAATCTAAAGTTCTCATACGATTACATGCGATGCATAGGTATATCTATATCCTAAACATAAATTATGAATTCCATCAAACACAGAAATCACAAACATATGCTATTGGTCTAAACCCATATTTCATATCTCGAATTCATACAAGTCCACATAGAATTGGTGATCAAGTAACTCATAGATTACACACAACTCATAATAGATGAACTGAAAAAAAATATCATCATTGAATTGAAATCAAAGCATGATATTCCTCGTTACACTTAAAGATCCATTATAGGCTTAATAAGATAAATTAGTTCATATTTAACAAAATAAACATTGAATAGATCAAATAAATCAACATCCCAATTATAGAACTAAAATTAAAAAATAAGAACATTAATAAAACCACTCTTTTCTTCACTCCAATCTACAATCTTCATGTTCCTTGCTCCAATTCCTCCACAATCTTCAAAATTAGAGCATGAAAGTTGTAATTGATTGATTGAATAATGAATTCATCAATAGAGTTGTTTAAGTCTCTCTTATTGTAACTGGATATGTCCTCTATTAAGTCCCAATGGCGTCCAAAGTACACCAAGCCACGCCACAATTGTAGTAAAAATAAATCAAAACTCTTCCTTCTTGGTCGAGTACCCCCGCCTCGGCGGGGTGTTAAGTCTCTTTTATATGTATACCTCCACCTTAGTAGGGTATTTTCTTTATAAAAGGGCCCTCCCCATCGGGTTATACATTTCATACTTGCTAAATTTTGCTACTTTGCTGCACATTCTTGCCACATTGCCATCATCCTCGCCTTAGCCAACATGTACTAACCCTGTACACAAACACATAAAAAACATATAAAACCACACTAGTATAAATATATTATCAACCATTTAAGTCTGAATAGTCATCCGATTCGTAGGTATGAAACCCACTTATCAGTACTACGGATACATCTTCTTCCTTTTTTGTATGGGTTCTCCTAGGGTTACTCCTGTAATTCCCAATCTGGATGTATTCAGCTACTGCTTCCAAAGCAATGAGGTCTTTAATCTTTCTGAATTTCTACTCCATTTCAGCCATTTCTCCATGTTTAATCATTTCAGAGAATTGTTTTCATATTCTAGATAGGACACTTTCATAATATGGAGCCTCTTGAATGTTAATGAAAGTCATTACCATTTCAATATCCGTCATAGGTGGGGTAACTTGTGCTTCCATTCGTCTCCACCTTTGGGCATACTCACGGAAGGACTCCATGTTCTATTTTTAAAATTTGGTCACTTGATATCTATCAAGAGCCGTTTGAAACTGGAAATTATATTTGTTAAGGAAAGTGTGGGCCAACTATTTCCAGTTGTGGATCTTAGAGTTATAAGTTGAGCATACTATGTTCTGGCTTCTCTAGTTAGACTCTTTTGAAATAACTGCATTTGGAGCTTCTCATCCTCTATATATGACCTTATTTCTCTGACATACACTTTCAAATGAGTATAAGGATCTCCCAACCCATTGTACTTTTCAAAATATGGGACTTGGAACTTGTCTGGATAATGAGCATTTCTAAATATACAAAGATCTGAGTAATTTACACTCCTATAAGTGCTAGTCCCTTTGATTGACTAGATGGTTTCTTCCATTCGTTTAACTTTCTATCCAATGTCACCAGTTTCCCGATCATTTTTATGATTCGTGATTTCAGGGGTTATGTTGGTTCCTTCATTGGAATAAGATTCAGGTACCTGAGTTTCTTTCTTTTTGTTAGTACCATGATTGCCACCTTGTGTGGAGGACTCTAATTGAGTGGGTATCTGTTGACCCTGAGTCATTTTACTTTGTTCATTCAATAGGACAACTAACTCTGCTATCTAATTTCTAAGTGCCTCGAACTCTTCTCGAGATACAGGGGTAGATTCAAGTTTGGCACTTGAAGTCATGTCTAAAAATGGGCTTAGTACCTTTTTGGGCTTTAATCTGGTAGTAGGACCAATTTTTTTAGCAGCGGCCTGTAAAAAGATTATGTAGTTTAGTCTTGACCAACACTAATAGTATTCATGCCATGCAATGTGTTAGTTTTAGGGTTTTTTAATATTTTCATACAAAATAAACGTCAGTTGTTTTGATGACAGGAAAGCATGACAGGATAACATGAAAGGATTTGATATTTGTACAATAATGGAATTGACAAGGAATGGAAATGATATTTATATTTAATTGATATTTACATGGAATTGAAATTTACATTGAATTGAAAGGTAAAGGCATGAAGAGACTTTCATTCACGTTTGGTTTATTAGAGGCTGACCTATCTTAGGGTTACTCTCACGGGCTTTTTGGCATGAAGGTTCCTAGATCATCACAATCAACTAGATTGGAAGTTAATCTGATCTCTTAATTGAAGCGGATATGAGAGACGCCTTTCCTTTGCCTCGTGGGATTAAACTCCTCTAGAGTCCTATAACCAGTCACCGATAAGTTCGCCTCCTAGTGGAGGAATCACAGAACATACATTAATCGCGCCTTATCGCATGAAATATGATGACATTTTGCGAAGCACTAATATAAAGCATTTTAAAGAGACATTCATTCACATCATTTCAATATAAAGACAACATAAACACATATACAAATAAAAGGGAATTGTAAAGATTGAAATTTGACTTAGGCCCTGTACTGTCCCCAACAGAGTCACCACTTGTCGATGCCGAAAAATTTTCCTTATGTCTGTTCTCCACCCTTTATGTGTTCTATATTGATTTGATCTTGCTTAAAAGATGAGATTTTTAGAAAAGACCAACATACAATGTCGATGATTTGAAAAGTTTGATTTTTAATGATTGGGTTGAATTAGACTGAGCCGCTAGTTGATATGTTTTTAAATAAATGTATCAACTCATCTGAGTTTTGAACGATTTTTTGCAATAGGGACCAATATGTGACTCCATTTAATTGGTTTGGAACTCGAGATTCATACAGATCGAGGGCTTGCTTAAGCGAGGGGAAGGTGTTAGGCACCCCTCGACTTCTGTAAAACACAGTTATCGCTACTTTTTCATTCCCTATGCATTATGTGTGTGTGTTGAAAGCTTTTGATTTGAAAATATATTTTGTGCTTTATTTAAAAGTAGGGTTGTGCCTCTTTGGACCTGTATACAAAGGGTTTGATTTACATAAAAGTTTATTATTAATAGATTTGAAAGCATATAAAAGTGAGGTTTTGAAATATAATTTTCAAACCCTTTTGCTCAATTAGGAATTCAGGCATTTGATACTTCCATTTTATTCCTTATTCGGCTTGATTTGATTTTATTTCTCGAGATGCGAAGTATCTACGAGGCTAGATATGAACTATTTACAAGGGTCGGACTTCTTATGGGCATTTTGATGAGTGGGATTTATACCCACGAATCGAACCCTCTAATACTTAAGAAGATGCTTGTTCATTATACTTTTTATCGCTTTTATAGTGTTTTATTATTATTTTGCTTCATTTATGTTTTGTAGGGCTTTTCAGGTCATTTCCCAGTATCTAGGGGAAAATGTCATTTTCCTAGCACTGGCGATGCAGCGCCTCTCCCGGGCTTAATCATGGCGCTGCAGCGCCCTTTCAATGCCAGCTCATACTGCCTACAACGTTGTTGCGCTCCAGTTCCTTCACAAACTGGCGCTGTAGCACCCACTTATTGATTGGATTTTTGACCCAGCGTTGTAGCGTCTATTCAAGGCCAAAGCCCGGCGCTGCAGCGCCACCTCCGATTCCCAGAAGACATGAAAGAGAAATGACATAGATGCTGAAGGTTTGTATATATGTATATATATATATATATCAACCCTCCTTTTATAATTGGTCTCCTCTCTAATATTCTCTCTCTAAAACCCTTTTTGCTAAGTTTTTCTTCTATTTTTGTTAATCATTGTACATATAGATTAGGTAGATTAGCGTTAGACTGGGTATTCTTGGGGCTCAAGAGTAACACGGATCAGAAGGCGAATCAAAGGACTTTCTTGGAGATTCAAGAAGCTTTGACAGAGTTTATTCTTCTCTAGTTATTTTCTTTAATTCTATATTTATAAATGTTCTTATTGTTGCTACTTATATTTAGTTTACTAGCTATGAACTGAATATTGACTCTAAGATTATAATGGAACCCACTGTTAATTTGAATTGATTTATGTTTTTCCTTTGGTTGGTACCATATGGTTTGGCTCAGATATTTATGCTTATTATTTAATTGCTAAAGAATTAGTAATTAATTGGATAATATATAAGAAATTGGGAAATGGACTGTAGATTAGACCATAAATATCTGATATGTGATTATGTTTGTCTACATAATTAGACTGCATAATTTGCGTATACGATAGGAATATATATGTGTGTTGCATGTGACCTCATTGAGAACATGTGCTAGAATTCCTTATCTTTGGTTAATTCACCCAGGAATGTGTCGAATTGCCTAGTTGGGACGTTTCTTTCCGTTCAATTCCCTTTTGGGTAGATTAGAGAGGATGGGTTTGTATATACCTCTGACGAGGAGTACGAACACTTACGAGTTCTCGGTCGATAGTCCGTTGTGATCACTAAGACCAAATGGAGAGTTAGGATATTCATTGAAGCATTGCACACCAAGTGTTTGACGAAATGCTTGTGCGCGGGTGGGGAAAATTATGATCTTAGCTTGTAGCGCCTTAGATACCAGTCATTAGCCACTTAATTACTTTATTAATTTAGTGTTAATTAGATTAATCAACTATCTTTTATTTTGTTGTTCAAATAAGACTGAGGCGATATAAAGTCGGTACTTGGTAAATATTAGTAATAATTAATCGTGGGTTCGATACTCAACTTATCATTATATTACTTGTTACACCGCGTATACTTGCGCGTGCTTTATTGATTGCAAAATCGACCAA